>JAWWEV010000001.1:79570095-79583297 GCA_035583235.1 Hafferia zeledoni | reverse complement strand
GGCTGGTGTATTTTCTTCATCCATCCATTTCTGGCACGACTCTTTCCAAGCCATGTATTGAGAATGCATTGCTACAAACAGCATCCTCCACAAGCCCACAGAGTGCACAAGTGCACACTGCACTTGGCAGGCGAGATACAATTCCGAACAAAAGTACACTCCTTCCAAATAGGTATTTCTCTTCATGGGATGACCATCACCTGCATTTCTCATGCTTTACAAAACTGTTCAGTAGTTCACTCCATGAAGCACAGACAGGATAGCAACATCATCTCCACCACCTCTTGTGAAGAAATAAGGCAACACGGTGTCTTGCTTTGGAAACAAGAGGCAAACACATTGAAGGAAGAGCAGAACAGCAACTGCAAACCCGACCTTAATGTCTCCTTGGTATAATCTGGCACATTCCTGTTCTGCATACCTTGCAAACAACACCATCCATGAAGCGTGAATTTTCCAGACAGAACACGGAGGCCGAGTCCATTCTACACACTCCACGCAACAGCCCAGGAATCATGTATTTCAAAACGGCACTAAAACACCAGTTTCCTTTTCATATAGGTACTCAAATGGATCTCTCCAAGTTATCTGAGTACAAACCCCTGAAGTGCCATTGGGAGACAGTGAATTTCTAGTTTTGCAGCAGATGATAGAAGAAAGCTTTGCACATTTTAAAGACATAAACAGAAAAAAAGAAAAAAGTAAATGAGAGTTTGGACAAACGTTAAGACTTATTTAAGTTAGTTACAATTAAATAAAACTCCTCAGCTTTGGATAAACATCCACTTTTCAAACTAATTAAATTGTTTAGATTAAAACTTAAATGTCAAATTCCCCTCCAATATTTATTTTTGCCACCTAGATTTCTTAAGAATAAAAGAACCTGACAACAGCATCTCATTAAAGTATAGGGAAGCCTTTGGCAAAATTTGAAGTTTTTATGGCTTCAGCAAAAAGCTCATCTTGTTCACCCAAATTCATTCAGCTCAAAACAGACTTGGCATAGTGCTTACAATTGTAATCAGCTGTATGTTCCCTAAACCAGATTTGTCCCCAACTTCCTTCTGAAATGTTGCCTCAGACTCCAAGCTTAAAAAAAGAAATAAAGTTAGGAAAAGAATACAGATCTTCCATTTCTATTTAATTTTACTTCTTTCAATTTTTTGACACTCAAAAGACTACAGTTCCTGAAGAACAGCTCGATTCTGTGCAATTACTTTTACATCAATAAAAGCATTTGGCTTTCTTTTTGTTTCATATTATCTAGCAGAACAAGATTTAGAACAGGCAATTTAATACAATAACACCTGAAGTCTTAAGTGACTGATAGAAAAAGCCTTATAAGAAAGAAGTATAACTAACTGCCCACTGCTCTGTTAAGTTTTAGTAGTTTACATTACTTTCCCATGGGATTTTTTCAGTCATTTATAGTTCATTGCTTCATATGGCTATAGAATCCCTGCTGTGTTAAAAAATGCCAAGTGAAATTATATCTCATTCACTGCTTTATGCTATACCTTCTTTTGTT
The DNA here is from genome assembly GCA_035583235.1 of Hafferia zeledoni. NCBI lineage: Eukaryota > Metazoa > Chordata > Aves > Passeriformes > Thamnophilidae > Hafferia > Hafferia zeledoni. The sequence goes on along the minus strand of JAWWEV010000001.1, from coordinate 79,581,769 downwards.
CAGATCCAATTAGTGAAAGCTTGTTCTTCATTTATCATACTTTTAGCTGATTACATTAGGCATTACAATAGTTCTCTAGCTTTCCTTGACAATGTTTGCACCATCAGTGTTACATTTATGGTTGAGGAGGCTCTTTCATCTTTACCCTCTATTCCAAGCAGTTCAGGGGGAAAAAGTACATACGATTACTCTTGTTCAGCTGAAACTTCTTTGCTTATTTTCTCATAACAAAAATAATTCCACCAGATGTTTTAATTAAAAAAAAAAGTATTCCAAATTCTATTGGTCCTTCCCCACTTTACCTATCTAAGTGTAAAGAATGTGCTTTGAAAGTTGAACATTGAAGTTAAAAATCAACAAAGCCCAGCACTGTGAAAACATAAAACTTTTTTCCTCTGCTTTCCCTAAAACAGCAGATGTAATAAAAAAGTATTAACCAGTATTTTAAAAACCCTACAAGTACCCATTATGGCCTACCTTTCAAAATATTCAGTACCACATGAGCAACGGTATGCCCTGTGAGGGTTTTAGCAGACACTTTGTCAGGCTATTTTCCCCAACCACCACAATTATTTTTACTTTAGGACAGTTGTTAAAGCAGCAGCTTCTCTTCCACAGCACTACTACTAACTTGAGGCATACCTTTTGCCCCAGCTCACACACTCCCACCTCCACAAAGATAAATGCAATTCAATCCCATTTAATACCATTTCCAGCTATCTGTAACTTTGCATTCATACAGATGCATCCAAAAGTTTTTGAAGTCACCCATCTCCTTTTAAGTTTCGTTAATGTTCTCTTTCCTATCAAGGTATCAAGTTTAACCTATAAAAACTCTTTCAGATGAAGAGCACAAAACACTGTATTTTGTTCTTTGCATTTTCTCTCTTCAGGTAAGCTTTATTTGGCTGTTGAGAGGTTGTTCAATATTTACCACATTCCCAGTTTATAACAGTACTCTCTGCTGCTTCCTGCTCATAACAGCAAAGTTTTAATTCCTTGAAATGAAAATTCCTTTGTACTCTTATAGTTTAGTTACTAGTTTTATCTATTAATGATAATTATGTCACAATTAATATTGCTCTAACAGTATACTCAAGACATTGACATGGTCATTGACAGGAACTAAATCTGAAGACCAAGAGAAAGCTGTTTCATGGAAAGTTTATATGTATTTCAGTTACTCTCACCACCTCAATTCAGCACAATAAACTACCCAAGGATTTCAAATAATTTTTAAATTTTAAAAAAATTAAGGAAAAGTTAAATATTCAACAACAACAACAAAAATAAAGCTCTAGGATAAGATTACTCACCAGCATGTCTTACAGACAAAGACCATTATTTTAGGACTGTGTATAATATTCCTATCCAAACACCAGTGAAAATGCCTGCTTGAATTATTTATGCATATCACTGGATAGGGAATAAATTAGAAGCTGTCACTGAAGATATCACTGAATTGCTTGATACCTTGTGACTGTTTTCTTTCTTCCCTTAAATATTTAGTGAGCACACTGAAGGAACTCTTCCTCAGTTCAATTTCAGTTCAATTTTCAACCAATATGAGAGGAAGCCAGAGAGATGTAACAGGCACACTGGATTGCTCTCTTTTACAGTTATTTTTGTAACAATTTTCAGCAAGTAGCTATATAGATGATGTAATCTTTATACCTGTAAACTGTATAGCTTCAAGTAATGTAATATGGGGCTATTACTACATCTTCTAAGGTTACTCCAAGTTCTAAACAGAAAAATCTACTCCAATTAGTACTATTTCTAGATACATTAATAGAAAAAAAATTACTTTTGTAAACCATCCCTACCTACTCTAGCCACTTAAAACCAGGTCCCACTGGATGGGCAACTATTTCAACTGCATGCCTTGGTATTTATTTCTGCCTTTGGTTCAATCATATTCATTGTCTTTGCAATCTAAGTCATGAAGGAGTGACAGATGTCCTGCCAAGCACAAAATCAAGAGTATTAACAAGTCTCTTGCAGCATCCCACCCCTAAACAAACAGGTTTGTCCTCGCTCCTTGAAGACAGAGGCTCCTTTGTCAGGTTGCATCAGCTCCCAAGTTTGACTTCAGAGCGTCTGAGATTTCACTATGACTGGTTACAACCAAGGGAGCTGTTGATGGAACCTGACACAATTATGGGCAATTATAGTTGGTTACTTTATGGTAAGTAACAGAGTCAAACAATTCAGCCTCTGGACTCATCTATCAAGATCATCCAAACTGGCAATCACACACATCACTGCAATGGGTCAGGTCATTCCCACAATGAATAACTGGAGGTATCCAAGTCATTGAGACAACCAACATTAGCTACACTGTTTCCCAGTGAAATCACCCAAGGTAGTGATTAAAGGATGGATGGTAGCCATAAACGATGTGCATAATTAGATCAAAAAACTAGCTTAGACTTAATACCACTACCTTGTTCAAGCACACACAAGAGTGTTTCAATTAGCCTGCCTCTCATTTTCCTTTAAACACTTAGAGCTTTTTCATTGCACACAGGTAATGCTTAACCTTGTACAGATCACTTTGATTGGTCTTTAATAAGGACCCAGAGAGCTAAGCAGACACTACGTCCCCCATACAGCATTTGTTAAAGTCTCATCTCTTGTCTGTGAACTCAGAATGCCGGCATCCCATTTACCAGACAATGTTATCTTTATGAACTTTCATGAGTATATTAATGCATTTCTGAGACACCACCTTGGATTTCCTTTCTCTTGTGAAGTATTACAAAGTAAAGACACTATTTGTATTTTAAAGCTAAGACACCACTATAGATTGAAGCAGCATAGAAACATTTTCAAGTACCTCTTTGTAATGCATTATTTGTACACTCTTCCTAAGTTGTACTTTTTCGTGTCATTCTTACTCCTTTCATTATGTTCTTCAATTTTGGTTTCTACTTACTACTTTGAGATTTTTTCAGTCTCCAGCTCATAGCAGAGTCCACACAACAAACAGATACACTGAAGAGAAGACCAATTTATTTCCTCAAGTCTATTATGGACTGGTGAAAGAACATGCTTTCTTTTTTAAAACAGCTTTTTAAGTCTATTTTCAGGATGAATTCATGCTAGTGAACAAGGCTATGCAGTGCTGTTAAACAGTCAATCCATTTATCCTAACAGCAGACACCATATACATAAGATGGAATTCAAGTATCCATCAGCATTCTTCAGTTTTACTAGAGGAATCATAGGTCATACAGAGTAGTTTACATTCTTATTCAGATAACCCCTGATTTCCAAAAGAATTAGCATTTATCACAATGTCTGACTTCTCCCCATAAAGAATTTCATTTCAGTGCACTGAGCACACACAAGCTACTACACTCTACGAGTTATGGCCACCAGTTCAAAACCAGGCCAAGTATACTTTCCATTCACCTCAAAGAAAGAATTACTTGGCATAAAATCCTTTAGTAGAGCATTTCAGAAAGTCCCATTTCATTTCCTTGCTCTATCTACAGCCAATTCATATGAACGGAGGTGGTCATGGAAGTAAATAGAACCACAAAGAGATTCAGACAAAAACACTGTCAAAGTCCAAAACTCCCAACAGTTCTCACCTTTCACTGAACTCTGAAAACACCTAAGCTGTAACTACTTTCAGATTTCATCAACCATGCTTCAGTTTTTCCAATCTGAGTAACTCACCATCAATAGCAACAAGTCCTGTCCTGCCTAAAATACACATTTTTTTCCCCTGATATCTTATCTGAGTTACTTTTATTAAATCATAACACAACGTTTTAACTCCCTTCCAGATTTCAACAAACTATCCTGGGACATGAGTGTATCCCAGTCATTTCTCCTGTTGCAGTTTTTGCAGGCAAGGAATAACACAGTGTTCTCTCTAGCCAACAGGGATATGCAAGTATGACTACACTTGCTGTTACATCACAAAAGAAATTGTCCTTCTATTCTTGACATGAATGACTTTAATTATTTCTAAAATAAAGAGACTACGAGACCTGAAAATGGGCAAGTAACTAGACAAGCACCTTACTTGTCTAGAAAGCCATTTTATCACCTTCCTGCTATGCTGCTGAATATTCAAAGCACCTCAATATCCTCATCAAATGGAACAGCTCCAGTAGGCCTATTCAGCCCAACTGATAGGAAAGGGCATTTCTCTGGGAAGTGGGAAGCAATGAGTTGGATTTACCAGGCACAGGAAACATTTATACTACGCTCTATACCATCTCCTAAGATCCACTTTTCATTGCCTTTTTTGTTTACATGAGCAAAGCAAAACTTAGCTTTCACTGCCACTCACACTTGGTGCACCTATCTATGTGCACATGTATCTAGCTTAATCCACACAAAGAGGAAGGTAACATTTACACAAGCAAAACACAAAAGAGTTCACATAAAAAAATATGCTAAATACTTGTCTAATCCTCCCTCCAACTTCGTATCCCCACTCCCTTCAAGCACATGGAGGAAAAGGACACACAGAAGGATACTTGAGAATTACCAGTATGCCTACCACAATAATGAACAAGCCTACACAACAGCTGCAAGTCTTGCTGAAGTACTAAGAACCCCCCTACCATATGAATTTAAGGAATACTTACAGCATTGGCATCAACATCACTGTGTATGGCAACTGTTTTAATCCCCATCTTCTTACACGTCTTGATGACCTACCATATAAGAAGCAACAGTTATCAATATTTAAAATACCAATAATATAACAATTAACTACAAAAAGAAGAAAATAATTAAAAGATTGCATACTTACTCGGCATGCAATCTCTCCTCTGTTGGCAATAAGGAGCTTTTCAAAAGTCTGAAGGGAAAGGAATAATAAGAATCTTGAGAGATGAACAGAACACAAGTTTTTCTTCCTCCAGAAACATGTACTCCTTTCTCCTCCACTTCCACTGAAACCATGGTTTATTCATGAGCTTGTAATTTAGAGACCACCTACTTTTAAAAGAGTTATGCTGATTTAACAGTGATGATATAACATAAAAAGTATGCTATACTAGATCTACCTAGCACACACATACATTCAGAAGAAAAAGGTTTTGACTATTCACACCAGCATTTCTTGGATGTCCTTACCATGCACTGCACAGCAACTGGAACCCCACAGATGCTCTAGGAACCAGTCAGGTGCAGGGAAGAGGTGCAGGCCAGTAGCAGCATCCTGGCAGTATGCAGGTACAGTGCTGGCAGGTACAGCAGTCAGTGCCCCAAACCAGTACAATGACCTGAATACAATGCTCATCTGCTATGGAGAACTTTAGAGGACATTCCCATCTTAAGGAGGAGAGCCTCCTCTCTGCCTGGGGCATGGAGGGTAAAAGACCAACACTTCCACACTGAACAGGCACTCCTGCTGAGTTGTGCCAGCCTTGCCCCTCCTCGTATCTGAGCCTCAGGCAAGGAACCTGGTAAAATGCTTCCCTGCTATCATAATGCTGTTACACACTCAATACCAAGTGCAACAGAACACCAAACCAAACTTAGTATACCTCTGAAATTCAGTGTCACCTTGCACACTGGATTGCACTTAACACTTGAACACTTTTATCATGGCTGTAAGAAGGGGGTAACAGAGCATCAGAAGTCAGTAAGCCTCACACCCGAGGCAAAACCTTCCCACTGAGAAAAGAGTGGTGCAAGAGCACAGTTGCTCAGCATAAAAATCTCACTGCTGGGAGTAAAGGTTACTGCTGTCACAGGCCTTGCTACAAGGTGCCCTTTGGTACTGTGCCTGCTTGATTGTAAATACAGTCTGTCACTGAAAAGGACAGTCCTGCTTTACACACTTACCCCGTTGCTTTCCACACACCACACCTGACAGGGATGCAGCTCCAGGACACAGCATCAGTTTAACACAGTAACCAAAATCATATTCTGTCTCCCATGCTCCAAAGAAAAAAAAAACAGCATAGGGAACCACCAGGACCTCTCCCCTTCAGGGGCAGCCTGCAGTCATATCACAACAGGTTGATCAAACTATATGCTAAGACATTCAACAGCTGTTCTCCCTCCCCTACACCAAACAGTTGGTTTTTATATGGACTAGGGAGAAAGGAAGTATTGCCACTACAACAATCAAACTGTTTGTCAGCCTCACAGTCATTAGTTAATTTGGAGAGGGGAAGACAGGTTTTGGAGGAGAGAAAACAATGCTTCAAAACCCCCAAAGGAACTGCTATTGACAGACTAGAACAAACAGACAAACTCAAGGTGCCCTTGACCAAATTTACTTTTTCAAAGTCAGAGCTGAGCTGACATCACATGACCAGTTTAAAAATACTACCACGTGATAACACCATACAGAAATTCAGTGATAAGAAACCCCTCCAGGTAAGAGCTGCAGCAAGCTTATACAGTAAATTCAGACAGATCTGCTGAATGACACTGGCTAGTACACAGGCATATCCACACCCCACTCAAAAGATGATCTTAAACACCCTTAGGCAAGCTCAATTTTCAGAGGTACAAATACTTTCAGAACACCCACAGGAGTCAGCAATTTGTATTGAGAGCCTTTTTAGCTGGGGATCTGATCTAAAAAAAATTTCCAACATGCTCATACAAATTGCTCTTGAATCTAAATTTCAGCGTTCTAGGTACTTAAAAGTCTTTTAGGCATACAGACTTGAGGGGGAATTAAAAAAACCTTCCAAATACTTGGCATTGAAAAGTTTAATGACTCAAATATTCTATTCAACTTCGTACATGGTATGTAAAAGTTGTTTTAATAATCAGCTGTAGTTACAGTGCAAGACAAGACTTTCAGTATCAAGATCTTAAGAATATTTGACATTCTTTTTAATTTTCCAATTCTGCAATAAAGACACTGAGACTGGTCTCTTGGTCCTGCTGTTAAAGGCCAGTCTCAAGTACAGCACAATTAAAAAAAAATTCCAAACCACATACTGCTCTTAAGTAACACTTTTTTTGTCATTTCCATTAATTAGCTGGAAAAGGTCTCACATGAAAGTCTTGTCATTACAAAAACATTAGAAGGGGCAGTGAATAAAAAAAGCAGAAAAGAGCTTAAACTATCTGTAGTAGCCACTGGTTGGAATGACAGCTCCTAGTTAAGAGAAATCAAATACCCAATTACAACATTTAAACATAACTATGCATTTAGAAAAGGAAGATGACCTTGATTAAGCAAGAACTTTAAGGAAAAAAGAAATCTCCTGAAGAAATCTGTAAAGCCTCACTGTTTTTCCCTGTTTCCTCATACTGCTTTACTTGTGGTTAATTGCTTCTATACTGATTGCAAGGGCTTCTACATCAGTAGAATATCAGTGCTGAATTGTTGGCATCCTTGCCCTTAAACACTAGTGTACCTTCAGTCACATTATTTTTCCAAGTGCATTACTTCATGGAGCATGCCAAGACAATCTTCCATAAGGAAAGTTTTTCTTGGCTCATAACTGTACACTGAGATTGCTACTGCACAAGCCCCAAGATGAGGATTTGCTATTCTCTACAGGCCTTAAAGGCCTGTCTCTATCCAAGCTCTGAAGTTCTCACCCCCACCCCAGATCATCTAACAATCATGCTACTGCTATTACAGACTTTTGTTTCCACAAAAGAGCTTTTGGCTAGTCTGCCTCCCAGATGTTTTAACAGGTGCATTACCACCCACAACCATGCAAAACATTAACAGTTGTTTCATAATAACAACATGGTCAGGCCAATATGCAAATTCTCCAAGCTCAAAATCACTTATTCAACCTTTTGGTATACACCTGAAATAGTATCCAATCTTGACAACTACCCTGCAAAAGCAACCACCTTTTAGGCTTGAAAAAAGGAAGAAAAACATGCTATTAAACCAGCGTTAGGTTATACTAGGAGAACTCCCATTGTTAGTAGCAGCACAGGAGAGAGGGGAGCTTAAAAAAACAAATGTCAAAAGTACAGTGAAATGTCAAAGAGAAAACATGCACCATTCTACTTACCTTTTCATTTGGATCATACACAGATGATGAATACAATTTATGAGAAGTTATAAGGCACCATCTTGTACACAGCGTTTCACACTACAGAAGAAAGAAGGAGTTAAACCTTTTTCTCCTGTTACAGTATGCCATTAAAATAAAAACATTTCATACACTGACATCTTGAGGAAACTTCCACATGCTTTCACACACCCCCCCAAGTGGGTGAAAGCTCATACAGAACTGCCCTTCCCCAATCACCCACCAACAAACAGTAACCAGAAACAATTCAGAAGTTCTAGATACAAAGTCATTAACTTAGGTAAAAGCAGAACCACACCTGATAAACCATTTGGAATAAAAAAGACTGTAGAAAGCCTTAACACTAAATATTGTCTAGTAGGAAGCATGAAACAGCAGTGACTGGCAACTGCCAGAACTCAGAATGTGTCAATTCTGTCTGAAAGAACCATTTGTGAGAAGACTGGGGAAAAAAATATATGGACTACATTAGAAAGAACACAGAAAAATAAGGACTTATTTGTTCATATAAAAAGGTTAATTGGAGAACTCAGTTGCACCTTCCATGAGAATAGTGAACTTAAGATAACTGAAAAATTGATAACATTTTAAGTTCACTATAAACTCATACTGATTGGAAGTAACAGTGACTGGCAGTAACTGGAATGAGAACACTCCATACACCGTCCTCCTGCCTGATCGAATTTGAAAATACTTCTTATGTTGCATCACAGAAAGCAGAAACCAGCCCAGGACTGAGAAGGCCATCACATTTGTAATGCAGCTGATAATCTAATCTTATAAAGGAAACAAAATTTCAGTACAAGTACTGTAATACAGAACTTAAGGAAGCCTTAGAGCATAACATCTCATGCCAGCTCTGACCAAACCTCATGAGCAGAAAGCTACTATAGCTTCAAAAACCATTTAGATTCCATTCACTAGTGACAGACATAATCTACATTGTTCCCAGATAATACAGCTTTGCTTAATTCTTCTGGAACAATTCATATATTTTATGAATTCATATATATTAATTACTCTGAAACTAGAAAAAGTCAGTTGTAAGCAACTGTTCCACACTGTTTCACATGCTGGGTTCTTTCCTCTTCAGATTTTTTTTTGTTTTGGTGGTGGATTTTGCCACACGCCTCCCTTTTTTTTTAACTATACTTCTCAAAAATAAAATCCAGACCAACCTGAAATGCAAGTTGATATGCTAGAATCAAAACCATCAGGTTTCCTTTTTTTTTCCCCCAGGGGTATGTTATTCTTATCTGAGGATGTGACAGGACAAGCCTTTTCAGGCATTAAAGGGATAAAGTTAAAGGACAGAATTCTGGCAGCTGCAATCACATCTACCAGCTGGTCACTATCCCAAGTTTACAGCAAAACAGTCACATCTTCAATGACTATTCTGATCTAGACATTGTCAGAGGGAAGAGGAAGGACAGCTATAGCAGCAGCAGCGAACACCCTCCTGCTCCAGAGTACACAGAGTTAAGCAGATTGAGCCCCTCTCCTCTGAAACACTATTGACAGAAGTGCTTGAGGGACTACAAATAGTCTAAAGAAGGTCATACAGGACACACACAAAAAGTCTCCAACGAGTTAATATTATTCATTGGAGAAAGTGCTTGTTAAGGGTCAGTGCAGCTAATCTAAATACTTGTAGTTAGCAGAGGGAAGGGGACAACCAAGCAAGAGAGGGAAAACTCCTGAACTGTCTTGTAAACACCTTTTATACAAAACTAGTTTTGAATGCTTATGAGAAACCAGAAGAGCTATGTACAAATGGAGATTGGAAGGAAAGGCTATGATGGGAAAAAAATCAGTCAGCATTACGCTGTAGAATCTTAGCCATCTTGAAAAATAGCCCTGTTCAAACTTTTTATACAGAAAGAATAGTTATCAAGCAATTAAAAATGGAAAAACTTTAAACCACACTCAATTCTGGTTTTATACTACAGAATTGGACAGATTCCACATAAAAATCTTGTAACTGCCTCCTCACAACACACATATGCAAATCTCTTAAAGAAAAAAGAACAGTTTCAGCTTTGAATTGGATACATGTGGGGTAACTTCCTAAAATGAATCAAGCATATTGCCCAACTCAGATGGGAAATTCCAACTCTAATTCACAGCTTGGAAAGAAGGGGTTATGCATGTATCTGTACCAATATACACTAAGGTTTATGAGCTTGCTTAATCTAGAATTCACTTCAAGAATAGTCTCTTTAGAGCTCTGCTCCTAGTCACTATAAGCAATTAAATAATTGCTTAAAAATAAACAAGCATTTTGTAAATAATGCACATCTAAGGCCACAAAGGAACACCACTGAACTGTCATCTCCAAATCCAGAGCTATTCAAGTGTCATCACCTACGTCTGTATACAGAAGCTCCTGCCACAGGTAGGTTCATTAAAAACTACCCCAAACTCCCAAAGAACTCTCAAACCACCAAGTCAGCAAAACCAAACTAACTCTCAAGCTACATCCTTAATTGGCTGCCTTCCCAAAACCACACCTGCCATAGGTATTTATACCTTACATAAAAATTTCCTCAGAATACAAACTAGAGAGCTCAGCGTGACCTGGTGACTTTTTTGTCCTGCAAAACTTGGAGAGGACAGCAAAGTCACCAGGTATAACCCATTTTTGTCATGACTTGTTACTTCAGTTGGATAAAGCTTTTGATTCTTTGAAGCTCAAGAATGCAAATACTCATTTGTGAGAGCTCAACTCTGGACTTCTGCATTTGGCTTGGACTTCCCCACCTCTAATGAATCTTCAGAAAACAGCATTAATACTGTATTTTGGAAAAGCATCCTGCTTTATACCCCATGCAGCCCTAGGAAACTTCTTCAGGTGGTTTAAGGACACAGGATACAACAGCAGAATAAAATATTAACTTGTTATTTAGACAGGGTTTACTCGTGTGTTTTTAAAGGTTTACATGCCCTCATCAAGGAAGGAAATTCCACTGCCATATTGGTCAGCTTATAAATAACTCCTTGATACTGAGCTTTACAGCAGAAAAAGGTCTCAGTGTTGAAATGGAGATGCCGAATTCCAGATTTCAGGCAGGAAAAGCATCATATATCAACACTGGCTCTAAGAAGTCTACAGGAAGGAATGCATATTTTAGCATTACTAGAAAATACAGTAAAAAATACCCAATAGAAACAGTCAGACTAGCACACTTATTTTCACTAGACTTAAATTCTACCTCTCCTTTCTTCTGTTAAGATTTTTGCCCCTACACTTTCAGAGAGTCAGATTTCAGACACTATGAGAAAAAACCCTTCATTTCTGCAGTATATCTACTAGTACCACCAGTATTGCTGAGTAGTTATAAACATGAAAATTTTGACTACACAGCAAATGTTCCCAAATTTTTTTATTTCAGCTCATTTGACATCATAATTCCCTGTTTATGGAACTCTGCTGATGGAGCATATATAAAGCACATAGGAAGCAGACACCTTCAAGGTGGCTGTAAGACTTTTAATCTATAAGGCTAAAAATGTAGCTTCCTAATACACCATTGTATGAATCTTGTAAATGGTAAAGAAAACATAACCATAGAATCATAGAATAGAATCACAGAACCAGTTGGATTGGAAGAGACCTCCGAGATCATCAAGTCCAACCCTTAATCCAACCCCACTTTGATTACTAGATCATGGCACTCAGT
>JAWWEV010000001.1:79553917-79569995 GCA_035583235.1 Hafferia zeledoni | reverse complement strand
TCCAGCCACTCTGTGCCCAGCCTGTAGCGCTGCATGGGGTTGTTGTGGCCAAAGTGCAGGACCTGGCACTTGGCCTTGTTAAACCTCATCCCATTGGAATCAGCTTCTATTCCTTTCTCTAAGGAAATACTTTCCCTTCCTTAGTACTCTCAGAGTGCTGGACAGCCAAGCACACGCAACTGTAAGAGACCCCCCTGAAGCCAAGTGCAAACACAGATGCAGTACAAAGTGCTGTGAGGTACATTGCACTGTGAGTTAAACAGTTCCTTCCCTCTGTCCAGGCTTGAGAAACAGAACACAAAATGTTTTTCGTATTTGCCAACACAGCATACAAATTACAAACAAGGAAACACTCAACCACCTAAGGCTATTTTTTTAAGCTCAAACATTTCTATACCCATGCAGCTTCTCCTCTGTGCCAATCCCTCAAGTTTGTATAGTCACATAGGGAACCAAACATGGGAATGCAACCAGCTGAGAAGATACTAACAAGGAGTGGGGAAAAATGTGTTCTCAGCCAGATTTCAGACCAGCTTATCCAAGATATTCATGCAGCAGTGCTGGCACAAGTTGGAGAGAGACAGAAGCTCAAAAGGAGCAGCCTGTGATCAAGACCTAGCAGCTGCAGAAAGCTGGAACAGTTTCTCATGGCAGCAGCTTAAACTGCTCCAGTAAGGCTGGCTAGCACCAGTGCAATAGATCACGGCACTGCAACAATCAATGCAAGTTTGGGACAGACAAAATAACAAAGTTAAAGCACAACGTGTTTCAGAAGGGGAGTGACATTTTTTACTCGATATAGACTTTAATGAACTCCTATTTTTTTTTCCTTTCAGAAGTAACTTTTGCCCATAGTACATGGCACAGCATGCTTTGCCTACAAATTTCAAAAGGCTACTCCTAGAAGCAAGGAGAAAACCAGAAATCTCTACTCGCATTATGCTTTGAGAATGCTTATAAGGACTAAAATATGTAGTTTACATACGGGAAACAATCACTGAACTCCAAAAGCCTGTGGCTACATTCATGTCCCCAGATTCATGAACTTCCTTCCCTAGTGACAAATGATACCCACCTTGCTATCCCATCAGCCTGATGCTCCTGTGCTCATTAACAAGGGGGAATATTTTTAGCATGCTGCTATTCCAGGGAAGAATTATGTCAGAGAAGAGCGCAAGGAGCTCCCACTGTACACATGACTTAAAAACACTGGGTGCACAGATGGCAGAGAAACTTTCCATTAATTTAGTCCAATGATTAAAAAACTAACCTACACTGATAAAATCTGTATCAGCAGTTCACTCTTGAATTCATGATGTATAGTATTTATCATTTTTTTCTACATGATTTTAAACATTTAAACATTTTGAGTCCGATAGCTCTCTCTCAACTGAAATATCAAAAACCACATCTCATCCTCGTTCTGTAACTACAGACTTTTTCCAACATCAGATTTTCTCCCAACCCCAGAAGTGGAAAGCATTCAAAATGAACTTTTGGTTATACTGTAAAGAGAATCAGTTCTGCATAAATCCTAAATAAGAGGGACAGGCACTAAATCAGAAACACAGCAAAGAGTCAAATTTGCAGCTCGGTGGTTTTTGCACCCTTCTCCTGTGGTCCTTTATTGATTCCTGAATGAAAGCAGTAAATGAAGGTAAGGACACCTCATTAGCTACGATCCCTTGCAAAATTTTAGGAGCTCCAAAAGTACTAAAGTTTATATAATTATACAAAATTATATTATTTGCCTATGTTACCAAAACATAAAAGAATCTATGAAAGAAATTTCCAAGATGCTTCTAAATATACTGCTGTCCTGGAGGGGACTTTCATACATAGATATTTAAGGGCTAGAAATCACTTCAGTGACAGAAGTCACAAACGCTACTTGGTAGCTATTAAAACATTTTATGTTACAAAGGTGTCACTAATGTAACATTTCCATACTGGTGCAGCCAGACCAGGCCCTTGAGATGCCAGATGGAAGGAGGCAAAGTAGGCCTTTAACGGGGAGGCTCCAAAGGACTGACACCAAAGTCTTAGTACTATTTAGTGGGAAGTGCAAAAGCCTTTCACAGCTATATACACACACCCTTGGCTCCCAAAAATAATGGTTTCAAACAGGACAAGCCCTCTGGTAATTTCAAGTCATCATTTCCAATGCAACAACTTTTTTGTTTTTCAAGAAGCTTCTCTTGTATACACTTTCACAGGAAAACAGGTTTACTTCTGTATATCTCCTAAGGAAAAATACTTGCGTAAAGCACATGCTGTTTTCCTCTTTAATCCCTTCTCAAAATGCCCTGCCCACATAAATCACCTCTTTTACATGATCCTTAAAGATGTGTGATGAGTTCTTTACGATACTGCTAGGAGGGAACATTTCTAGAAACTTATCCCACACCCTCAGGGGTACACTGAAGAAAACGTCTTCTGCAAGTCACTCCCCTCTTCTCCACTGGAACCTGCAGACCTCCACACCAATTTTTCTTTTGAGGAAAAGAAAATATAAATTCTTCCTGCTGTAAATGATTAGAGGTATTTTGTACTACTTTTCCCATAAAGAAAATACTTTGCAGTGTCATTCAAATGTTACACAACACTATATGCTAACGCTGCTTGTTCTTATATAAAATAATCTTTTAACACAATCTGTAGAAGTAACAGAGATGAAAATACAGCAAGTGCCTCCGCGAAGTTACTCCACAGGCTAAGGAATAAGGTTTTCTAGTTTCAAGTCTTCAGCAAAAACATTGGTACGGTTCTGCAATGAGTTTATTGCATGAAGAGCAAGAAAAATAGAAAACCACAGTAAAGGCTCTAAGTGACAGCTGAAAGCACTCTAAGTATCTGGGGTAAAGGGGTGGGTGGGAAGGGAAGAGAAAACAGTTCCACAGTCATTCCCTGCTAGCCAAGATTTTACAACTAAAAATAGCACAAAGCTACCCTCTACCCCAGAGTTATGATAAGCTCCCGTTTAACAGAGGAAGAGAGCAGAAGGAATCTGGAATCACAGAATGAAAAAATCAATTAGCTTGGAAAAGACCTCCGAGATCATCGAATCCAACCTGTGCCCGAACACCACCATGTCAACCAGATGGTGGCACGAAGTGCCACATCCAGTCTTTCCTCAAACACCTCCAAGGAGGGTGACTCCACCACCTTGAAGCATCACAGAAACCTGCCCAGCAGCAGAAAATCAGTTTAAAGGCAATAAATAAATAAGCCCACGGTCTCCTGACAACACGCCGATGGTTTACCCCCAGGAATGGCCTCTCGGATGCTGGGAGGCACACAAACCAGCACCCAGCTTTTTACAGCTCCCCGGCAGCCCCCAGCCGCTCCCGCCGCCCACCCGGGGCCGGAGGCGCAGTACGCGCTCCCTGCCCTCCCCTCCGCACGGCGCTCCCCGAGCCCGGACGGGGGTCCCCGGGGGAGGCCGACACCCAACGCCCCCCCTCGCCCCGGCGGGCGAGCCCGTCCTGCCCGTCCGGCTCGGTGCCCCCGCGCCGCCAGCCCGTGCCGTGCCGTGCCCGAGCTGCGCTCACCGCCGGCCGTGCCCAGCGGCCACCGCCGCAGCGCCCCAGCGCAGCCGCCATGTCCGCGCGGCCGCCGCTGCCGGGCCGCCCCTTTCCCCGCGCCGGCGCCGCCGGGGCCGCGCCAAGCACAGCCAATCCGGGGGCGGGGAGGGGCGCGGGGGACCAGCCGCGCGTGCCTTGCGGCGGGGCCGCGCCTGCGCGCGCCCGCGGGGACCCGGGAATGCCCCGGGCTGGAGCGACCCGGGAGCGGACGGCCCGGGCTAGGAGTGACCCGACTGCTCCCAGATTCTGTTCAGTGATGCTCGAACAAGCACATCATGGAATCATAGAACAGCCTGAATTGGAAGGGACCCACTGGGATCATCCAGGTCTAACTCCTGGTCCTGCGCAAGACATTTTTAAGATGAGACTGGACGTGGCACTTCGTGCCATGATCTAGTAATCAAAGTGGGGTTGGATCAAGGGTTGGACTTGATGATCTCAGAGGTCTTTTTCAACCCAGCTGATTCTATGATTCTATTCCATGATTCCATCCCCAAGAGTCACACCATGCACCTGACAACGTTGTCCACACTTTCCTTGAACTTTCTGAGGCTTGGTGACTGCTTCCCTGGGGACCCTGTTCCAGTGCTCAACCACCCTTTGGGGGAAAAACCTTTTCCTAATATCCAGGCTAACCCCTCCAACACGCTATTCCCTCATGTGTGGAGCTGCCTGTGCCCTGCCAGGAGCCACAGCAGCACAGGGGGATCCATTCCCCCACTGGGCTTCCCCGGGTGAAGGTGAGAAGTGCGGCTGTGCCAGCTGCCTGCTCCAAGCTCCTGCCCTACAGAACACAAGCAAGGGCAGCATGAGAGGGATGCTGCTCATCTTCTGTAGGAACTACTCACAGCTCAGTTCCCTGGCACACGATACTCTGAGCCAGCCTCTTCTGAAATGGCCTGTGCAGCTGGGTGTGGGGTCTCTGCCACAGGTGTCCTGGATCTCAGCTGATGGATGTGACAGAGAAGTGCCAATCCTCAAGGAAATTGTTATCCCAGGAAATGGTAGACTAGTTTTACCATGCTAAGAGCTCATAGGAAGCATCACTTTCACCATCTCAGACTTCTGTTGAAATACAACAGAGACATAAACTACCCACAACACTGGAGCATGAAAAAGACACAATCCAAGTTCAAACCAGTCTTCACAAAGCATAACCATTTTTTTCCTCTAAATAATGTTACTTCTACTATTTGGGTTTTTTCCTACAACAGTGAAGTGGAAAATGAAGGTAGACCTGAGCCTTCTTTTTTGTCCTCACTCCAGCAGCAGATCAAGACTGCATTTTCTGAAGCTGAAAGACAATCATTTTCAGTTAAGGAAATAGAATAGGTCATATGTAGTTTTCAGTTCATCCAAGACATGCTTTGCTACAAGCTCTCAGTTGAGCTAGAAGACAGCAAAAAAACCTACATCCATAAGGAAAATGTATATGGGCAATACGCATAGTTGTATTAGGAATAAATCCTTAAGACTTTAGACACCAGCTATGTCTTTGAGCAGGTAAGAGGGCAGTTCCTTTACAGCCAGATGATTGTATAACTGCAATAACCATTGTTAGAAATGTTTTACCACATTTTATCACCCCCTCAATTCACACATTATTACATCAACCATCACATTTTTATCCCATACTTTTAGAGTCCTCAGTAAATTCTCTCAGGCTGTACATACAATCACATTCTCCAATGAGAGCCAGGATGTCCGAGAACAAATGGCATGCTCCCATGCCACAGGGAGGCACCGGAGGAGGAGAAAAATTGCTGGGCAACTGAGTTCACCCAAACTTGGATATTTTCATAGTACTCTAGCTTCATGGTCACCCTAGCAAAACAGAAGTTCCTACTTGCATTTACGCATTATATTGAAAAATTTTGCCTAGTTTTATTGTTTGATATTACTTTTTAAACCTCTTGCATCAGTATTTACATTCAAACTGAAAAGAGGTGAAAACTAAGATGAAAAAGAAAACACTGGTATCTGAAGAGAGAGTGCCAAGATGATGGAGTCAGGCTCTTCTCAGTGGTGCTGAGCGATAAAATGAGAAGAAAAACGCAGAAACTGAAACATCAAATTCCACCTGAACAGGAGGAAGAATTTCTTTACTGTGAGGGTGACTGAGCACCAGAACAGGATGCCCAGAGGGGTTGTGGAGTCCCCTCCTGGGAGATACTCAAAAGCCATCTGGAAGCAATCCTGAGTAACATACTCTAGGGGTCTCTGCTTGAGCAAGCAGATTGGACTAGAAGATGTTCAGCAGTCCCTTCCAACCTTAATTCTGTGATCTCTACTGTACACCAAGGATACATGAAATAACTTCTCTCCCTTTCTTCTCAAGTGAGTAGCAAAAGTAAAATCAGGATTGGTTCCCCCCTGTTGCATGCTTATGCATTTCTTCTGCTGTATTAACAGTGCCTACAACTGCACAGGTGGGAGCAATGCAAGAAAACTGCTCTTAGTGTGTCTTAGAGGAGGTCATGGTATTTTCAATTGATAGTCACAAGCAGACACTGCTGAGTTTTTTCAGTTCACATGGAGAGCCTTGAAATTAAAAGAGACCAAGAGCAAAAAGGAGGTACTGACCACATTATCCTTCACCACAGGCTCAGCGTTAGATATATTAGATGCACAGAGATACACAACACAACATCATGTTATTGCATTAGAGCAATATCCTGAGGCACTTGACGTCAGTTCCTCCTGAATACATAAAACAAACAGTCACATGGCATCACCGGGGTATTTTCTTTTCCTCTACAGAGGAGATTCTGTTTGCCGGCCCCAGCTGAGGGACCAGCAGCCACCTACAGAGATGCATCAAAGGAGGCCCCCCACAGCTGCAAAGGGAAACTGGCTGGGATTACACACAGACACCACCAGCTGGGTGCATAAAGAACTTGATGAGAAATGGCCTAATGCAAGCCTGTTTCCAAGTGAAGCTAAGGCTCCTTATAAATAGAAGGGACTGAAAAAAAAACCCTCAAGAATGCTAATCTTCTTCCGTTTGCACATGAAGTTTTCTGCTTTCAGTATGATTTGATTTTGACTGATGGATTTGTACTAATAGCCTTTTTGCTTATTCTATTTTGAAATTGGTACTGCACACAAAATATAAAATTTTGTTGCTGCAAAAAAAGGAAGATATCTAATGGATCAAGCTTATACACAATTACTATTGAACATTTAAAAAAAAAGACCTTAACATATATCACTACTGTGAAAGAAACTGTAGATATACAGAAACCGAATTGCAAAAATAAAATATCTAGAATAATTAAAGGATGTATGAATCTGGGTTAAAAAACTCCAAACCTCTAGTTCTGCATGTCTGTAAGCACATTTGTAATGCCATAACTCAATATACACTGCTGTCTCAGTTATTAAAGCTATTAACATGCATAAGTTAATAGTAGGTTTATAAGACACTGGAATATGCTGTAACTTATTTTCTCATTATTTTGAGGGGATCCCGGGGTACTGCAGCTTTCAATGCTGAGAATTTCCTTGATCCTTTCTTTAGAGCAGAAAGTTACCTTCATCTTCTAACATAATGCCAAACTCGGACAGGAATCATAAGTTGTTGTATCATCACCTAATTTTAAGCTGTAACCCAGGGAGAAAACTGGAGTAATTGTAATACTTCCTCTAATAATGAATATACTGTACCTGCTTTATAAGACATGAAAATGCTTTAGGTGCAAAAGCCTGTGCCTGAAGAACTCAAAGCTAGAAAAACTCTTTGAAGTATCACTTATATATTCTGTAAACAGCCTTTTCTCCTATCAACATTCTGCTCAACACGCTGCAAGAGACAGAAATTCAGCCTTAGAGTCAGACAAGTCTGTATCTCCCTGCATCTCTCTGCAATGTACCTACAGAAAAACCTTGAGTGTGAGGAGAAATTCTTCATGCCAGACTCACCTAATGGAGTTATGAGTTGGAGGCCAGGGGGTTTTCAGACATCCCAGAGAGCCCCAAGGCCCAGCCACAGACACTGGGAAGCCAGGATGGTGTCCAAGCTACCAGCTCCCTGCCCATCTGGGGCACCTTGAGTTCGACCCCATGCCCAGCTGCCCAGGCTTTGGAGCATGTTTGGGCTCTTCAGAGATGGCAGGAACATCCTGCTGCTTCTAAGGCATCTTAAGGCTACACAAACATGCTTCAGAGCTGACTTGATCCTTATTTTGGCTACCTGGCCTCAGGGGTGGTTTGAAACCCTGTGCATGCCACATTATCTTTCTTTCTCCAGGAACGTAAACCTCCTAGTCATCATCATTCAACTTTCCCAGCCATCAGGTCTCCTCAGCAAAGTCCTGAACCTCCCTGGCCTCAGAAGCTTCTCAGGGGCAACAAAAGCACCCCTGGCCCATCGTTAGAGCAGCTTGACCTCATTCTATATCCAGCTTCATCCCTGAGCCAGGCTGCCTTGTTCTGTGACACTGTGATCCCCTTGTCCCCAGGGGCAACCTGTCCCTCTGCAGCCACATAGCTTGTTTTGGGACAAGCCTGAATCACCCCAGCTGTGAGGGCTGCTCAGAGAGGGCTTGAAATTCCCAAGTTCCTATGAGTTCTCGTAAGTGTCATCTCAGCCTCTCTGACTACCCACCTTCAGTGCTCCCCAACATGAAGTAATTCCTCTCCCCAGCTTCCTAGTCTTCTCAGGGACATCCTGAATCCTTCCTTGACTTCATGGGTGTCTTGATCCCCATCCTGTAAATACTTGCTCTAAGGTATATTGCTTTCATTCCTGTCCAGACACAGGCTTCACCAAGGAGGCTGGATCCCCCATTTGGCCTCCAGGGTGACTTGACACTCTTCCAGCCTTTGGGGTCTCCTCAGGGAAGGTCTGAGCATTCACCTAGCACATTATGGCGTAAAGGATGATATGACACCTTTTCCACTCTCAAATACTGCTCTAGAAATCCCTGTTTTCATTCCCCAAGCCCTGCTGCAATTGAGGGACTGTTCAGAGGAAGCTTGATTGTCCCACCCTTGCCCAGCCTCACTGACAGCTTCAGCATCATCCCATCTTCTCGCTGCTGGTCACACACCCCCCCCCAACCCTTTACCAGCCATCCAGTCCCTCAGACTCTTTGGTGGCAGCCTGAACTGCTCCCAGCCACCCCAGAAGAGCTTCAAAGCCTAGGCAGGGGTGACTCAGGGAGCCCTTATGTACAGGGCATAGTCCTGTAGGATCTGAACTGGGTGGGCAGATCTGGGTGCAGGTATTGATGTCCATCAACACTCCCAGACTGCTGAAGGCAGGATGATGACCTGAGTGTAATTTTATCCTGGAACTCCTGTCAGGTGGAGTACCAAGAGACAGAGCTGAAGACAAAGGTCAGCCAGGAGACAGGAACAGAGACTGGAGACAAGTACACCTACAACAACACAGCTTAAAACAAGGCTGAAGGCTCAGGCCTAAGCTTAAACAGATGTTCCAAGATACAGGCAGAGACCCTTTGTCTTGGAGACCATGTCTGGCTACTGATGATTTAGATCAGAAACAACTTTTTTCACTTTCTCAGGATGTTAAAAGCCCATTGACAGAGGCATGATATGAAAACCAGGAGTTAAGCACTGCCTGTCTCAGAGCTAGTTGGAGTCTGCACAGACTTTGCAGCAGGGAAGGCAGGCAGAGGCTGGGAAGCAGAGCACCTTGCAGAGCTTTCCACACAGCTCATGAGATGCAGCCTGAAATGGCAGTAGTTATCAAGGAGGGCATATGCACACTTCAGGAAGGCATCACACTTGGATGTGATGAAGTGATACCCCTTAATGAAGTTTCTTACAAGATTAGCACAGGAATCACAACTGCTTTGACACCATGGAGTAAGGTCTCTGTGGGAATTGTCTTTTTCCTGTGATTTCATGGACTAAAGTGTTCTGCAAGATTGCATCCAAGTGGCAGAGATCCAAACAACTGGAGAGAGTTCTTCAAGGAGCAAAAGGATGAGAATCTGAAATTCACAGAGAGAATGCAAACAGAACCAAAAAAAGTATTTCAGTTTAGCCTGGAGTGAAATACAACCATAAAGAAATAGTGAAACAGACTCATGGGCTAGGGAGGACTCAGACTGTGCCAATGTAAAGGTCTTGCTTCCTCCTCAAGAGCCTTGGGACAAGGGTGTTCCAGAACCAGATAAAT
Source organism: Hafferia zeledoni (assembly GCA_035583235.1). Taxonomy (NCBI): domain Eukaryota; kingdom Metazoa; phylum Chordata; class Aves; order Passeriformes; family Thamnophilidae; genus Hafferia; species Hafferia zeledoni. The sequence continues at coordinate 79,560,263 of JAWWEV010000001.1, read as the reverse complement.
GCGATGGTCCCACAGATCTGAGCAAATATGAACTTACAGTATTATTGACCTCACTGCACAGAAATTGGCTTCAGCCTGAGGCCTTACTGAAAAACTCCCAGGGGTGTCACGTCTGTAGGACCAAGGAGGCGTTAGAACAATTGATTGCCAGGATTGTTGTTCAGCACCTGCAAGATGCCTCCAGAGGCTCTGCATGATAGTCATCTGTCCAGGGACTAGAGAAGTGACTTTAAAATCAAGGAGGTCCAAAGCACTTGCTGTATCTGAAATGTATTATGGAACTCTAGTACACAGACAAAAGTTTTGCCGAGCCTCTTCTCTGTGGTGTTGTTCACATGGAGTTACAATGGCCTTGCCAAGTAGACTGAAATTTACTGCCTGCTTGTAATGTGAATACAGTTTTAAACAGCTTTGGATCCTTTCTAAGGCATTAGGAGTAACCCCAAAGATTAAAAACAAATTTGTAATTCATTTGATTGAAAAAAACCCACCACGTTGTCAGGATTAACAAAGATTTGCGCAATGGCTGTCTGGGCTGTCAAGCTCTAACAGAGTCCTGGTGAATTCCTGCCATACTATTTATTGCCTGAAGGTTCACTGCTCAGTAAACAGAATAGTACATTTAAATTTAAGATTGTTTTTAGAATTTGCTACTCCTGGGCATGGACAGACTAAAGGAGATGATGAAATTCCTTAAAAGAAGCAATAAATTCAACAGGGCTAAATCATTTGTCTGGATTCCAGCCATGGCATGAAAGCTTGGAGCAGAGAGGCAGATTGATTTGATCTAAAGGAAAAGAAGCTTTCTTCTTGGGTACATAGTGCAACCATAACCCTGAGTATGGAAATGAAACAGAGGGAGGAAAAGGAAACATGCAGGAGAAAAAGTATTTACTCCATTTTGTTCCTGATAGTGGCACCCAAAACTGGCAATAGAAACATTCTCCCGTGGGTCACAACCTGTACTACTATAGCAGCAAAGACATACGTTCTCACCCATCTCCTCTGATTTCTGATAGAAGTGGGATTTTCAAACTTGTAAAAAGGAGCTCAAGGAGGCTGAATCTCAAGGTCAAGCAACACATTCATTTAGTCACAGCTTTCTGACACAAAAGGGTCTCTATTGTGTGGATTATTCCATCCCATTTTCCTCAGAACAATTAGTATCTTCTGCATGTGGCACAACATAAAACACATGAGTGATAATCCTCATATCAACCACGTGGACACTCCTGGCAGATCCTCACTTGCCCTTACAGGATATTTAAGCCCCCTAAGTCTTCACCACTTTGCTCTGGTATGAATCTCCCAATGCCCACAGTTTCATATTCCTCCTTGGATTCTGTGATGACAAGGGACAAGAATGCATTCACCATACAGTGCTAGGAAGCACTGGATTTGGGTAGTTCAAAGGGTCGCAAACCTAAAAAATGCCAGCTTTTCAGGTATTGATTTCAGGAATCCCTGAGCACAAATAAGATGTTAAATACTGAGGGAAGAGCACTACCACCACTGCTTGCTCTCTCTCTGCTTTTCTCTGAGAAAAAGAGTTGTTATCCATTCAGTCCATGACCCAGATTGGTGACTGGGGAAGGCTGGGCTGGACTCCAGGGCCCTAATTGTCCTGGTCAGCCTCACTGCACCCATACTGTCAAGCCCATTGACCCCATTTCAGCTCAGGTTTGGCTCATTAGGCCTGCTCTGAGCTGCCTGCTCCTGAATTATTATTCAGATTTTCTGTATTGACCCCAGACCCAACTCCTAACCTTGCCTTTGCCTGATGATGGTTGGACTGTCAATGGAACCTATTGCTGTCACCACCCCACTTGGGCAGCTGTGGGGCTGCCTCACCTGGGTGTGTCCACCCTTGCCTCCTGGCTTACATGATCCCTGAAAACTCACTGCATTTTTCAAGCTTCCCCTCTTGAAGCCTCATTACCCAATCCTCGTCCATTGTCAATACATTGCCCCTCCAGCATCCACAGTGCAAGGTCAACTAGAGTACCAAATGAGGTAAATTTGGGGCAAACTGTAAACCAGTTTGGGAGAGGCTTCAATACCTCACTAGCTGGCCTGAGGAGCACTCCCAGGAACCAAATGGGTTGGCCAAAATGACAAATTTTCACGGCAAGTACCCAGGGTGTTGTGAGGTGTAAAGTTGCACCACAATGGGAGAGATGGCTATGCTGGACCCTGACTGCACCCACAAGCCTCAATTGTCCTGACCAGAAGCGCTTGGGACCACAACCCACACCCACTGCCAGTGCTCAGGAGCCCCATTTCAGCTTTTTGGACTGTTGATGAGTCCTGTTGCTATCACAGCTGTTGCTCTGTTCGCCCTGCTCAGCTCTGTTGGGACTGTGCCCTGACAACAAGGGCACTACTCTGTCTGTGCTGTGGGCACCCTCAGCTCACCTTCCATCATGAAGCAGTCTTGTGATTGGTCCTCTCTGACAGGCTGTGGGAATTGTAGGAGAAAGGGAAGCCCTGCAAGGGATGTCTGGGAAAAAGGGAGATAGGAGAGGTCTAGCAAAGGTAACATTCCCAAGCTGCCACCACTAATTCTCCTGTTTCTGACAGCAGCTCTCAGCTGTGTCAGAGGAGATCACAACAAATGTGCTGTTTCTCCAGCGCTTTAGTGGGAACAGCAATAGCTCTCACTGTTTGGAGCTGGATACATTCTCTTCCCATTCACCTCATTCCTGTTAGGAGCTACTTACTTTGGAAAGATCTCTGTGTGGTGGAGCAGCTTCTGTTATGGCTGAAGAAAGATCTCAAGGCAGCATTCTTTTTATTCCCTGGGGAAATGTCCAAATTCTAGTCACTACTGCCTCATCAGCTGACAGGCTACCTGCTTTCCTCCTGCCATGCCTCTTATTTTTCCTCTCTCCCTTTTTTTTTTTTCTGTTTCAGTGCAAGTATCTTAATAAGGCCATGTGGAACCAGATACCATCCCCACAGCTGCACCTTGAAGAGTGAACATCAGTGAGAGTTATCCAGACCCAGCAGCAGGGAAGAAGAGACTCTGGTCATATACCTGGAGGTGCTTACACAGAGATGGTGATGAAGGCAACACCTCCCTGGTAGTAATCCACCAGATCAGAGTTCAATTAGTATTTAGAAGAATGTGTACAAACAGCAGGGATATCTCACTTACACAGCCTAAAGGACAAATGTAAATCCAGATAAAGATAGATATTTTCCTGTCATCCTTGAGGGCAAATAATATCAACCAAAGCCAGAAGAATGTAGCAGCAGAACAGTCTCTATTCATCAGGGAGCAGATGCAGCTGCTTAGAAGACCTTCTGAGTGTGGCCAGGTTATTCACATGTGCAGAGTTAAATGTGTATTTAGGCTCTCTCCTACACAGAGGCCCAAAGGCAGTCAGGATTTGACCCAGACCACATAATGATTTAGTGAGGCTGTAGGAGATAACCTCTGGATGCACTGTCCCTTTCTCCAGCCAGTGAATCATGGTGCCTCACTAGGCAATCTGACTGGAATAATCCTGGGGAGGAAAGTAGGCAAATAATAAAGGATTTCCATTTTATCAAGATAAAGCTGTAGCCAGAGCTGATAACAGGTTACTTGAAAGAATGCTGGTCATGTACGCTTAGTGATTGTTGCTTAATTTGTTTAAGATGAAAAAGCCTGTTTCTACAGTGGAATACAAATTAGGATAATTATGTTGTGATGGAGTACTGCATGTATAAGATGAAAGCCTTTCTTTATAAAAGGCTCTTCATCACTTGACTAGAAGAAAATAGAATCCTACTTAAACAACATGTTGTTTTCTGTATTTGCATTTGAACAAAAGACTTTTGAATCTTTTTTTTTCCCCTGTAATATTGCATGGTTTCATTTTCAAAAAGTGCTTTCATTTTGACAACCTCACAGTTAAACCCTCCAAACATACATTGCAATATGTAAATATAAAGGGCCAAGGTAAACATTGTGATGTATAATTGTTTCACAGCCTCTGTAGACCACTACTAGCTGGACATTCAGGTTATATATTTTCCATAATCTCCTGACTGTCACAGTTGCTCATAAGCTACCTTCTGTCTTAGTACTCTGTGTCATAAAAGCACAACATACAGTGATGCTGTAGTTGGTTAAAATAAAGTACTGAGGGTTTTTAAATATGTTTTATGAGACAGAAGTATCATTTAACCCCTCTGTATTTGCTAGCTCTACAGGGTTCCCTCAAGACTTGAAATAGGTACAGCCAGGTCACCTGACCATAAATTACTGAAATACAGGTTGAAAGCAATTCATTGCATATATCTATGTATCCACGACAATTATTTTCATTTCAACCTATAAAAAATTTTTATTTCAACTTTCTATGTGAACTGCAGTTACTGCTTCACATGGGACATGATCTTAAGAATTAAAATGAAATGCTAATTGCAAAGGCTCACACTTACTCAGTGCACATACACACTTGCAAACTTATCCGAATAATCTTACCCAAGCCATCCTTATTCACATGAACAAATCTTCTTGTTATTAGTTCCATTGAATTGCTGTCTGACTAAGACCTACTTGCAAAAGTAAGAATTTGCTGGATTGTGCCCTTAGCTAACATGACAGGTGAGAAAATCAATTTCCTTGTATGGGAAAAATACAAAGTGTAAAGGGAATACTCAGAGAATCATTATCCATTCTCTTCACACTAGAATTCAAAACTAATATTTGAAGTTTGGGGAACTTGTCTTAATTAGGATTATTTTAAATTATGTCAATTTAAAGACAGGCAATTTAATTACCAGCAAAACAGATCAAAGCAAATGCTTGACATGAACATTTTAAAATTACTTATCAAAGAAGATAGAATTCAATAAAATAAAGAGAGAAAGAAAGTAAATATGCAGATTGTCCAAGTACTCCCCTCTGGGGGAACTAAGATGACTCCTTCCCTAGCTTCATGAGTTTGACTGGAAAACCAGTCATCCTTGTAAGAAATAAATACATTAGACCTGCTATGTGCATATGTAGAGAGAAAGACAAAGGATTAATTCTACCTCCAAAAGAAAAGTGCTATTTTCTAGGTTACTTTTACAAAAGTAAAGCTACTATCACACATTACATGAGTGCATTTGCAAGCGAGGTAAAACGTCTGTATCACAACATTTACAGCTATGATTGACTGTGATACAGAAGGCACCTAAAAATGGCAGACGTAATTGGACTTGTCACAGCACAGACTGACTCATGTATCTCAGCATGAAGGCAGATTGTACCTAGTCCTACCAACCTTAGGAAGCTACAAACATCCCAACAGAGGCATGAGGAGCAGAGCAATCCTCATACCTCTGTCTATGAGTGCAGGGGGAGCTGAAACTGCTCAGTACTTTCTCCAGGGACCTATCACTGTTTATTTATTCATCTGCATTTTGTTGTCATTGGTTTACCATGTCCAGTAACCTGAGTTAAAACATATTCTTAGAGTCGCTAAAATTACACAGTGCAGTAAGTATGATGCAAAAGTTACTCACTAGGTATGTGTAAGACCCCAAGTCTCAAGCTATGATCTCACCAAGGGAGTTTTACTTTAAAAACATACAAGGCTCCAACAATATCCACTCTCTGGAGTACTGGGAGAGCCTTCGGCTCTTGTAACACCTTAAGAGAAAATGCATAGGAGAAAAGTTACACATATTTTCTCAGGGGGTACTTTTACTAGTAACCTTTAGAAAAATTAAGAGTACTTGGCAAAAGTTTAAAGGGTAAAACACAACCAAAACAAGGCATTCCACAAAGCATTCACTTAGCACATGCTAACCCACACAACTTAACAAAATCCAAGCCATTCAGTCTGAAGGTACCCAAAGTATTAGGAAAGGTGATTAAGAGAAGAACAAAGAGTAAAAGAGAGAAAAAAAGAGAAAATTACATACCTGCCACTGGAGTCCTGTGAGCGCCCAGCCTCCACACAGCCAGGTCATAGTAGGTCTGGAGGAGCAGGGACAGCACATGCTGCTGCTTTTATAGTTCTGGCCCTGTGGCCACACCTCCTGGGGTGCAGTGCCCTGCCATGCCAGCCAATCAGAGGCTGGGTGAGGGGCTCAGGGAACGGGGCCTGGTCCCAGGCTGCCTTTGACTGACAGCGGCTCCAGGAGCCTGGCAGGGGCTGGCGGGGACAGGGCATCACCTTACCTCCATGAGATCCAACCTGTCCTTTACACACACGCACACTTGAGTTGGCCCAACCCACCAATTAATAGAGTAATCCACTGTCTCACAGTATCCTAGAACCACAGACTCATAGAATCGATTGGGTTGGAAAAGACCTCTGAGATCATCAAGTCCAACCCTTGGTCCAACTCCAGTCCATTTACC
>JAWWEV010000001.1:79528384-79553817 GCA_035583235.1 Hafferia zeledoni | reverse complement strand
TCCAGGAGAGGGTACACTTGTCCAAGCCATGGGCTACCAGCTTTTCCAGGAGTATATAATGGGAGACAGTGTCAAAGACCTTACTGAAGTCCAGATGGACTACATCCACATCTATCCTTCTTGTAAGAAAATTCCTTTGGTCTTTTACAACTCTGGTTACTTTTTATATAGTCAATAAATAGAAGACCAAAACAAAAAGCATAATATGACAGAAAGGCATTCAAAACAGTTAGTCACTCTTAAATGCTTAGGAAATTCCACTGGATCTTTGTGACTCTGCAGAAATTACTCTTCGGGCATGTGTTGATTTTTTCTTTTTCCTAAATGAAGAGGTTATCAGTATATGCTATGAAAGAAAATATTTTTATTATTTTATTTGGTGAATATTTGAATTGAGCTTATCTTGTCTCCTTCTGATGTCACTTGCAGTATTTTTTCAGTAGTCCGAGATAAAGAGCAGGGTTTCTCCATATCAGTTCTCCAAAGTGATGCATCAGCATGCACCACCACTTCCTTAGTATAGAGGTATCGCACCTTACAGTAGAGCACATTTTGAGGAATAGTATTCAAATATTTTGTAATGATGATGTCCTTATGTTCAGCTCTGACAAAAATAGGAGCAAGGGTTTTTATCTTTGTGATCTATAACGGGTCAGGTCACAGTATTGACCTAACAAAGCTCTGGGTGATTATTACCACAACACACTGTTATATTTTTATAAGATTATGCTATCCTCTGAGCCTTCCACTGACATCCTGTGGGAGTTGCCCTTGTATATCTGACAGATGAATTGGTCCTTGCTGAATTTTTAGCACATGGAGCTGTGCATACAACCTTGGTTAACAATAACATGTTGCTATGGGAGCTCTGTGTGTGCAACTCCCTGCTTACTGTGCTGAAAATTGCTCTGGAAGGCAAATGTAAGTACGTCTGGTATTAGCCTAATTATTAAGTAGAATTAGAATCTAGTGTTCTATGAATATCAACCAGAGAAGGAGCTTGGTGTGAAGACGGATGCTTGCCTTCAGTGGCTGAGGTGCTTCTTCTGCATTCCTTTAAATGGAAATCACATCCATAGCCGAGAGACTAATTATTTTGGAACCTAAGGGAAATGCAGCCTATATAAGAGAGAGAGTGATCTGCAGTTAAGGATCAGTGAGCCAGCTAATGGCTGGTTAGTCAGGAGGGTACAACTCCAGAATGTTAATAAAACGTGTCTGAAGTCCAACACCTCAGGGAAGAGGCTGAATCCTGTGAAAGATATACGTAGACAGAGGCTCTGTTGTTTTCTACTGTTGAACTACTTCTTTAAAGCAGGTTTTAAAACTGTTTCGAGACTTGTTTATGAATTTCAAAATACCAGCAGGATTATAAAACAAAACTCACTGTGGCCAAAGGAAAAGCAGTTGCTAGAAGCAAAATATTACCATTTTGTGAAGTACATAAAACCTGTTCAGTGCTGGCTGAGCAGGTGTACAGTGCAGTACTCTTGTACAGTAGAGGTCTGACTGGTTTTGATCATGCTGTCACTAATATAGATCATGACATTAACCAAAACAGCATGTAACATTTTAAAATGTAATATAAATGCTAGCCATTTAATCCTTACAAGAAACAGCTCAGGTCAATACCATAGCTTTGCATTTCAGACAGACAGAATAAAGTAGAAATCAGTTAGAGGTTTTGACAAGAAAGCCTGAAATCAGTTAGAGGCTTTGACAAGAAAGCCTGTAGGAAATACCAAATTACTACTTGCAGTGTATTACACGAAATAGTTGTTTTATTATTTTGCTTGATATAGACCACGCAACTGTAATAAGTGTTGCAGAATGATATATTGATAAATGCAAGAGAACACCTTCCTCCTTAAAATGTCCCCTATCGGAGGACCAGCTGCTGTGCTCCTATGAGTCCCACACCCAGGCTTGCAAGAGGCTGAGGACCACAAGACAGAACCCACACACCTCGGAGACCTGAGCAACAGCAACTACAGGAATAGCTCAGAGGCAAGTGATGGCACAGCAACTTGATGTGCATCTGCAAGTGGACACAGATCCATGTCATGGTGGGCCAGCTACAGCAGCCTCCACAACTCCATTCCTTTGTGTTGCAGCAGGAGTCTCTGGCTCAAATTCCTCTTTCCATTTCCCCCCTGACACATTTCTGTCCATCACAGAGCCCATTTATAGTTATGGGAAGAGGCAGGTATGCATTTTGCAGCTCTTTTACATCTCAAACCACAGCACAAGTTGTTTTGTTTAAATGAATTGGAAGAATCATATCAGTTTCCTGAACAACAGGGACAGGCATTTTTTATCTGAGAAAGGTGCCAGTGAGACTGTGATATTGTCCCCAAGGTATCCTGTAGTGTCTCTCTTATAGAAGCAGACCTTAAGGGAAAGGAAACTTTTTAAATTAGCCCTGAAAGATTACTAACGCCATGCTTATGTTATGCTGTCAACAGTAGCCTTTTGCAAATAATGCCACCACATAAGTTGTCTCTTGTAGTCTAATCTCTTCTTCCACAGGAGTTTTATAATGAGTAGTCTAAACCCTCTGGTTACTCCACTTCCTTCTTTACTTGTGCTACTAGTTTTTGTAATCACAGTAGTTTCACTTTCAAAAAAATTATTTGGATGGTAATAAAAAGTTTTTATACCAATTACACTGCAACAAGAACTCAGCTATTTTCAATAGAGTTATTCCAATTTACAACACCCTAATTAAATTTGCTCTTGAGTTGCCTAAAGCATCCACAGGAAAGATGTATCAGCAGGTATTTTTGTAGTTTTCAGCTTCTGAAAACTGAGATATTTTAGTATATTAGTCTTTTTACTGGCAATATATAATATTTAGATGAAATATTTTTAGAAGTTAGGGATGCTTCAGAATAAATGAGTGTATCTACACATAAATATATCAAGGGGTTAGAACTCACAAGTAATCCAGAGCCACTGAGAGACTTCTGCTCTAGGGAGAAAAATTAAGTGTCCAGTTTGGAAGTCTGAACAGTAGTAACTTTTAATCTAAGAAGGAAGGTGAGTAGTCAGATCGTGATCTTCACATTCATGTGGTGCAACAATGAATTAGATTATGAATTTGTTCCTACTAGGAACAGGACATCACCAGCCTCTAATTAGAACTTCTTGCTAATGACTGCGGCATTGAATGGTATTTTTGTTACCTGCTGCATATGCATTACTTGGATTGTTGGCATTTTTTAATACCAGACCAGACATTTTATCACACCCCTACATGGATTTGAATTAAAAGTGTCCAGAGTATCCCATACAACCAGTAATAGACACAGATACCAAATATTGTAGAGCAGATTTAAGCAAAAGTTGATCCTTATTTCCACATCCTTCTGCCTTCAATAAGCTCTGGCATCTTTTTAACATTTGTAATCCCCCATCGGTAGAGGTGAACATAAATTCAAAACAATGCTTTGGCACACTTCCCAAAAAATGAGTTCATACCATGAGAAATGGATTCTTAACAGAAAATACATGTTTTTAATTGGGCTTGGCCTGTTTTCGTTTCCACATCATCTGTAATTTTGTAACAATGAAGTTTTCAGGAAAAACTCATTGAGTGTTTACAGTGAGACCTTTCCAAAATGCAGTCAGTGTATTTGGTATTTGTAAACACATCCACAGCTCATGAAGCCCCAGAGTGAAAAGAAATCTGGACTGAGTTTTCAAAACTGCAAAGTGGGGATCTGCACACAGAATTGGGTGTTGGGTAGCACAGCTGCAGTGGACTGTCGCTGTACTGGGAACCAGAGCACCCAGGAAAAAACTGGAGCTTTCCTGCTGCTGTGCTGGTGAGGAAATATTTACCTACATTATTTCAGCTATGCCATGGTGTATTTGTTCCTTTGAGAGATCCTGCTTTCCTAATCATGAGGGAAATCAAAGGACTCCAGGCAGATTCCTTGCTCTCAGCCACCTCTAACTTCCCTTTCTGAACATCTTCTGGGCTCTGCTAGCAAGTGCTTGAGTGGAGAAGACAACAGCACAGCACATTTCTATTCAAATTACTGCCCCAAAAAGTGTCTTCACCAAAATGCTTCAATTTATTGAGCAGACTAATGCTTCTGGTTTGACTTGTGACTTCTGTGTCAAGTCCTGAGGGCACCTTCAAGCCCCACTGTCCCCAGCAGGCTTCCCAGTGACCTCCATGCACACCACCTCCACCCAGGGCACTGACACTGTTCCACTCAGCCATGCCTCATCTCAGTCCCATCTCTGCACTGTCTCTGGCCAGGGCTCCATCATGGGGAGCTGATCTCCTGCATGCACTGCTCCCAAAGATGTGCAGGGCTCTTGGCATTCATGGGATGGCACCCATCAGGGGTGACAGCCAGCCCTGGGGTACATGCAGCAGCCCACTCCACAGCCCCTTCATGAGGCAGCTCCGCTCCTGCACCACACAGAACACCTGGTTTTGGTGACAAATGAAGGAGGAGTGGGGGTAGCAACCATCAGTCTCACCTGAACATAACAAACCCACTACAACTGTGGTTTCCTGTGCAGACCGTACCTTCTGGTCAGGAGTTTGGAAAAAAAAAGTAAAATTTGTCCTCTTCACTATTGTGATTATGTTCACAAGAGTGACTATTCAGACAGCTGCTGTGTGTCCAAATAGTTTTCTATCTTATGGAACTGAAGTTTCTTTTGATGTCTGTTTTCTTTTCCATTTTTTTTAACTCTGTTCTTGAAACTTCATGTACTGGTGTGATATTGTATTATCTCTGAAACCAAGACACCCATAACCTGGGAACCAAACCCTCACAAGGGCCAAAGATTGCATCCCTCATATTTTCCGTTCCTAAATCCTAAATTTTGCATGGATTCTGATGATTTGTGGGATTCTATCTGAGAAACTGACAGATAAATTCCACATACTTTAAAGAATATTGAGTTCAGAGTCTTCTCTAAACCTGAATATTTTGTTTCCTCAACTGTTCACATTTGCTTTATCTAAGAAATAGTATTACGTCTTCAATTTTTATTAAACATTGTTTGTAGTCCACACTTCTAGCCTGTAGTGGACAAGAAAATGTGTTTCCAAAGACCAAATGTAAATAATAAGTTATTACAGCTAATGTAGCAGAGGTATAACTCATGCTATTGCCATCTTCTATTCCATACAACTTCATGGCCTATTTCTCTAAGAGATCTGCTCTCTTGCAGTCTCCTCTGAGGCAATTTTATGGGATTTTTTTTTGATCAGGACAATGCAACAAACTTTGAGCCGCAATACAGTGCAAAATACTGGTTTATTTGTTTTCTACTTTATAAAATTACAGAGGGGTTTTTTTGTCCTGCCCTATGGACTAGAGGGCTGGGAGTTAAAAGGATAACATTTGATAGAATATTCTTGGTTGAAAAGTATTTGTGAGTAATCGAAGGGGGTTGGTTGAGATTTAGCTGAGTCACCAATCCTTGAAATTTGTACTGATCCAGGGTGATGATTTCAGCCTATAGCTTGGCTATTGGCCCTATCCAGTTGGAGAAGCTACTGTAAGATTATTCCTGTTTCCCTGCAGAGGGAACTGTGGCCTGGAATACCACACAAACTGCAACATCATGTTGTAATGGGTGAGAACAGGACATAGATGTCACACAGGGCTTGTAGCCTCTTTCCTAAAACAGGCTTCTGATTATGTCTCCAAACATGTACTACAAAAATACATGGAATCATAGATTATCCTGAGTTGGAAGGGACCCACAAGGACCATAAAAGTTCAGCTTCTGGCTCATCATAGGACAGCCCCAAGAATCACACCATGTGCCTGAGGGCACTGTCCAAACATTTCTTGAGCTCTGTCAGGCTTGGTACTGTGACCACTTCCCTGGGGAGCCTGTTCCAGGACTCAACCACCATATGGGTGCACTACAATATACATGTACCCAGGTGAGGGTTAGAAAAGCACTTCAGCATAGGATCTGGGTGTGATTCATGTACCTTAATCTAAAAAGTCATATAAGGAAGGCAGACTGCATGTGTAACTGCAAAACACATTGTATGCTTCTCCAGGTGTCACCAGTGTGCTAGGTGACCCTTGAATGCAAAAGCATGTAATGCCACAAGAAACCAGTCACAGTGATGGGACACCAGGCTATAGGCTGTCTTTTGCCTCAGAAGATCCAGTGTCAGCTCCATAACCACAGGCTTGCAGGCACTGGGGAATTACTGAGTTCTGCTCTGGCTTCCCAGGATTATTTATGTATTTGGCTAGATGTCTTCTCTCTTCTGGCTGACTGCCCTACCCCCTAGGTTTTTATTTGATGTTTCTTCTTGCCTGCCTTCCTTCTGGCCTCATAACTCTTGCATTCCTGTCTCTGCCACAATCCAGAGGTAGAGGATGTGGCTCCCACTCAGCCACAGTCCACTTATAAGGCTCCCCAGGAAAGTTGTGCTGTACCCCTCAACCCTTCAACAGCTCTAACCCCACCTCACTTAAAATTTCTCCCTTATCTCTGAAAAAAAAAAAAAATCAGAGCAAATCAGGCTGCTGAAGCCCTAATGAGGGATGAGAACTAAAGCACAGCATTCCTGATGCAGCTGTGAGGAGATCCCTTACTAATATTGAGCATCAGGTAGATTGTCTTTTGAATTCAAATGTTTAATTTTAAATATTTCACTGCTTTTTTTAACAACCCAAGTGACCAGGCACCTAATCTGCTTATGAAAGCTACTCAGAAAGCAATGAAGTGCCTTCCTGGATCACACCAGAGTTGTCTGAACCATGCTACATTCAGAAACATAGCAGTTAGCTCACCCTGCTCCCACTGCCAACACTGCAGTCTAAAACACATTGCCAGCTGGTCTGTGGTGACCATAGAGCATTTGGCACCGAGTGCTGCATGTCCTTGAGGACACTGGTTCTTGGAAGGAGAGGAGCTCCTGCCTACTTGGATGATGCCCCAAGGGGTGGATTTTCTTTAGTCACCTCTTCATTTTTTGTTCCCTTCACTACATCTTGCTGTAGACTTAGTAGATGGCACATAAGGGTTTCCACATTTTTAAGGTGCCATGAAGATGTTGATAAAATTTGTAAGGGAGAATAGTTGACCTCTCTATAGTCCAAGTAGCATTGTGTTTCATGTATTATTTTGTTAATTATTTTATTAATTTAACTTTTTTAAAAAATCTGCTATGTATAGAGGTGTCTTTTTCCTGCAGAGGCTGCACTGCTTTTGATTCACATAAGCAATTTCACCTTTTCTTTATCCTTTTCTAATTGTTGATAAAAAGAAAAAGTGATTAAAAAATGAAACAGACAGTCAAATAAGAAATATAATTCCATTCAGGCATAAACAGAATTGATAAGAGGTGTATACTTCTTTCTCAGTCCTTACTCACAGGTAATGTGATTATCTGGGGAAATACACACAAATACATTTCCCAGTCTGCAGTTGCTTTTCCAATAGATGTGAAAAAGGTGTTAAATGGTTCTTAAAAGATCTGAATGATGATATTAGAAATAGTGAAAAACTGCAGTAAAATAAGATCCTAACACTGCAGCTGTGGAGTGGTCAAATATAAAAAATTTTGAAAAGCTGTACTGGCTTCTTTTTGTGTAAGACAGAGCATTCTAGCAAAAGGCACTAGAGAAGACAAAAAGTGATTTTGTATATTCAGAGTTGGTTAGAACAAGTTTCCTAGGCTGATGTGCCTTCAGATGATCTGAGATAGGTTTGTTCAGTAACATCAACTTCTGTGGTGTGTTTGGAGAAAAACTCTTAGCTGTAAATTAACAGTTCAGACTATTTCTTTAGAGAGAGGAAGGGGTTTTTTTTACCCACATATCCCAGTACCTATCTCTCATGTTGCTACACATGGTAAGTGTCAGGTGATGTCTGTCCTGGAAAGAATCACTCTTCACCCTTACCGATTTTTAGCAGCTGATCTGCTTCTGACTCCTGCTACTGTTGCTGCTCCCCATCAGAGCCTTCTCATGCAGATCAGGAGTCAAGATTCACTCCTGTTTAAGGATGAGAAAACATGGAGAAATTTAAATTTCCAGATTCACTCCAAAACAAAGGTTAGTGTAGTTTAGTTGTAGGATTTATCCACAGCCATACCGACCATTTATCATTCCCGGCCATCACTTTCTTAGAAAATAAAGATTAGAGAGAAAATGGAGCTTAATCACACTTTAAAACAGCTACATTGCAGCCCCACTCCTCAGTTGTAGTGCAACAGGGAGAATTAATTCCTCACAGCTGGTCCAACTTCACTGTCCTGAAATCCCTAAACTAAGAAGGCAGAGTAGTCATCCTTCTAAATTGAAAGAGATGGCAAAGTCCCTCTCAGCTTGTTCTGGTCTGTATGACTGATGTGTAGTTTCAGATCAACAGAACTAATCTGCAGAGACAAAGTTAGCTGGAAATATATACCTAGCAGCCATTGTTATCAGATAACTTCACTGTTGGTTTTTGTTTGTATGTTTTCCCTGAAGCATAATTCATCCAGTTTGCTGTATATGGGGCAGGCTATTTTTTCTCCTGAAATTATTTATGCCATCATGAGAAGTAATAAATTTCTTGTCCAAGCTCAGTCTCTAGCCAGCTCAGACCATACCTGAAAAATACCCGTATTACAGTGACGGTGAGCAGTTAATTCAATAGTATGCACATGTTGCCTACCATGATCAGGGCAGTTTCATGTTAATCTTTGATAGCGTGGTTAATTTTTGATAATGTGGGTTTGATAGCGCGGTAAAGAGAAAACTCTTTTCTCTAGTTTATGTTTGAGTAAAGAATTAAGCAGGATATGAACTTTCAGGCAGCTCAGAAACCAGATTGAAATGCTTGAGCAAGTTTGTAGCAGTCCTTGATATTATGTCTTTTGCAATGGATATAGATCATGCAAATCTCACTATAATAATACTGGAGGTTGGCTGACTTTTGAATGCTTAATCTTTTGACCTTTATGATGGATTAATGTTTTCAACATATTTATCTAAACTTTTAAGGAGAAGGCATCTCAAATTATGTGTGGAGGGGGAAAAAAAAGAAGGGAAAGAAATCTGGAACCAATAAACTTGTGGAGCTTGTAAATTCCTTCTTTCCAAGTTATTCATCCTAAAGAGGGTACAGGCTCTGCTTCTTAGAAACAAAAATGCAGACAGAGGAATGGGACACTTAATGAGTATAATATATCTGGAGGCTTCAGACTGAGGACAACCTATGCTAAGCATCTGTCTTTCCAGTCCAATCTCCTAAATTTCTTTCCCAAAATGAAAGGTTCCTACTACAAAATGGTCAAAATTAGTGGAAAATTAATCAAAACCTGACTGGAGGACACTGATCTTCACTGAAGGTTATGTCCATGTTAATTTTGCTGTGACTGTCATAACTCAGGAGGTTTAGCCTATGTGGAAAACATTTTTTTTCTCGTCTTTTTTTTCTTTTAACCATTGCCACTTCAAAAGTGGATGAAAGAACATTGTAAAAAAGAGCCTTAGGAAAATAATGTAGGGGCAAAAGCCACAGAGAGGAAATTTGAAGCCACAGAATATTTTTTTAGGGAAACTCATCACATGAAAACAGGAAAGGAGATAATTAAATCAAAAATATTTGGCAACTGTAAGTATAATAGACACCAGTCATTTTTTGCTAATGTGTTTACTGTATAAACTGCACATGAACAAGCTGAGTAATACAATACATGTCAGATTTCAGGTGAGAGCATTATGTGGTTCGGTGTGCATTACCTTATGATTCCCAGCAATGTGTGTTTTCTCATCAATGCTCCCAAAAACTGTGGACTATGGAGACCGTAGAATTGAGACTACAGACCTCAAAACTGAAATACTTCATCAATATGGAAGGATAAGCTGCTCTACTGTTAATGCATCTCATGTCTTATGGGACATGTCATACAGCCATGAGGCCTGGACTTCATATTGATGTCTCTCATTCAACCTCAAAGCAGTAGAGTAAGAAGACATAACTGAAGTAAATCCAGGGGATTGTATTATTTGACAGCTCTGTCAAAGGCTGATAACTGTTCTCCATGAATGGGGCATCACGATTATCTCTAGTGTTTACCTCTTAAAGTGCAGGAAAAAAAGCAGTGTGTGCCTGACTGCTACTTTTTCTCTCTGCTCATACCCCTGAGCATAACTATAGCTGATTCTGCAGCATGGTAGCATTCCACTGTTTTTAAAATAAATTTCTATAAATGAAAATGGATTTTATTTATCTTAGAGACAGTGAAATTTAAGAAAAGAGAAAGGAAATACTGGAAATCTTTAAAAATGTTGGAAGACAAAAATGCTCAAACTTATTCCCAAATTTATACCTTTGAGGTTAAATGTGTCTTTGAAAGGGGGAGATTTAACTCAACTCCATGGGTCT
Source organism: Hafferia zeledoni (assembly GCA_035583235.1). NCBI lineage: Eukaryota > Metazoa > Chordata > Aves > Passeriformes > Thamnophilidae > Hafferia > Hafferia zeledoni. The sequence continues at coordinate 79,543,440 of JAWWEV010000001.1, read as the reverse complement.
GGTGGCTTTAAAGGGGTAATCTGCTGCCATCAGAGGAGAAATCTTCATTATTTCATTACAGGGAATGTCCATCTTTTTAACACATGTTCCTGAGAAGTGACTGAATGTCTCTCTAGTATAAGGGGTTTGGGTTTCCAGGGGGAAACTGCACACAGCACAGTGATTTATGTGGGATCAGTGAAGTGAAGTGGTGACAGATGAGTACTTCTCATTATATCTTGCTAGTTAGGTGACACCCTGACCAGGTCACCCAAGAGGTCCCTGGGGAGTGGACAGGGAAGGAACTGAGCTCTGGCTACCAGTGAGACACAGCCAGACACTGCCCCCATCTCTCTGGAGAGAAAAAGTTAAATGTTCTTCCAATTACAGTTTTAGGTAAAAGTTCATCAGGGACAAAAGCATCTACTCCCAGTGTCACTGGGAACACAGACGCTTGGGTCCCTTTTAAACCTGGTGACAAGGTGATGCCATCCCTGATGGAAACAGGCAGCTTCCCCTTGCATCAAAATTTCTTTAGAGTCCCTTACAATTTGAGTCGTAAGTCTGAGTCTCTGTATCTCTACAGAAAAGAAAAGAAAGGCAGGTCATAGGGATGCTGAACTGCAAAGAGAATGTCAAGCTGTTCTGCGTGGAGGGGCCAAGCCCCTGCCTGGCACTGGGACAGGGGTATGCTTCATATCTCACCAGCTTGTGCTTGGCACAGCACTGAAGGGCCCCAAGCAGAGAGGGCTGGGACATACCCCTAGGGTCCTTCTCCCCAGGGCAGCACTTTGTTTCAGCCCACAGGGAAAGCAAGTACACTTTTGGATCATGCAGGCCAATTTACTAATACAAAAATTCTGATCCTAATGAGAAATGAGTAGTTACACCAATGCAGGGGGATATACTGAATGTCGTCAAATCCATTGTCATAAATTCCAGTTATCTGTTCCTGTCAGACCAAACCAGCCTAAACTCACCCACTGATTGCAGACCACAGTGCTGTCTGTGGATGTCTGTTTTTCTCTGAAACCAGCTTGCACATCTCCCTGTAACTCCTCAAAAACCAGCTCTGTTCTAACCATCAGTTGTAAGGTGAAGTATGAGCACAAACAGCTTTCAATTTCCATCACCAGTTTTTTACGTTGGACTTTAATTCTCAAATTGTATGTTGGCTGTTGCAGTCAATAATGACTACAGAATTTTCTATTACACTAACTGTAGCAAACTGAAATCTAATACCTCTGAAAATACAGAAAATAACCTGAGTGTTATAAAAATAAATCAAATATTTCTGAATGGAGCCCAGCAACTCTCCTCTAATTACTTTAAATTTCAGTATATAAAAAGCATGTTGAGTGACAAGTCAATTTATCTGCATGCTGGAAAAGTTCATGTTCTAGGCATGTGTTTATATGATAACAGCTTCAAGCATATGCTTTTTATTTTTCCCCAATAGACAGATGATTTTTTTTTTCCTAAAGGTTCATAATGGTTTTCTGCTCATATGCTGCAGTTAGCACACATTTTTTTCCTATTTATAGTTTTGTGGGTGTGAATCTACTGTTCTTGGAAGATATTGGATTGACAGTCCTGCAAGATACTCCAACCTGCCCTGCTATTTTCCTTAATCCTGACCTGATGAGAACACCTCCTCGGGAGAGAAGGATGGTAACTCTTCATCCCCTACTGGTACCTGGCTTCTTCACTGGAGGCTGTCCACAAACATAGCAAGCAAGACCACTTCTGAGGGTACTCAGTGTGGTTTGTGCATCTGCTTGAAGGAGCTGGTTGAAGTTTTGTTTGTTTACTAATCTGTTAATTCTATAGACATAGAAGCCTAAAATACAGCTTTCTTTAACATCACAGAAATCAGGATATGACTCAAAGAATAATTTTGCACAGAGCTGAATTAGCTTTATAAAATTCAGTATTTTATATAATTTCTGAAAGAGTACCAATTTCCTTGTTTTATAGAAAGGTTTTCATTTCACTAAGACATATCCTGAAAAAAAGTGTTACTTCTCTGTTAAGCTCCAGGTCCCTTTCAGAATGATCACAGTCAAACATTCAATCATACTAGATTTTAAATCATTGGTAGGGTTTTTTTGGTTTTGGTTTTTGGTTTGGTTTGGTTTCGTTTGGTTTTTTGTAGAAGGAAAACTGCCTTACAGACATGTGTTAAACCAAACCTCATCTTGGGGCTAGAATTTGATAGGATGAGTCTGTAAAATTCAACCTTTAGAAGATGCAGAAATACCTTTTGGAATAAATTGTAACTAAGTGTTTTGTTCTTTACTAGATTTTTAAAACTCAGTCCCTGAGACAGAGTGTGGCCCTTGCCTTGGCAGCAGTTCAAATCAGCTGAAATAAACCTTGAGGTTTCATTTTGTCTGGCTTGCCCAAGAGAGAACTGTGATCCGTATGGAGACTGAATATAAAGCATGTAGGCATGCAGTGACAAAAGGTGCCTATGGGAAGCAAAGGGCAAGAAATCAGGATGGGTCAGCTGAGTAAACATCAAAGACTCTCAAATAACCAACAGAAAAGTAAATATTCACAAGCAAATGGGATATGCCCATAACACTATTGAGATTTTATAGAAAACATTCTTTGAAAACAGTTCTGCTGGGGTGTCTCTATTTGTCTTTCCTTGTCTGGAATATTGAATTAAAATGGTCTGTTTGCTCTAAAAGTTCATCAGTTCTTGCTACTCAATCCCCACTGCAGCCTCTTGACACCTCAATTATCTCTTCAGTAACTCCTGACAGTACCACAGATGCTGGCATTGCCCATCTGGATATTTCTAATACACCCCACCACGAGACTTGCTTAGCAAAATACACACAGGTACAGAGGATAAAAGGTATTTATATATAAAGGGACCATGCAAGGTCTAGGAATTATTTAAAATCCACTTAAACCCCATGAAGGCAAGAAGTAATGCATTTAAGGATTATTATTTGAAGGTATTAAAGGAACACATTTTAAAGTCAAAAATCCCTACATGATTTCTATTGCTTCATCTTCTGCAGAAATTAGGATGACACATTAACATACCCATTCATTTCAATGCTCAAGCCCCTAACTTGGACAAACCAAGAACTTTTGCTGTTTCATTCTCTCACATAACTGCTTCTGCTGTTCTTCACTAATGGCAAAACTGGTGTGAGCTGTATATTATGTAATCACTGCTTATTATAATTGGCTGAGGGTTTTCTTCTATGTCAGTGTCATTCTGGCTTAGGTGGTGATATCTCTAGAGTACTGCACATGGGAGTTGATCATTTTGGCTGCATGAGGAACGACCCCAACAGCTGATTTAGTCACTTAATATCTGGCATGAATGCTGGGAAGAAGGAATGCTGCTGGAGGCTAAATCTCCTTTCACAGCTGTAGCAGAAGGGAGGTTGCCAAAAGCTCATGCTGTAGCCTGTGATTTCAGGCTAAAGTATAGCAACTTTCTGAAAGCACAGTGGGACAATAAAAGATGTGCTAAATATACAAGTCCATGGAAGGCAAATAAAACATATGAGATTTCTTTTGGCTGCTAGTGATGGTTGATTGGTCTTGCTTGGGAAGCAAGAACCTGATCTGAAGCTGTTTTTTGCAACTCCTGTGCCTTCTACTTGTTATTTCCACTGCTGCTGTATAGACAAAGAAAACGTGTGGAGGGGTTCCCATGTAACTGTTCCAATACCAGGTTACCATTATATTTACATTACCTTTTGTGCAGTGGAGCATCTTTTTTGAATCTTATTCATGTCTCCAGCAGATGTGGGTTTTCATGGGTGTTTGGGGGCAGGCAGGGCCAGCAAGCTGGTGGGCTGGGCTGCAATACCCTCTGCTGAGCTGGCAGCAAAGGAGCCCGCACGCTGTGTGGGTTGTTCCCGTGTGGGTGCCATTAGAAAGCCTTGAAAGCGTAAGCCAAAGATAGAGGGCATTAATGTGAATGGGCTCGTGAATGTTATCTATCCCACCAAAAAAAGAAATAGTGGAACAAAGCTTCTTCCCTTCTCCTGCTGCTTCACAGACATGCCATCGAGGTTTAGTTTCCGTGGTCCCGGGCTCCAGCCACCGGCACAGCCTCTCAACCTGGCAGTGCCTGGAGTGGGGCCGAGCCCTGACAACCCCCATCGCTGCCCCATCCGCACCGCTTCTTGGTGCAGTGTTTGCCCCACACACACTCCCCCGAGGCGGAGGACACCGCGCGGGCACCGCAGAGCGCCCCCGAACCTCCCAGAAGTTTCTTGCCCTGTGCTTCTTCCGACGGCGCTTACGGGACCGCGCCCCGGAGCGCCCCAAGGAACTCCCAGCACCGGGTGCACTGCGAAAGGGGTTCTGGGGCATGCCAGGGACCGGGAGGGAGCCCCAGCCCTGTTCGTCCGTGTTTCTCCGGCCGCAAGAGCTGGGGGGGGTGCGGCTAGCGGCCGGGATTAACTGTGGGAGGTTACTCGGAGGCTCCGGAACCCGGCAGGCAAATTTCACAGTCATGGCACAGCACGTGCATGTGCACCCCATGTCCCTCCCGAGAGCTGGCGCAGGAGCATTCCAAGGGGACTTCGTCCTTCGTTGCCGGAGTCGCCTCGGCGACGGGGACAGCCTTCCCAAAAGCCCCGAGAGCACCTTAGGTCCCCAGCGCGGCGGACCTTTAAAGATCGCCACGGGTGGGCGTTTGCCGAAATGCCAAGATGACGGGCACGGGGAAATGCGACCAGAACCCAGCCCGGTGCAGCGGAGTGGACTCAGAAACCCACCTCTCTGTGGCCCCGCGGGTGGGAGTCCAGCATTTCGCCTGGCAACGAAATTCAGGGCAGCAGGTTGCACGGTCCGGCTGCGGAGGAGGCATCCCGCTGTCCCCGCCGCGGGAGAAGCGGGGGCAGGACGGGCGGCCACGCCAGGGGCGCTCTGTGGCGGCTGTTCCCGTGCCTGCTGGACTGCATATCGCCGGAGTCAATAATCGAAGCTTGGAAGTGCCAGGACGAACATCCCCTTTGTATGCTGCTGAAGGGAGACTCTTTCAGTGCTTCTCCGGGGAAGACAAACAGGCAAAAAAAATTAAAAAGGAATCTCCTTGTCATGTTGCAAAATTGCGTTCGTCGGGTTTTTTTTCACAAGAACTGTCTCTGTTTTTTACCATTCATTCCCCCTAATGCCGGGACCCCTCAGGCGAGCGGGAGCAGCCCTAAAGGCTTGCCAGCCAGATCCCTCCCAGACACGACAGCACCGCCTGAACGCGAGTTCCCCTGGCCTCGGTGAACCGTCGATGCTTTTAATTAAACGCAGCTAACCCTTTTTGTTAAAACCCCGCCGAGAAGGGTTAGGTTCTTACTTCTCGGAAGGCAGACGGCGTGTGTTTGCCGCTGAACACCAGACTCTGGCCGGAGCGGACAGTCTCTAAATGTATCTCTGCCAGATATGTAGGCACGAAGCACCTTGACAGGGAGAGACGTGAGGGTGTCGCGCGAGTTTGGTACAAATCCTTTAAAGGAAAGGCACAGTGGGCAGGATCCGGACCCCTCTCCGGGACCGACAGACCAGCTGCTGCAAATACCCCAAGTTTTTCAGGGCACCCTGACAGCTGCTGTGCAGAAAGCGCGGAGGGGAGTGCAGAGGCCGACCCTTGACGGGAGAGGAGGGAAAAGACTCACTAAGGGACGAAGTGTATGAGGTCAGGCGGGCCGCTGCCCCAAGAAACTACGGCGCACGTCCCATCGGGGCTCGCAGCGACGTTGCCCCCTGGGCTTGAGGGCGCGGAAGGAAGGGCACTCCGCAGGACACCCCACGGGGGGACCCACGTTAGCAAAACGCCTCCCTGCAGGTCCGGTAGCCCCCACGGGCGGAACGGGCCCTCCGTGGGTGTCGGCGCTGTCTTTGCCAAGTTCCAGGACTTTATTTAAGATCTGAAAAGGAGAAACCAGCCTCCTCTTTGTTTGTTTTTTGTGTGTGTGTGTGTGGTTTTGTTTTGTTTGGGGTTTTGTTTTTTTTTTTTGCAAGGGGAGGGTGCGTTGGACTGATGAGCAGAAGGATTGATAGGCACAGCCTTCCGTTTTAGCCGGTGTAGTTTGGCCAAGACGGGGAAGCCTCCACGTCCCGCTGCTGCCCATCCTGACGCAGCTGCCCCCTCGGAGCGCGCAGCGAGCGCGCAGGTGGCGAGCGGAGAGCGGCCGCGGCGACGGGCGGGCAGCGGGAGCACAGATCGGGCAGCGCTTGGGCAGGAGCGGACAGTGCGAATGGCAAGGCCCCTGGTATGGGCAGCGGAGAGGCGGTACCTGCGGCACGGGAGGCTTTTCAGCGGGGAAAACCGCTGCCGCTCCCCTTTGCTGTTGGGCACACGTCGGGCCGCGACGGCAAGAGGTCAGAGAGCCCTCTGGCCGGGGATTGAGCCTGGGATCACGGGGGACGACCCGTGGGCCCTCTTGGCAAGCGCTGGTCCTGCTTTCCCTCGCTGCGCAAACACAGCCCGGAGCGCGGTGCGGGCTCACTGCTTGCTTCGCTCAGCTCTTAGGAGCCACTTGGATCGAGGATAATTTGGAGGAGCGAGAGGAGAAGTTATCCGATCTGTTTCCTAAAGCGAATGATCCTTCGCTTTGCTTTTGCTGTCCTTTTTCCCTTTCTTTCATCTCCAAAGTAATCTTTATTCAGATACGAGTAACAAAGATAAATAAATGCGGGCAGGTACATCTCGCTTCCCCCACCTCATCCATCACTCCGATGACGTAGGAAAGACTGGTGAAGGAGCGGACAACGAGAGCTCCACTGAGTACCCTACTCCGGGGAAAAAACCCAAAACAGAACACCAACAACAACAAAAAAAGAACAGGGAATGTAAGAAGGACTTGCAGCAAAGCCCCCCTCTCAAACCTCAGGGGAGGACTAGGCAAGAGGTTACCGAGAGGAGCAGAGATTAAGTCAACCTTCACGCTGCTCAAAACTAAGAAGCATCACAGTGTCTGTGCCACTGAACGGCAAGGAGGCTTTCAAAATGTCGCTTTGCTGGGCAAAAATTACCCCAGGCACCTCTACCTCCCGCAATTTGTCCCCCTCCATTACCTCCCGGCATCCCGAACCTGCCGAGGAGCACTAAAGCTGCCTGGTGCTGCCCCAAACCTCCACGGAGCAGGCCTGCAGGTTTTTCTGTAATTCTGGGATTCCCTTTTGTAAGCTTTTAAACAGAATATTGAAACAATTTTCCTTATGGTGCCTGTTCTTGCCTTGTAGCACTGGCACTAAACAAATAGGAAAAGTGTGTTAAAGGGAGGCTACGGTTACAACATCTTGGCCTGACATTCCCACATATAATTAAAACCATAGCCACAATAATACATAAATAAATAACAGCAAACAGAAGGATCCATTCCTGTTCCAGTCGACATCAACTGTTTTGGCTCTGTCAGTGTGTTATTTTATTGGAGCAGTTACGTCGTCCCCTCCTAATTTTATTTTAATTTATTTTCATAGGAGAGACAACAAGGAAATAAATAATGCATTTTAGTTTTCTTCTTTTAAGTCCATGTTTAATTTTAATTTTCCTATATTTTAAAATAAACACTTTGACTGCAGTGTGTTTGATTTTTGCAAGAAGGAAGTCTATATTGTAAAGGAATGCACAGCAGTTTGGTATGAAAATGGGGTTGTGACTCACAGCTGCAGGCAGAAAAAAAAGGTGTTGCGGTGTCAGCCAGAGGTGTTCAGTCTAATAACTCAAGCTGTAAACTGTATCCTCTAAAATTACTTACGTAGTAAATCACTCAGGGGTTAAAAAATAGGCTGGAAAGTGTAAGGGAGAGAAAAAAATCTTTTAGAAGTTCCCTTCATGAAAATTATTTGTAATTATGAGAATTAGGAGTTTAATATCGCCCTCTTCTTAAATGTCAGCCTGATATAATTAATTGCCCCTTTATAGCCGATGGTGCTTACTCTCGGTCGCTGGCGAAGCAACAGAAATTTGAAATGCGTGCTTCGGGATAACTCTTTCATTGGCTGCTTTACCCGATTCTGTCCATCTCGAAGAGAAAAATAAATTTCCAAGAAATAGCTAGTCATCACTAACGAATTAGTACCGCAGCAAAAACCCTTCGAAAAGAGCCTCCTCCGCCTGCACAGTAGAGCAGTTGAGGGCAACGCGCCTCTGACATGCCTCTCTCCCTGAGACGCACCGAGACACGGCATGTTTCCATCTCTCTCTGCCTCACGTAGGTGTATCTAGTCTGGCAACAGCTGAGAAACTGGGGAAGCTTTGAAGGCAGAGCTCTCTTCCAGCCTAACTGCTGGATTTGCAACAGTCCGGTCCGGGAGAGGAGAAGGGAAAAAAATATCCCCCAACTCTGGTGTCATCTGTAGCGTTGTGCTGCGAAGGAATGGAGCGAGTAATGAAGCAGGACTCCGAAATGTGCTTCTCAGGTCGAGATGGTGCCTTTTAGAAGAGCTTTCTCCATTTCCAGCCCCTGTTGCCTTCTCTGGAAAGGAGATGCTGGCCGTGACTTTCGGATGCTCGTACCTCGTCTGATGGGGAAAGTAACTTGATAGGAAGATTTCCAGCGAGAAAGACATTGAGCGATTTGGAAAAAAAAATAGAATAGGATAAAAAAAAAAAAAAAAGGAAAGAAAAGAGAAAATAAAATAAAATAAACTTGGGGGGAAAGCCCTACAGAGGTCAGCAAATGTTTGCGGTGGAAATAATAAGTCAACAACAATTAAAATCTGGAAACCACGTTCATTAGTATTCAGCACATAGGATCTAGCTTTTATGTTTATCTTTCTCCGCGGATCAATATTGTAGCAGCATGTGCCGGGAACAAGCAGAAATCTGGCCACTGCATGTGGCTGACCTTTCCCTCTCTCCCTACAGGTCAGATCGTCTTCATCAAAACAGGTCAGGTCGTCTTCATAACTATCATCACCTAATGCGGCCACAGCCACGGCTCTCATTAAAACCGGTATTTAATCTAGGCACTGTGACTAGGTATCAGAGGAGAAGGGGTGTATGCCCACACAGAGGAAATAGTAGCCTAGGAAGAAGGAAAAAAAAGTTGGAATGAATATTGCTCTTTTTTTTTTTTCGCTCCGCAAACTGCTGTACACCAAGATGTAGTCCGAATTCGTGCACACATGCACAGCCCCCGTCTCCTGCGGGGCCCCGCGGCCACGAGCGCTCGCCGGGCTGCAGGTCGGGCCGAGCTCCGCCACCCCCCCGGGCCGGCCCCCGCTGCCCCTGGGACACTGCGGCCACCCACGGACCTGCGGCTGCCGGGACGCGGAGCGGGGCCCCCACGACACCCGCACCCGGCGGACCCGTGCGGGGAGTTGTCCGGGACACCCCATGTCGCGGAGACCGACCCTGCCTGCCTTGGGCCGGCTACTCCCGCGAACCGCACGGCCGCCCCCAGCCCTCTGCGAGGAGCGACGCCGCGTGTGTAAAACACCCACGCAAATACCTACTGGCGCTTGAGTTATTTCTCACCCACCTCCCGCACTTCAATTGCTGATTATTTCCTTTTTAACACCCAAAGAGCGTCCTTTCCCCTCCGGGACACAACAGCTGCTCTCGCGCGTGGGGCCGCGGCGCGGCGTGGGGGCCGCTGGAGGAGCCCTCGCTCCGTGCCGGGTCCCGCCGCTCGACCCTGCCAGTTCCCCCTGTGCTCGTCATGGCACAGCACTTGGGACCACGGGCGCGGGACACGGGGGAACCTGCTCGTGTTTCCTGCCCTGCGAGGAAGTAGGATCGGCGGTCCGTTTAGTGCCGCGCTTCCTCTTCTCGAGACAGCGGTGAGGCAGCCACTTTGAAGTACTATTAAAGGAATGAAAACCCTGACGAAGGTCTGGTCTTCTTCTCCTCTTTTCTTTCCTTCTTTTCTTTTCCTCACAAGTATTAAAGGCAGAGAAACCCTCCATAAAATTTAAAAACAATAAAAATAGGAAATTAAAAAAAAGGAGAAACCCCCAAGCACTGGGAAAGACTTGTGCTTTGGGACAGAGGGGGGCACCGCGCCCTGCAGTGTGGGACAATAGTTCTTGCTTGCTCTACTGGTAATATGCAGCTCCTTCCCCAGCCGTCTGTCTCGGGGGAAAAGGAGAAAAAAATGTAAAAAAGGAAAAAAAAAGAAAAAAAAGAGAAAAAGAAAGAGAAAGAAAAAGGGAGGAGGAGGAGGAGGAGGAGGAGGAGGAGGAGGAAAAAAAAGAGGTTAAGAAAAAACCCTACCCAGGAGATTAAACAACACCAACAAAAAACCACAAACAACCGTGAGAAGATTAAATAATAATAAGATGAAAAATAAAAATAATATACGTACCTCGTTATGCCCAGGAGCACGTCCAGCATGCATGTGTGGCTGGGGACGTGTTTGGGGGAGCCTGCTGTGTCTTCATAGCGGGCAGGAAACGTGTATGAGTTTCTGAAAACAAAGGGAAAACTTAAAAGGCTGTTATGGGTTTGGGAAGGTCTGGCCAGAGCGAAACGGAGGTGCTGCAACCCGGGCTGCTGACCCCCGGCACCCGCGGCGGGGATTTGGCCGGGCAGGGGCAGGCCCTTGCCCGCTGAGGAGCCCCGCCAGTACCGGCAGCGTCAGAGGCACCGCCGGGCTCGGCAGCCGTTCCGCACTCGGGTTCGGGCGATGGCTCCTGCATTTTATTCGATTTCGATTTGGGCTGTTGTAATCTCGGTTTATTTGTTGGGAGGTTGGTTTGCCTTTGCTTTTGGGTTGAGGGTTTCTTTTGCCACCACCGGCTGCAACACAAAGCCACTAGAGCAGCCAAACCAGGTGAAGCAGACGATTTTATTCCGTACCGGCAGCGGGGGCAGGTGAAGGCAGAGCCCTGAGCTGCTCTCCAATTGCTGCTGCGGGCGGAAAGCACAGCCTGTTTTATGAACGGAGCCTCAAATTTTTGGCTTGAAGAGGAGTGCCATGAGGAGAAAGCAAATCCCAGGGAACTGAATCCGTCTTTTGAGAGTGTCCCCAGGAAGAGTTAGGAGAGAATTTTATTATTAATAGTAGTGCTAACAATAAAAATTAAAACCACTGCTCCACACTGCTTTACACTGTATAAAGGAAGAATCACGACGCCGCGGGAGACCCGGGCAAGTGGGGCTGCTACAGCAGGGCGCGGGGTGCTGACAGCAGGAAAGCGCTGTGCCCCCCCACTGCTGACCGCCCGCGGGGGCCGTGGTGCCGAGACCCGGGAGCCGTCGGGTCAGAGCCGTCAGGGGGTGAGGGCCACCCGGCCGGGGCACCCACCCATGAGGTGCCAGGGGAGGGTCGAGGCTGCCGGGGAAGCCCACGGCCTCCCTCCAGGTGGGTTCCCAGGTTGCCTTGAGGGCCAGGGCAGGGAGGTTTGTCAAGCTCAGGATCAATGTGGAGACAAAGTGTGGGGGGGTTGGGGTGAGAGGGGCGAAGTGGAGAAAGGAGACGGGACAGGAGGGGAGCAGAGGAGGACTTCGGGGCCAGCGGTCCTTGAGCTCGGGCCACCCGCGCACAAGGCGGCGAGGCGGATCTTGGTGCCCTCCCCTCCAAAGGAAAAACAACCCCTGAACCCGATGAATTACCGCTCTCCCTTAAGCGTGGCAGGGCTGGGCCGGGGTCAAGGCCTGGGGGAGGCGGGCGGAGAGGGGCTGCGGGCTGGATGCGCCAAGGCCAGGGTCAAGTTCAAGGCCAGCCTGGTAGGACAGGGAAGGGGGGGAGCTTAGTCACGGCCACCGCGGCCCCATGCCCTTTGGCCGGGGGGGGGCCGCTAGCCCGCGCATCCCCACAATAAGAGGACTCTGGCTCTCCCGAAGCCAGAACGGCTCCAAGAGAAGGGAGAAAGGGAGCCTTCTCTCCGGCCGGAGCTAGCCCACCTAGGCACGGGATGTCAGAGAGGGCTTGGGAGCCCTTAGGCAGGGCTACCCGGGCGTTCCCGGGCCAGGGAGGGGATTTAGGCAGATGGTGGCTGGCAAGGACTGGCTCTGAAGAAGGACCTCCGTTTGGTTTTTCGGCTGCGGGGAGGCCGGCAGGACAAGGAGGGATTCTCGCAGCTGCATTTCCCACAAATGTCTCCAAGGGGCAGGCGGCATATGCCAATGATTTTAATAAATATTTATTTTACGTAATATTATTACCGAACATAAATTAGATTTTAATAGCCGTTTGATTGCCCGGAGAGCTGCCGTGTGCGCAGGGATGGCCGTGCTGAGAAGAGCACAGCCTCCGAGGAAGCTCCAGCTCCGCTCCCCATCTAAACTTCCTTGTCAGCAGCGGGACGGAGCAGGGTGTCTCTCCCTCCCTCCTCCCCTTCCACTAAGTGTAGGTAACAGCCGCCTCACCCCAGAAGTGATCCGGGCCCGGTGTACCCTCATCTCCCCACCCAGCTCCCTCACACCAGCTCGAGACACCTCTACTGGCATTTGAATACGCGGGACAAAGCCCGAAAAATCCAAACCGACGACTGTCCGCGGGGGGCGTAAGCGGTGGGCTCGCCGGGTGTGAGGAGCAGAGGGCTCTCCTCTACTGCATAAGCTGTCGCTGAAGGCAGCGTAGCCACCACAGGGCGCTCGGAGCCTGGCTCGTAACGCTGCCTCTTCGCAGGGAGTATTTCCGTGGCTTGGCAGGGCCGAACCTTTTCCACGATATCCCGTCTGCTGTCACACTCGCCTTGGCTGTCCCGGTTTGGCGAGCTGCGCCCGGAGAGCTTCTGTCCGACAGCTCCACACGGGCTGCTCTGCCGGCCGGGCCCCGACGGCGCCCGTGGAGTGAAGCGCTGGGTCAGCACCCGAGGAAAGTTATCTCCCGACGGCTCTCAGTCCCTGCCTGAATACATCTGACAGCCCAAACCGCTCCCTGAGGTGACATAAAAAATAATAAAAAAAAAAGAGACAAAAAAGGAGTAAAGACAGAGAAAGAGGCGGGAGGCGGGGGGGGCGGGAAACCTCGAAAGAGAAGTATAAGCTTTCGGGTATCACAACTTTTTCCTCTCCAAGGCTGAATGGAGACTACCAAAAAGACGGGAGGCGCAGGACACGACCTACGGCTCAAAGCAGCAGAGTTTGGCCCCTGGTCATTGCGTCCCCACTTCCTCCCGAAACGCCCCATTTCGTCACCCTATGGGGCACTGATCTCCCCAACCAGGGGAGAGAAGGGTGCGCCCGAGTAAGCCAAGAGGGCGAAGGAAGCTGTGCTCTTGCTGCCTAAATCTTACGAAAGGAGATCCTGCATTGCAAGTCGTTTGGGGAATATGCATATCTTCACCCTTTTTTTCAGCCCAAAGGCTTCCTAAAGTGTTGGGTGGCTTTGTGGCGCTTTTTTTTGTTTTGTTTTGTTTTTGTTTTTCTGGACAGGGGAGCCGAGCTGGAAGAGGTATTTCTGTTCCAGTAACCGGCGGATGTTTTAAAAGCATTTGTTTTGCAGTCGCCACTCAGCCCATCACATGCATTACAGCAGGTTTCAGAGAGCCCTTGGCATAAAAAAGAAACAGGTCGTGCAGTTTCAACACGTTTTATTATATTTCTGTATGCATTACTCTCAAAACATATCACAAGAAATGATGAAACCACTTAAACCTTCAAATAAAAAATCTGAAACAGTTTATGCTCACAATTGTACATATTTATAGTTAAGAAACATTCTTTATAAATACTGTTTCCTCTGTAGCAAGTTAATACCATAATTTAATTACAAATGGATAAATATGGTAACAGGTATTTACAGGAGGAAGGGTGTTATTACGGAAAAGCTAACGGCACGACGTTTATTTTTCCTCACAATCTTCCGAACAGGAACTAACAAATTGAACTTGCAAAAGCACTAAAACATCACATGTAAACCCAGCTAACAGAAAAATACATTCACAAGCGTTGTTGTTTGTGTGTGTGTCTGTAAGTAACAGAATGGAGACTTTGGCACGGTATTTCTTCCCCAGTCTATAGTTGAAATGCAGTTTACAATCAAGTTGCCTCTTAAAAAGGAACACAATATTCAAGATATCACAATTACAAAAGAAACCATTTTTTTCTTCCACGTTACTTTTTTTAAAGGGGTGAACTAAAGAAGGAGAAAAGAGGGAGGTGGAGAAGGAGGCCGGGAGAAAAGAAAACAAGTCCATCACTTTCTCGAGGAGGGAGGAAGAGGGGGAAAAAACAGAAAGACAAAAAAAAAAAAGTAGAAGAAGGGGACCAATCCGCAGTTTACGAACGGGACGAACTTCTATACACCGAGAATCCAGGAAAACTCCTTCCCCACCTCACCGGAGGAAGGAGAGGGCCGCTATATACACAGTTCGTGGGGCGGGAGGGCGCTGGCTGCTCCGAGCGGCGAGGCAAAGGGGCCGGAGGAGTTTGAGTCTCTGATCTTTTGTCTGAAGGCTCCGGAGGGAGAGTTTCTTTCCGCCGGCTTGGGAAGCTTTTTACTGGGTGATGTGCTGGTGGCGTCTGGGGTTGTTTTTTTCCCCTTTTCTCTCCCCTTTCCGTTCCTTTATAGATTTACTCATTCTCTTACGTTTTTCGGCACGTACGTTTTAGAATATTTTTGCTGGTTCAAAACGTTCTCAAAAATGAAAAAAAAATTTTAAAAAAAAGAAAAAAAAAAAAATCCAACCAAAGAAGAAGACGCGAAGGCGGGAGCGTGTGGGGAGATGAAGGCCCCCCGTCCCCATCCTGTTCGGCGGTCATTTCGCTGCCGGCGGGTGCGGCTGCATCTCCCGGCGCATCTCCGGCGGGCTCGCTCGCTCCCTCCTGCCCGCCGCCGTCGCCGCCGGGGCGGGGAGGGCGCGGCGGGGCCGTGCAGAGCAGTCCGGCGGGGCCCTACACGTACCATTCGTTGAAGTTGGAGGAGAGGCCGCTGTGGCCGCCGCCGCCGCCGCCTCCGCTGCCGCCGCCGCCGCCGCTGCCCCGATGCACGGCGGACACGGCCGCCGCCGCTGCCGCCGCTGCCGCCGCCGCCGGGGAGAGGTTGCTGGTGCTCTGCGACTCGGCGCTAGGGGACACCAGCCCCGGGGGCGTGGAGGACTCGTAGCCGGAGCTGGCGGCCGGGGAGGATTCCGAGCCTTGCGGGGACGACGCGTGCACCTGGGGGGCAAAGGCACCACGGCCGTGTGGAGGGGGGATGGGG
>JAWWEV010000001.1:79426955-79528284 GCA_035583235.1 Hafferia zeledoni | reverse complement strand
CCCCCCCCCCCCCCCCCCCCCTCTGGTCTCTCAGCAATAGGCACTTACCCAGCCTTATTCGGGAACTATGGGAAGAGGCGGTCTGGGACATGGCTATATGTACCAAAATACATATATTCCGGGGTATGTTATGTCGGCAGAGGAGGGTGTGTGTGAAAGGTATAAAACTCTTAAAATAGATAACATTTTTAGATCCAAAGTAGCCCCCGAGGTAACCAGCTACGGTAACAGCAGTCTGCTGCCCTCATCTCCAGTGTCTAGGTTGGTCCCCGCAGCTTGCAGGTTCCCTGTCCGAACTGCTGGGTGCTCCCTCTTTGTATCGGGATCCTTAAACAGGTGTTACTTTTATTTCCCCAAAACTAATTATTCCTCCAGCGCAGTGCCCATTGGGAAAGGATTACGCAGGAGATGTGCCAGGCGAGCCAGGCTGCCGGCAAACGCCAGCCCTCGGAGGCAAAGGCATTGAGAGGTTTTGTTTGGGCTCGGTCATTAAGAGCGGTAATGAAGGTTTCTCGTGTGCGAAGGGAGCGCCGCAGAGGGCAAACAAGGCTGGGGGGCCTGCCGCCGCCTGCCCGGGGCTCCGAGCCCGGGGACTGCCAGAGACGTGTCACAGGCGGCAAAACACGGGGAAGAGGTCGAAAGCCTCGGACATGTCACGACTGTCGTGAGGGGGGAGGAAAATTGGGAAAGGGGAGAAGGAGGGAAGGGACAGCTTTGCCCTGCCTCTCGGCCCCGGAGGCCGCGCTGCGGAGGGGCTGCGGTGCAGCGGGCGGGCTGCGGGCAGAGCCGAGCCCCCGCCCGCCGGTAACGGTGCCGTTGCTGTGTCTCGTCAGGGGAGAAGCCTTTCAAGTGCGAGTTTGATGGCTGCGAGAGGAAGTTCGCCAACAGCAGCGACCGCAAGAAGCACTCCCACGTCCACACCTCGGACAAGCCCTACTACTGCAAGATCCGCGGCTGCGACAAGTCCTACACTCACCCCAGCTCTCTGCGGAAGCACATGAAGATCCACTGCAAGTCCCCGCCGCCCTCCCCGCCGCCAGGCTCACAGGGCTACGCGGCGGCGGGGCCCCCCGACGGTCTGCTGCCCGCCGAGGCCGACCCGGCCGCCGAGCCGCCCCGCGGCCGCGCCGCCGCCCTCTCCCCGCCGGTCACCAACCTCAGCGAGTGGTACGTCTGCCAGGCCGGGGGGGCTCCCCGCCGGCCACGCACCCCCTCTAGCCGCGACACCTCCCCTTCTTCCGAGGAGGACGAGCCCCACAGGACCTCGGCAGGCAGAACTGCTCCCTAGAGCCGTGCCGAGCCGTGCTGTGCTGTGCTGTGCCATGCCGTGCCGTGCCCAGCTGCCGGTGGTCCCAACCCCACCGCACTGGCCCGGGCTTGTAGCAGCAGCAACGTAGCACGACGGGCTGCCTGGAAGTGTCGTCAGGTTTGACTCGCGCTATTTATTCCACGTACGAAACCCTATGGTGTTTGTACGGTAACTAATTTAATTAAAGAGACTCGGACTTTTTTATTTTCCTTTTGGTAAGAATAAGCATTAATAACACCGGGCTGGGCCATCACAGCCACTCAAGCCGCACGGTTGGCAGGGGGACGCTGCCAGGGAAGATATCCATCTCTCACCCTGCCCTTGCCCATTGCTCTTAACGAGAGAGTTAGCTGGTGAAGGCTGTGAGTTGCCAGAGCCCGGCCACTCCCTGGAGTGACTCTTAAATACCTTATCTGCCACCCAGTGCCTCCTCTTTGGCCTGGGTAAAGCCCGAGGTCAGCAGCGGCCTCCTCACTTAAAGCAGCACCTGCTGAAGCTCCGGCCAGTAAAGGGCAGGTTATGCATCCCTTAAAATAAAATGTAATAAATGCATTTCCCACCCCTCTTGCCGTTCAGCTCCTTTGATTACAAAGATTTCTCTCCCGAGTCAGGGGGTCCCACCTGTACCCGGCATTTTCTCTCCAGCTTTCTTTCTTTCACCCTTAGCTGTCACCATGTTCAAACGATTTAGGAAAGGAAAGACAAAAGATGCAGGACTCCTTTATCACTCCTCCATGGTTTTTTAGTGTCTGGTTCCTAAAACGTAGCCAGAGAATAAAAGAAACCCGCTGCTATTTGACAACTGCGATACTGTGATACATTTTGGATATTTTTTTTTTAATACAAAAACTGACAGCGATTTTCCCTTTCCTCGGGATTCGTATTATTATTACTCTGGTTATTATTATTATTTTTTAAAGTTCGTCTCGCAGAGGAAGACTTTGCCTCATGCTCCCTCCAGTCCCTTCGGGGGCTGGGAGGGGGGAGCAGCCCGCCAGGCCCGATGAGTTCCAGAGCAGGGGGCAGGGATAGAGGGATTAACTTTTATTATTATTTTTATATATATTATTTCCTCTCTCCAACTGAGGCGATGCCTGCACGCTTTTCACCATCCCCCTGAATTGGTCCGGCAGAGTCACCTGGGAGGAGGGGACAAGAGCTGCTGGGAAAGAAGCAAGGGGTGGGGAAGCAGGCGTCAGGGTGCCAACCTACCCCCACCCTCAAACGGCCCAGCCCAGTGGCCGAGGGGCTGGGAGGTGCGGGGAACACCCCGGCCTATCGCCCATCCGTCAGGAGTCAGGAGCGGGGCGCAAATGAAGTAAAGAGCACTAATTCCTCCTCAGAGACCCTGAGAGAAGAAGCGGCAGCCTCCCTCCCCTCCCCCAGGGCTCGTGGAAATGTGTTTTGTGTGCCGTGAATGGTGGATGTCGTCTTGTCATTGTTAATAATGTGTATGTGAACGCGATTATTTTGTACAGTTGAATTAATTTATTTTCTGACATCACCTTTTTTTCCCCCTTTTTTTTTTTCCTCCCCCGGAACAGTACAGAGCACACCAAAGAATTATCTTATTAATTTTGGTGATAGATCGTTGTTTATGATGCTGTGGTTTGTAAAAAAAAACCCAACAAAAACAAACATTATATTTTTCAGCTTACTTGAATGAATGATGTAATGTGAAACAGACTCTTCCTGCATGTCCTCCGTGCGGTGTGTTGGTGCTGATATATATATATGTATAGTTCATAGAGATATTATATTATTAGTACAGTGCATGGTGCTGTCACTCTGGAAGCCTTTAAACGTTGTCTTTATATTGTTGTGTTGGATCTGAAGAAGCAGGTGTTACTTCAAAAACACAGAAAACTTGAATAGAAAATAATTTTTTAAAGTTCATTCGATTTGCCTTTTTATTCGTTTTTCAAAGCCCATTTGAATAAATAGAAAATAATAAAGGAAGATATGGACTTTTAAAAGAATAATTTATGTAATGTAATCTTATTAGAGATATATTGGTGCTGATTTATAAACGAACTTTTTAATTTATGCATTTTTAAACAACAGATTGCACTATACATTACAACATGGCAGGGTTTATAAACTATGGCTCGGGGAGATATATCACTATTTTTATGTACTTGCTACACGTAGGGTCACACAATTTCCCAACATTTATATGACACATGATACCTCCTAAATAAAAAATGCTAATTTAAAATTTTTCAACTCTGTAAACCCCGTAAAAAGAAAAAAAAAAGAAAAAAAAAGAAGTTATCATGCAAATGAATAAAAATATTATTCCTACGTATTGCATGTGCCTTACTGACAGACGAGGGGAAGAGACAGACCGAAACATTCCCTTTTTCCCCCGAGGGTCAGTAGGTAGTCACATACAGTCATAGCCTCACAGTGCGGCAGGAGCAGCTCTGGGAGATTTTGGAGGTGGCTGAGATACCCCGGCTTCTGAGCGCAACG
The DNA here is from genome assembly GCA_035583235.1 of Hafferia zeledoni. Classification (NCBI taxonomy): domain Eukaryota; kingdom Metazoa; phylum Chordata; class Aves; order Passeriformes; family Thamnophilidae; genus Hafferia; species Hafferia zeledoni. The sequence continues at coordinate 79,524,500 of JAWWEV010000001.1, read as the reverse complement.
TGTGAGTAAATATGATTCTTCTTTGGATTTACGTTTGGGTTTGCAGCCAGGCAGAGGAGGGTTGCTCTGGGCCAAGCCAGGTCTGCTTCCCCCCAGGCCTTGCTCCTGGGGTGTTTGCCCCTGAACTGGGCTAAGGGTGGGGGCGTGGGGGCACAGGACTGGGGAATGCCTTCTCATGATGGAGCAGTTGGGTGATCTGCTTCTGGTTTCCCGTGCACAGGGGAAAGAGAGGGATAGACAGACAGATAGATAAGACACAGACAAAAGTCAGACATTCACACACACAACATTCTTCATTTCTCTCAAGGCCAGCTAATCAGAGTATCAAATCAAATCAATTAAAATATTAATATATCTGTCGGGGAAAAAAAGTCTTCCTGGCAGTCTCCTTGCAGATACTCCTGTGTTAAATAGCACTATTCTTCAGTAGTAAACTCAGAAGCAAAACTGTGTGCCAAAGGATGATTCTGAAACACAGTCAGGTGAGGAAAGAAACAACTCCAGGAGATCGCTGGAATGAAGGAGAAAAAAAAAAAAGAAGTTTTCCGGAGCTGAGCAAGGACACAGGTTTCTCGTTTCTAGAGAGGAAACCAGTGAAACCCCTAAAAAAAAATCCAGACAGAATTATGTGTCGGAGTCCTCCAAGATTATTTTTTAATTTTTAAAAATTAAATCAATTAAATAAAATTAGCCCAGGATGATTACACTCCCCGCCCCATAATTTACCAGTGCTCGAAAATGACTGGTCAAAATGTCAAGAACAGTTTCACCAAAAGGTTAGAGTGTTTTTTAAGTCAGTTTTGTTAAATGTGGTAAAGGTGAAACAGGTTGCAAAGAGTTGTTTCAAGCAGAATGACAATAACCAACATACGAAGCAGAAAAACACTCATAAATGAGGGCTCCAATCAATGGGAAAACTTATAGCTCCCTAATGAAGTTTCTTGTGAAAAGGAAGGCGACACAAAGCCACCGAGACATGAATCATTCATGGGAAATATAAAAGATAAAAGATATCTGACAATGAGCAGAACCTTGTATAGAGTGTCTAAAACAAGTTTCCCCTTCTTATTTTCTGCTTCCCCCCCTCCAGCCTCCCTCTCCTAGTGTTCCCTGCCCGCCCTATAGAGTTAACATTGACCAGTGCACGTCCTGCCCCACTTCAAAGTAATTTAGCCCAGAACGGAAGGCTTGGCGCTTGGACAATCTTCATGGTGTGTTAGGATTTCTATGGCAATTGGCAAGCAAGACGTTCCCATCTGAATATGGCTCAAAGAAAGCCACTTATTGACACCGAGTTGGCCATCATCAAAGACTTCATCTTTTCCTAGGCGAAACGTGGTCCTAGCAAACACTGTTTAAATCATCTACCTTTGTAGTCGCGGCTGGGAGACATCTCGCCGCACACTGTTGCTGGCGCTCGGCCCTTTAAAGGCGAGAGCGGCGTTAGCGAAGTTTGAAGGGGCTAAGAAATTTCGGGAGTGTGGGAAATGGCATTGTCGCGAGGGGGGGTGTGGATATGGATAAGCGGGGGAGTCCTCGGCGCAGCGCTGCGGGGCTGCGCCCTTCAGCGCACCCGCCGCGGGCAGGCTGCGGGAGACAGCGGGGCCGGGACAGGCTGCTGCTGCTTTGCTTTACAAGGGGTGGGTGGTGGGAAGAACCAAGGATTTTTGGCGTTTTTCTCCGCGTGTTTCGTGCTTCTAGAGATGTCACCAAGGAGTTGTGAAGTGCTGGGAAGGATAGACTCTCACACACTTTCCCCCCTCACGCGTCCCCCAGGAAAAACATTTCCAGGTAGAGCTGAACAGGAGGGATCAGGTAGTGTGCTGGCACACACACTCAACTCACACACGGACACAGACGCTCCCCCCTGTCTCGGACACCCAAACGCCGGAGGGGGGCTGCCCCCACTCCCCCCCCCGCATCCCGCGTACCGCCAGCACACACAACCACGCTCCCGCATTCACACACACACACCACGCAAGTGCCTAATCAGGCAGGGAGAAGTTCAAAGGCAGGTTCTTTGAAATTCAAACTACTGCTTTTATGGTACATCAACATGGAGCGTTAGGATTGCTATGGCAATGAGCGCACCAAAAGCAAGCTGCATTTAAAATAGTCCACCTCGATTCGAGACACTCTATTAAGATACAGTTGCATTGACCTTTAGTTTCATGCCGTGTTAGCGCAGTCAATTTTCACTTCATCAGAACGTCTCATATTTTTTGGCCTCTCTCCCAATCCCCCCTTCTCTCCCCCTTTTTTTTTAGGACCCCCTCCTCCTCAACTTCAGCAGATAAACAAACAAGCAAATAAGAGGGGAAGAAGCTCCATCTCCAGCTCTTCTTCTCTTCTGCCTCCCTCTTTTTTTTCCCCCCACCTAAGCACTTTTATTTGCAGAGCGATTGTGCTTTGTTTATTTAATACAAGTACTGTGTGAATGGTGAAAAATAAACACGATGAAAAATAACCAAACAGATGATTCCGCCAAGTGAAAAAGCCCGGACTTAATAAAAGTGCGAAGCAGTCACCGTTGAATGAGAAATCCTTTGAAGTGGAACTTATTATAGGAAGAATACTTTTTGGTTTCCCTAACGACGCTGCTGAATTGAAAGGGCTCGCCTTTGTCAACGATTTGTTCTCCTTTGCCGGGATGCCCGCAGAAATTACTTACATGGGCTGCCTTAACATGCAGCCTGCAAATCAGTAACTTCGCAGCTCAGACTCGCAGACGCCACTCTCCTAAGGACAAAAAAAAGTCAGGTGGAAAACCCCCAATCTTTCACTCAGCCTCCTATTTTGGGGGTGTGGGAGACGGAAGGAGAAAAGGGGGTTTGGGGCGAGGGGAGAGGCGAGTGTAACCGTGTCACAGCAACCCCAATCTCCTCGCGTCCTGGCCCCCCCCCCCGCGGCCAGCCCCGCCCGGCGGCAGAGCACCCGGAGCGGGACCGTCCTCCACTCCGTGCCGGCCTCGACGGGAACAGGGGGGCGGCGGAGCTCCTTCGGCAGCACCGTGCCTCTCCTTTCCCCACCCGCGCTCCCCCTTTTTTCTCCTCTGCCAAGTGATTTTCCCAGGCAGAGACATATTTAATAAGGGTCGTTTATTACCAAGGCGCTTTGAAGGGTCGCCCCTGAAGCCCTATGTCCATTAAAAACATGGAGGTGACATTTAAACCTCGTTTTAAAGGAGCTCTGGGGTAGTTCAATGAAAGGCAACTCGTTTGTCTTATGAGCTTGGAAACAACCTCCCTTCTTCTCCTTTTGACCACATGGCATAACTCAAAAACAATAGTTCAAAAGTAAAATGGCATCGTGGTGTTCAGCCTCAGACAGGCACCCATCTAGCAGGAGAGAAAAGGGATAGTCCATAACACAATGTGCTTTTTGTGTCCGACTCTGTCACAAGGATTTCGTTGTTTGCTTTAGAGGCTGCGCCTGTTATACTTTCCTGAAAGTGCTTGTGTTAAACAAGAGTTATAAGTCATCCAAAACAACAAACATTTTGATTTTCTTTGCCTAAAGGGTTTTCCCTGGCCATGGGCACCGTGAAAAAATAATGTACTTGCTGAGAAAGGAGCACCAGTAGTAGCATTACAAGCACAGTGCATTAAATATTGAATGACACGAGGAAAAAAAAAGAACTTGTCGAGGGGCACTCAGCCTTAAAGTCTTTCTTCAACTCTGTCTTCAGTGCCTGTTGGACTATTTAAGGTGGTGTTAATTAAGGGCTGCATCTGATTCCACTAGCCCTCAGCTTTGTCTTTTTGCTGCGTTCCCGTCAATAGCCCCTCTCAACCGCGGGCTTTCCCCACACGTTGGTTTAGTGGTGCATGTGTCACTTCTTATTTCGAGGCTGAAGAGAAACCCGGATCGTGCATTAAGGGCAACGGGGAGATAGTAATCAAGCAGTATTGTAGGGCTGGGGTGGGGAGGCGCGGCGGGGCAGGGGCAGGAGGAGGAGGAGGAGGAGGGTGCGCGGCTAAGGACTGGAGCAGGGCGACAGGGAGCGGAGCTGGGGCACGGCGCCGGGGTGAAAGCCTGTTTGCACATTGCCAACAGCCTGTTTGGCAAACAAGAGGCTGTAGAGCTTAATTTGTTTCAAATTAATCGTTTTCCAAGGGGGAAAAAAAAGGAAGAAAGTAAAACCACGCATCAAACAGCCCTCCTCCAAACCCTGCAAGCTAACAGGAGGAACCGCCTCAGGTCCTGCAGCAGCCCCGTGTGCGAGCCCACGCGTGCCTGCGTGGGGAGCCGTGGCGTGTGCCTGTGCACCTTCCTGGCTGTACCCCGGCTGCATGTAGGTAGCTACTGGCGCTTCCCTTTGCGGGCCCCTAACTGCGCTTGTCCCCCAGTGTGGGAGGCCCCGAGGGTACGCTGGGCAGCGGAGTGGGAAAGGGCAGAGCCCCCGGCAGCCATAGCAGTTGAGGGGCACACAGGCTTGGTGACATCCATCGGCGCGCCTCACCCTGTATTTATCTTCTCGTACTCAGGGACCCTCCACTCCCCTCTCCGCCAGGAGGACCGAAGCACCCTGCATTTCGGGGAGAAGCTGTACCCGGGCCCCATCCCTGCGCTCCTGCCGTCGTGGGCGCTGGTCTAACCCGGGTGGAGCGACTCGCCCCTCCCTCCCCGAAAGAGCTGGGGACCGAGAGGTGGTCTGGCCATGGGGAGCATCGCTTTCTGGCTCAGCAAATACCAGCAGCGGGGGCGCAAATTTGGGGGCGGCTCTACTTTTCTCCCTGACTCGTTTTGCAACCTGCCAAAGGCACCGGGCGTTAAAAGCAAGGGGGCGCAAAGAGGTCCTTTGCAGATGTGGAGGGCGTGTGCCACCATTCCCTCTGGGGTCAGCGGGGACCCACTACCCCCACAGTGCACTCAGGGCTGAGGTCGGGCTAGGGCCCCCCATAACTGGAGGCAGGGGGATCTGTCCTGTCCCAGGGTCGAGGAGAGGAAAGCCAAACGTGGAGCTGGGAAACCCAATAGCCGGATTTTGTTCGTCTTCTACATTTTTTTTTAATCTCTGTGTTCCCCCTCTTCTCGTCTTCCTTTCACTCGGCAAGCCCGTCTGAAGCGTTCCAAATGGCCTTTCAAACAAGAAAACCCTTCAAGGGAAAATGGGCACACATCCCCTTCCAGGCACCTTGCCAAAATCTCCCAAGCACCCTACCTGGCATCCTAGCTTAAGTTTCTTCAAGAAGTGTGTGTGTGTGTGTCTGAGTATGCGGGGGAGGTGGAGGTTCGGGGCCGTGGGGGAGGTGGAATTACAGCCGTCCTGTAGTGGTAGACACAAGTTCAGAGCTCCACTTCCCCCCTCTTTAATTAGGCTGGGGAGAGCCGCGGAGGCGCCTGTTTGAGGCGCAAGCGAGGCGGCCGGGCCGAGTGAGTGAGTACCCAGCGCAGCCCCGACGGGACGGGGATGGGCGCCAGGGGGGGACCCGCGCCGGGGGACTCCAGGCTGAGGGGGGAGGGGGTGAGCAGCCGCCCCCCGGAGAAGGGATGCCGGAGGGGGGCTTGAGAGTGGGAGCAGTGGGCCGGGGATGTGCCAGGGGGACTCGCTTCCCCAAACTTTCGGTGCGGGCCGCTAGGCGAGTTTGGTGAGGCCAGTGCCGGTGCTGCAAAAGTCAGCCCGACCCAGCTGTGACTTCACCTATTAGCCCCGATGTCTTTCCGAGGAGATTGGCGGAGTTAAACATCCCACAATGGGCGCTCTGGGGCGTCTCCAGCCTGACCTCTACCCGGTTTTAATAGTTTCATAGGAACTTCATTAAATCAATTACTTAGTGAGCACATCATCATTTATTTGTAATTAGCACTGAAGAGCTTGATTTTTGCAGCAGCCCCACAGCCCGGTTCCCAGCGGGGTTGGCCATGTACTACAAGCACTTTTGTTTGCTGTGTGTGTTGACTCGTGGTATTATTCGGCCGCCACAATAAAAGTGTAATCTTCACGTCTTAATCTAGCGTTCAAGGGGGAAAGGAAAACAAACACGGCGCGGAGGAGGCACCGATTCACCGTCTCCGTGTTCCCCCCCTGCCCCGGGCCGCCTGCCCCTCTGAGCGCAGCCCGGAGCGGGGCGGCGGCGGCTCCTGGGGCGTGCGGCCAGGAGGAGGGCGGAGGGACAGGAGGGTGGGACGGAGATCGGGGCTGGAGGAGAGGAAAGGGAGGAAATGGGTCATCCGCAGCCAGGACAAAAGGGAGCGGCTCGGTGCCTTGAAGGGCATGAAATAGGGGTTGCAGCTGCGAACTGGCTGCCCGCGGCCGGGCAGGGCGTGGGCGTGCGTGTTGGGGGGAACTAGCGGGGCTCAGTGACGGGGAGAGAGCAAGGAGGCTTTCTTTTTGGGGGCTTCAGGACAGGAAAGGGAAGGGTAGGGGCAGGGAAAGCCTCCTCGGACCATTATTGGGGAGGGTGGGAAGTATGGGGGAGTGAAGCACAAACCCCCCCACTTAAGCCTCACTTCTCCCGCAGCCAGCGCCTTAATATCGCGGGTCCCACGGGGAGGAGGCTCCACGAGTGGGGCGCCCCACGGCTGCCCCCAGGCGACAGCCCCAGGCCTTTTCTCCCACCGCAGATGGTGCCGTAGCTGAATCGCTGTGCACCCAGGCCGTGTCCTTCTGGACCCTGCCGGTGCGGTGAAGGGCAGGGATGCTGGACTAACCCGAGAGGAGAGGGGCTTTGCAGCCCCCCTCCGTCCTCGCGCTGTGCTGGCTCCCAGAAAGGCTTCCTCCAGGCCCCTGGGGTTTGGGAAATGGGGACTATTTTGGGATGTCTGTCTGTCGCCCGCTCACTTCCCTCCCAGGGCAAGGGCCTGGGGGAATGAAGTCCCCTTAGAGGTGGCAGCACACCCGCAAGCTCCCGGGCTTATGCGCCCCATGCTTAGCCAGTCACTGGGGCAAGGACCCACAGGAAAAAACCCAAGGGGGGCGGGTCGGGCTGTATGTACACCTTTATGGAAAGAGTACCGCGTTCAGCCCTGGCGATAGCCCCACTCTTGATCCTCAGGCGCTGCCCACATTTCGGCAGTTCACCTGCAGAGGGGTTTTCTCGCCCCACTGCCGCCCCGGCCCTTCCTCACGGAAACCCACCGAGGAGAACGGGACGAACTGCCCCGCCAGTACCTGCCGGCTCCTTCCGGCTGAGGGAGTGGGGGCGCTCCTTAATTTTCACCCTCGTTACGGCGAGGGCCCTGGTCCGAGGCAAGGCAAGTGCAGGGGAGGGTGCAGATGTCACCCGCGCCGGAGCCGCCCCTCACCGTCCCGGCGGGCATCTCGTCGGGGCAGTGGGTCTCGGCCGGCCCCGGCCCGAGCCCGGGCCGTGGGGGAGGGAGGCTCGGAGTACCCCAGCAGCAAGGGCCAGAGCCGGAGGGCTGGTGGCTTTGTCAGGGCAGGGGCCGCCGTGCAGGACCGCCAGGGCGGCTGGGAGGCCGTTCGCATACGGATGATAAATCAGGCAGGGGGAAAATGGTGGGATGAGGGGGCGAAAAACTACTCCACTAAAACACCTCCCGGGATTCGTTCCAGTGCTGAGGGTTCCAGGGAGTTCCCCAGTTCACACAAATAGCATGGAAATCCCCGCTAAATATCATCTGGGAGTCGGAGGGGAGAGAGGTGCTCTGCTTGCGCGGAGGAGCTGGGACGCGGCGTGACTTTAATTGCTATTTATTTTTAATAATATTAAAGCGCTTAAGCGAGTACATCGAATATATCTAATCTCTTCCGTCCGAAAACGGCCGCCCGAGAAGCCGAGAGGGGCGGGTTTGTCGCCGGGGTTGGGATAAATGGGAGTTCCCCCGCGATGGCACCGAGGAGGTGGCGAGAGGCTGCGCGGCCGCGGAGGTTGCGGGGCGGCCGAGAGCCCTCCCAGCGCGGCAGCTTTCTTCGTGCCGGGAGGGAGACAGGGACAGAGTCCAAACCCCAGAGGTTAAAAAGAAGGCGTTTTCTGTGTCGTGCGCCCCCTCCCTTCCCACCCCCTACCCAAATCCTCAATTCCCGGGGCGGCATCGTCCACGGAGAGTGGTCATGCAGAGTCGCGGGAGCTGGTACATGTTGCGGGGTACTATTTTTAGGGTATGGGGCTGGAAACGGTGGGGCAACCCTGGGCTTTGCAGAGTAGGAGAGGTGCAGGTGGAGAGGGCAGCCCTGGCTGCAACCGGGGGATTGTCAACACGTCTGATCCCGCGGATGACAAGAGTTGCTTCTGGGTGGAGGGAGAAAGAAAGAAAGAAGGACTCCATGCCATCCACCCTCCCACTCCTACAGAGCCCGAATTTGCAGGACCGGAGCCGTGGTGCGCGCTCCCGCTGTGCGCGGCTCCGAGGAGCAGAAGTGGCCTGCGGCAGAGCCACCTGCCCGTGGCAAGGAGCGAGTCCTGCTCGTGCCCGCGGCCTTGAGTTTTATAGAACCGGGGACAGGCGCTCAGCCCGGACGTGTTTTAAACTTTAAACCCTGTTTGAGTGTGTGGGGTCGCTGCCGCTGTGTCGTCCCGACGCCCCGCGGGGACGGGTGTCATGAGGGGAACCCGGCCTCACGGCGAGTCGCGGGCAGTGCCCATGGCAGGCGACTCGACATTCCCTGGCCCCCGACTCCGGCCCCTGCTGCCGCACGGCCCGTCCTGCCTGGCCACGAGTGTTCCTGCCCGTGCCTGCCCGGCCCCGCTTGTGCCTGCGTACGCTTGTCAGTCCTGCCCATGCCTGTCCTCTCTGCTCGTCCTGGTTGGTCCTACTTCTTCTGCTTGTCCCTTTCTGCCCAGGTTGCGCCGCCCTGGTGTGTCCCCCCGGGCTAGCAGCCCTCAGCCTCTGGAGCTGGTGCTGTTCTTTGGCAGGGAGCTCATGTACATTTATTGGTGGCTGCACCCTCTTGCAGCCAACTCTTTCACCTGTAGTAAGGAGAAGGAAAGCCATCTCCCGTGGGAAATGGGTGAGGAAAGGAGGTTCAACAGGGCAAATCCAGTCAGCAATCCTCTCTCTCAAACCTGGAAGTGGCTCCCTGGACACCCACCATCACCAATTGCATTGCAGATTGTGTTTGAAAGTTGGGGTCATGCTACCAAATGTTTTGCAGCAGCTGTTTAAAATTCCCCTACCCAGTTATTAAACAGAAATGGGAGTAAATTAAAATGGCAAAGTAAAATGAAATAAAATCCCTCTTTTCATTCTACTAAGAGACAACACCTAATTAAGGAATATTCAAATTCCATAAAAATGCAGATTCTCCATGGTGACACAAAACTCCTCTTTTAAAAATATAGCCAAATACAAACCAACCCAGCTCAGACCAAGCTTAGGCACAGTGTTGACCCCAGTCCCAGCTGGCCAAGGGCCAGGGCAGGCCAAAGACAGTGGCCTGCTGCCTTGACTCTACCTCAGCCCAGGATACCCTCACAGTGGGAAGCCTCCTTTTGACTTTTATGTTCTCATTTCTTGCAGGACTGGGAGGCAGGCTTGGCCTAGAGCAGTTTTTCAGATTCCAAGTTTGCTGGTGGTGAGCCAGGACAGCACCAGACGCTGGCTTCAACAGCCATGCCCAAGTGTGCCTAACTGACAGGGATAGCCATTGGATCCCTATTTCACTCTCTCCTCCAGCACAGAAGAAAAGAAAGCTTCACTTAAAACTGTCCATCATGCACTTGCTGGGAACCTTGGATTATTTTATGCTGTACCATCATCTGACCCAGGGCTCAGGGCAATCTGCACTGGATTTTATTAACATTTACTTCATTAGTACTTAGGTTTCTATTCCCTGTTTGGCAGTGTTCATATACCAGATGCATTTGCCATTTAGTGCATCCTGCAGAGACTAGAGAAGTACAACCCAGCAATGAGATTAAACTGCCCTGACCACTGGGAGCATAGTTATGGGGTTTGATGCTTTTAGGTGGTGCCTGAATCTTCCCAGGTGAATGAACCTACCAGGCAGTGCTTGGAGAGGAAGCTTTGGGCTGGTTGCATGCAATCCGGCACTGGACTGGTCTTAAATAGAAAGCAGGGAAAATGGGAAGATCTTAAGATCAAATACAGAAAGGAACTATGGGCACTGAGCTCCTCCAATGGGGCAGGGAAGGAGGTGGGTAGTCCCAATTTCCTGAGATGGTAATGAGCTGGCAAGCTAAGATTTTAGCAGCATTTTATAACCACGTCAATAAAGCTACTTTCATTGTTTTGTAAGGTATCATAAAGCACGAGTCTGTCTGCCTCTTGGCTGCTCCAGTTATGCTTTGTGCTCTCTCCGAATAGAGACTATTTCTGCAATTGCAACTAAACCCCTTCTAGACACAGGTAACACATACACATACACACTCCTTGTTCTCAGCCCTCCCTTCCAGGCAGGCACTGATCTCACCCAAATACCCTCAGATCATGTTCATTATGAGACTAAAATCCACAGGGATTTTTCCAGGATATAGGGGAAAGAAAAACAACCTTGAAAGGAACGCGATACTGCTGGCATTCAGCTGCCTTCTTCCCTGAGCTATCCAAGGACACAATCAACCCCTTACCACTGTGCAGAGCACAGGGCACAGAGTGGCAGTGAGGTCCCCTTTAATGGCAGGTGTGGCTTTAAATGAATGGTCTGTTTTGTAGTGTTTGCTTTATTTTTATTATCTTGCCACTTAAGAAGCAGAGTCCCGGCTTTCCTAGGGATCAAGGCATTGCTCCCTCGCTTTCACAGTTGCCTATCTTTTGAGGAACTAAGAATTTTACAAAACCCATTTACTAGATCTAAATCAAATTAAAAGTGTAAGTGTGAAGTTTTTTTTTTTTTTAATGGTTCTTATTGTCAGAAAAGATAGGACCAAATCATGGTCAAGTCTATCTTACCTGCTGCCTTGCCAGAAGCATCACTTGCAACTTTCACACTCACCAAAGCACCTGTGGGTCTGATAAGGCAGCAGGGACAGGGGTGAGAAGGAACATGTGTCCCATCCTCTGGCTGGGCAGCTGGTCATCTCAGATGTGGGCCTGAAAAAGAATGTGTGAAATTTGCTGAAATGAATGTGCAGAAAGCCTATGCTGGTCCCCAGGGGAGAGGGACATGCACATTTTGTGCACTGCCTCTGTCTGCTCCTTCAAGGAGGGCCACTTTCACTTCCTGAAAAAAGGACTCCACCTCCACCCGTGCACCATTGGGGCAGGGCCCATACTCTGACATGACACGACATCTTCCAGCTCAGGATTCCCCATGGCAACACAACTTCTGATTCATGGAGGGCAGCAGTATCATTTGGTGTGCCTGCATGGGGCCGTGATGCTCCCCACTGACAAAAGGGGTGGATACGTGAGCTGCTGGTGACATGGATGTGCAGGTTTGTCCATGGCTGCCAGCTGTGGGAGTGAGCATAGATCAGTGCTGGCAGAAGGTGCTTGATTGATGGTTGAGTACTATGGGGGACTATGGTAGATGTGTCGTGCCAGCTTCTGTGTATCCAGTCCAGAAAACCAGGGATTTTATCAAAATGGCAGCTTACAACCATGCCTAAATAAAGGTGCTTGCTTGCAAGCACAGTGAACACAGACATTTCTACATTTGTTTTCCACATTTGCATCTGTGGCTTGTCTGAGCTTTACACATTGGGGAATTTCAAAACAATCATTTGTGTTTTTTCCCTTGTTTCTGAATGAACCAGGCTCCTGCAGAAAAATAGCAGGGGGGAATATATTTCTGTTCAGGGATATAGCATTCTAGTCAAGGCATTTGGAGAATAAAAGTGTAAATGTATAAAGCTGTGAAGAGATAATACATGGGAAAATGATTTTTAAAATACAGAGGTAAAACCAGGATTACATTTTTCCAAAAGCAATTTGTAAACTGTGTGGCAATAAGATTTGGCATGGCAAGTGCAAAACTTGGCTATCCATATATAGATGCTATAGGGATCCTTCACTAGGCATTTAAAGTGAATTAGGGTCACAACATAATGGTGTGCAAACATTAAGGTGTGCATACATGTACATGCACAAACAAAGACATACAAGTACACATGCATCTTTACAACCAGCACTGTGTGATTATTCCTTTGTTTTCAGGAGGTTTAGAAATTTTGAAGCACTCTGATAATTTACACTTACCTATAGGGTCCCAGGCATTGGGGTGGGCACCTTGTTTCTTTCTTGGTGATGTTGATGTCATTAATTTATTTCAATGACCAGAGGGGACATGCTATGCATTAATGATTACTTACGTGCTCTATACATATTCAGATTTTGACTCCTGAGACTGTGCACGTTTAGTTTGCCAAGAGATGCTGCTGTCTCTTCAGCAGGTGTTATTAACTGAGGCAGCATTAAAGCAGCAAGCAGGGCATTGGGAGAATATCTCTGATAGCTGAGACAGGCTGGGAACAGAACATGTACTAAACTTCACTAATGCTGAAATACACAGGACATTATCTTGCAAAGAAAGATTATTTAAAAACTAAGTCTTTGAGCACAGAGATCATATAATATTTCAGAGCCAAAATTGTGGTGCCAGGTTATAAATTCACATTTCTGTCACGGTCCAGTTGCTGCTGGCTAACCATCTCTTCAGCCACCAGGACTGTTAAAGGACAGTTTGGGAGATGTGTGACTTGGGAGGAACCAGGGATGCCAGGGAGTCAGTCTTGGTTCAAGACTGACTCTTTCTTTTTGTAGCATGGGAGGGAGTGCTGGGCCCACGGCATCGTTAGCTCAGAGGAGGCGAGAGAAGCACAGACAGAATTAGTAACCACATCTCCCTTCATGACAAACTTGTTTCCCCTGTAAGAGGTGAGATGCTTCTTCAAAGCACAAAGGAGAGGGGATAACTGGCAGGTGGAACTCTGCTCAAGCATGCAGAGACTTTCTCCCCCTTCCCCGAGGTCTATTTTTTGTCATTGTGGCTGCCTTTGAAAGGCAATAATGAGGTAGGAAACCTTCACACTCCTTCAACACTCCTTTTGGTGTTGAAGAGTTTCAGAGGATTGATGCTGGATGGCAAGAAAGTCCAAAACAGGAGCAGTATTTGGGGGTAGTCTAGACCAAAGTGAATTTTTTTTTGGTAGTATACATGCAAATCATTTGATATATGTGACTATATGGACAACAAGCTGAGCAGGATAATTTACAAGTTTTCCTAAATGATGCTTCTTGTTGCTGATCACTGTTGTGCAAACTTGCTTCTGAAAGGTTATCTTCTTTTGGGTCTCTTTGAGATGATACTATATTTTAATTGACAATATGGATTTATAACTCAGACAATCCTAATGGTGCCCTTAAGACAAATCAACACAGCATTGATAGGAAGAAATAATTCCCTTAGTGGAAGCTGAAGGTATTTTTTTTCTTTCTCGTGTCAGAGAAATAAAAATCTTCCCCCAAATCTGTTCCAAGAGCCATGGTCTACGCACAGGGCTGAGAGCTGGAACCCATAACCACTAACCCCAGCTCTGACAGACCTCCTTGGTGGCAAATCTCCCCAGCCTCCCTTTCAACACCTGTAAAATGGAGATAATGAGGAGGACATCCTCCTTTCCTCGGGTTCAATGTGTTAGCTAAGGTGTGCCGAGCTGTTGGAGGCAGGTCCTGCAGACATGCCTGTGCACAACCAGCTAGCCCCGATCTACGTGCTGGTATTTCGTTGCCATTTGGTTGGCATAAATATCCCACAACAGCACAGTGCTCCAGATGATCATGGGCAGGCATGTAGCAGTCATCCTTTGTTTTCTTTAAATGATTTCCAGCACCAAATAACATGTCTTTTTCTGGAGCTGCAGGCAAACCATTTGGCCTTCTGGCAAACAGCTTTCCTAGTCCTCATGAGCCCACTGCCATTTGCTGGGTAGGCTCATATTGTGTTTTCTGCCCCTTTCTCTCAAAATATTTCTTTCACAGAGGGGAGGGAGGAAGTATGTGCTCTCATTTTATTTTATTTTATTTTATTGTATTTTATTTCATTTTTTGAGCCCCTGAGCTGGCAGAAAATAGCTGCCTCTGAATAAGCAGGGCTGGTATAGGGCAATGGCCATGAAGGGGATACTTGCTGTCTGCATGGGCTGTGCACCCACGATCAAGGTTGGTGTCACAAAGAAAGCATCACTTTTAGAGGCTTTTTCTTAAAGCACCCAGCAGACCCCAGCATGAAGCAACAAGAGATCTGGGAAATGCCAAATGGGCTCTCTAAGTGCATAATTTTGTCCTTGGAGAGATTTTTTAAAAACTCTTCTATACTTGACCAACTGTCAAGGAGTGAACAGTAGAGATATTTCTGATTTTCATACTGAAATACAGCACAGAGAGTCACGCTGTAGCGGTAATGAAGGAAAAGAAAAGGGGGAAAGAGGCACTTGCTTGGCTTTAGCCTCCACACATCCTGCAGCATGTCTGTGACCCAAGCAAGCTGCTGCCTCTGCCAGACAGCTGCCACTGCAGTGGTCTGCAGCGTCACAGGGAAACTGTTCAGAGGCAACCAAGGCCACCAGCCCTGGACACACAGTACAACCTGCACCGATGCTTACTGTTGTCTCTGCTGCAAAACACTGAGGAGGGCCATGCATTGCAACAAAAGCCACCCTCCCCATTGCATTTGTAAAGTAGTTTCTCCCCTCCTTTTTTACTCTGAGAAAGCCTTGTCATGGCAGAGAGGGACCAGGCCACACCGAGGACTGGAATTTAAGAAAGCTGAAGCCTACATCCGCCTCCTGTCCTGTTACTCTATGTTGGAGATATCACGTTGCATCTGTCGCTCTTTCATCTCTCCTGTTTTTTAGGCCAGGCTTGTTCTTGTTATTCATACCATAGGCAGAAACAAGGGGGCTCCCAATTCACTGTGGTAGTAGTAGTAGCACTAGTAGTAAAAATAGTAATTATAATTATATTAAGAGACTGGGCTGTAGCCAAAACAAAATCCCTTTTCACACATTCCTATTTAGATGTAATCCATAAAACTGCAGTTTTATGTCAACACATTGGCAATGCTATAATCCAGGGGCTGGAATAGGCAAAGGCATAGCTATATGCATATTTATTTTATATCAGCTCATTTTTACATGAGTATGTGTATAATACATGGCACATAAGAATTTGTTCCGTGTTCACTGGGATATGTGTACATAGCAGTGTGCCATTTACATAGCAGATGTTAAATGACTTTAGTTTGTTATTATGGGGAGGGGCACAGGTAACCTAATCCTTTTTGGTTGGCTGCAAACTGGTCTAACTCTTTTATGGCATCAGAAAGGATCGCCAGGCTTACAATTTCACAGAGGCAAGGAATTGGCCCTTGCCACCTGTAGCTTCAAAAAAGAAAAAAAATTCAAATTAAGACTAATTACATGAGAAGCTACCACTTCCCTCCTCTGATGTGGCATCTCCCATAGCAGCAGATTGTCTCTCTGGCTTATCCAACCCTGGAGTCAGGCGGTTGTCAAGAACTGACTTTTTCCCCTCTGGTATTTTGGCTCTAGGTCTCTAGGTTGAAGGTCACAATTTTCAGCACCTGCTAATAATTTTTTTAACAGATGATAGAAAGGAAAATTTCCAAATACAGCAGATACAATCTGCTGTAGCCTGATTCTAGCATGGACCACAGGGTTCATTTGCCCTAGAGACGAGGGGGTAATGATGTCCATTGATTTAGCAATTATGTTATCTTCCTTGAAAATGATGGTCAATGTAGCACCTTTGCTGCAGAGGGGAAGTATGCTGTGAGTGAGCTCTCCTTTTTCTACTGTAACAGCGACCAGCTCCTCCACCAGGGTAAGAGAATCCACACTGCCAAGAACCGTAATTTGCATTATTTCAAACACACTTCTATTGAAATCCAAAGGAAACATTAACTATATGCAGTTTCAAATTGCAGCACCACCATGGCAAGTGTTCAGATGCTCTGTTCTTTGCAGATCTCATGTCTAAAACAAGTCTTGACATAAAACCTCACTTCAATATTTCTGGCAGCTCTCTGTCCCACAACTTCCACTATCTTGTACAAAGCAAGTCTCCTGCCCCCTTCCCTCTGGTTTTTTTGTGATAGTGTGTATATTTTAATCCAATATAATATTTGTTCTCATGAACTTCCCTGGCCAGCAGGAAGTAATGGGACCTCTGAACAGCTCTTTAGAGGCAAGGGAAAGAAATAAAAGACAAGGAAATTGAAAGAATAACAAAGAACATACCATCCAGGGCAGGTTTTCATTAGGCTCAGGAGGCAAATGAGAACATGCGTAGAAAGCTGTAGATGAGACAAAATGTCTCATAAGGTTTTGTCACTCTCTGATGGCACTCGCTAGAAATCAATATGTCTTTTTGTCTTTCTCCCGAGTCCAAAGCTGTTACAAGGTAGAAATCGGGAGAAATGTAGAAGGATCAACATTTGCAGAGGGTATGTTACAGCTGAGGCTTCTTCCACTGCCTTTCCCCAGTACATTATGTATATAAGCCATATACATCTATAACATCAGTCAGGTCTCTGTGCTGGTAACTGGTATGGGAGAGTTGCATTGCCTTCCTCCAAGAAGCACTTGTTCATCCTCAACCCAGCCTACAGGTGATGGGTACACACACTTTTCCCCCATCTTGAATTCAGAAGTTACCTTTAGTCTCTCTTTCACAAATTAATTACTTTCAAACATACCCATTATAGGGTCAGCGTCTGAAGGTGAAATCAGGGAGTTCAGGTGAAAGCTATTTCCCTCCTCACACTTCTCTTTTTTTTTCTTTTTTCCCCTGCTTGCAATACTCCTTTTCAAAATTGGAAATTAAAGTTATTTTTCTGCCAATGTTTTCTGCTTCCATGTGGCAAACATTTCTCTTTCCAGTGAAGCAGAAGCCAACATGGCTGCCTCAAACGTGCATTGGTTTTGTGTATCCTGTCAACACTTTCCTAAACAAAGTGAACAGTCCCTAGATCTGTTCTGCTTCCCCCTAAGCCACTCATGTGTCAGCCCTCAGTTTTAGTGCATCATGAATGAGCCTCAGGCAAAGTACTGGCTACTTGTTTCTTGTAAATACAATTTTGAGGACTCTGCTTGTTTTATCAGAACTATGAAACCTTTTCCAAGTTTTACCTGTACATTTTCAAGCCTGGCTTTATTAAAAAATGTGATTTAACACCCAAAGCACATACTTCCACATGATTGTGTCTGACTGACTACTCAGTTGCTCAGGTTATTGCTCATTGTGTGAACTTTTTATAAGGATTCTGGCCCATACAAAATACAGATGGCTGTAGTTGCTAAGTCTGAGACAGTGTGATGATCTGGTGCATCTTGCTGTCCTTTACCAGTGGAGGAGGTGAGTGGGCTGTAGAAGTGCACTGGAAGGGTCAGTGCATACCATTATCCTTTTCATTAGGCACCCAGCACACGCACCCTTGGAGATAGGATTCCTGGTTTGGTGACCGTTATCCATCCTGAACTACAATGGTTATTCTTAAGAAAAGCCTGAGGCATAAGGGAAAAGAGTATCAAGACAGGCAGGTTTCCTTGTCAGTGTATCTTAAGTATTTGTGTCAGTTGTTCTTGCTACATTCATATTCCTTCATCTAAGTACATTTATAAAATAGTAGTTGTATGTGCTTGTTAATATGTAGGGCTATGAACAACTTCTGGATAAAATCCATTGTTTTGGATGAATATTATCTTGAAACATGTGTGACCCTTTCCAATGAAGAAGTCCCTTTGCCATGGAAACTTGGGTAGTGAACTGGAGATTAGTTCCTGTTTTCTGTCATATATCTGCTTGTGTCTATTAAGGGACTTAATGATGGAGTCAGTAGCTCTAGGTCCTAAGGAAGGATGTTAGATTTGCTCTCTCTTCCTTCCACTTTGTTTTCGTATTTTGCACTCTGGAGAACAAGTATAATACTATCCGAGTTCCTTCTTCACGTTGTGTGAGAATTGCAACACTGATGAGTAGGTTTTAGCTGTTTCTCTGCTTATAGAAAAAAACCCCTTTTTGCTTCACATAAATACCTTTTAAAAACTAGACCTTAAATATGGTTTGGGGTTTTCAAGCATTGAGTCAGGTGGTCATGGGTGGATTTTTGCATGCTAACTTAGAATAGATGTAAAATTAAACAAGATTTCAGCTCACAGCCCAAGCTAAGTCTCAGCATCCAAAACTTGTATTTCAGTTTTGCTTCAGTCTTATGATATCATTCTTTACTGTGTTGTCAACAGATTTGCTTCTGCTATACCTCTGCCCTTATGATAAATGTACTGATGATTGCTTAAATCTTGCCAGAGCATATCTTCCATATTATAAAGTGCAGCTTGAAGTTTCCACATTTTACTCCCATTGAGGAATCACTGTTTTGTTTATTATGGTGCTGTTATTGTTCTGCCATGATGCATTTTGAGTGTGAGTCTGTTACTTCCACCAAGTACCTGAAAAAATTACAGTGTCATTTCCTCTAATCTGCCACCTGTAAATCAAAGAATATGATTTGACATATATAGCTAGTCTGATAATTGCCAAAGACAGATGCCAGTTGGGACAAGCCCAAAACAATGTTGAAAAATAGTTGATGAACCCACGATCACTCAGGGCAGAATGTGTCCTTGCAACTTCATTCAAATAAATCCAATAATGCCTCCAAAAGTGACTGTTGCTTCATGTCTGCCCTCTTCTTTTGGGGCTACTTTTTTTTCTGTCACTGGATTAGACACCATAACAGAGCAGTAGTCCCAAGAATTGCAGACATTAATTCCATGGCCAACTGGAGTCTTGGATCTGTGGCACTGAAGCTTCCCATTAGCCATATGCTGGCAGGGCAGGGACAAAGGTGAGTTTGGAGACTGGCAGCCAGTGTGGGTAGCACAAAGACAAAGGCCGGGACTGGTGGTGATGATCTGAGAGCTTTTGTTTTCACAGCACCTTTCAGGGAAAGGATGAGACAATATATGAAATGAAAGGAAGGGCAAAGACCAAACAGCCTGGATGTCTCTTCTAGACCTCTCAGCAAATAGTGTGGGACATGTACCTTGGCAGCTAGCAGGAGCCAAGAAACCCAGAGAAATCCCTCAGGAGGCAAGAGACAGAAATGAATGCAAGACATCCTACACTGACTTTGTGCTCTGACTGAAGTGGTCATTTCTGTAGTCCTTACTCAAACCAGGCTCTCCTTGGGCCAGTGAGACTTTGGTCTCTGCACAGACTGCAGATTTTGGGCCCTGACATACCCTGTGGGGGCAGTTTTCTGCAAAAAACTGATGCTGCAAGGCCTTTGCTTGGGGCTTCACCAGGAGAGAGTGAGCACAGGGGGAAGGGATGTTTCCAAACAAGAAATAGTTGGGTTCTTTTTAAATGAGTGATTTGTTAGCTTCAGGCAAATGGCAGAAGGTTTTACTAAAAAAGCTTCTTTATGGGATTGTGGTTTTGCTTGGGGTAGCTGAGAGAAGTCTGTAAACCCCAGGAGCTCAAGGAGTTTGACAGGTTTGACAGGCCTTCCTGCTACTTATGAACAGGAGGCTGGAGCAAGTGTTCCTGGAATCACCCCTCTGTTTTCCATCAAAGCATGCTGGCAAGCCCGAGGAAGAAACTGCTTTCTGCCCCATTTTGTTTTCTTATTTACAGACACTCTTAGAAATATTAATTTTTGGATCTTTTAAAATGTTGTGTTTTCTGGGCTCCCCTCAATACAAAATTCCTGTCAATTTTTCTAGGCTTTGGATTAGACCCTTCCACAGAGCCTTGAGTACCTTAAAATCATTACAGCAATAACCATTAGCGACAATAGGAGAGTCACCCCAAAGCCTGGTGCACATCCCCTCTGAAGAGCAAGTCAGCTCTAAAGAGCCACACTCACCTTGACCACATTACCACCCTCAATCCTTCTTGTGTCCACTTACTCTGTCATGCTTCACACACTGTCCTGTCCAAGAGTGAGAAAATTATGAAGATTATGAAAATTATAAAAACTATGAATGAAAAAAAGTAATGAAAATTGAAATAGCTGTGTCTGTGTCATGTACAGTGGTAGGGCTGCAGCTTCTGCTGCTGATAGGGAGAAAAGCCTTCTTTACTCTCTTGGTCAACCTGTGCCTACACACCACCCCTGATCTTACTCAGTAAAGGGAATGAGTGCTTCTAATTAACACCCCATACTTCCCGACTTTGCAAAGCAAAGGACTTGGATTTCTGCTGTAACAGCAGTGGCTGCTGTAATACTTAAACCACCACTGCTTAGAGAGCTGTTTCAGTACTTGAGCTGGAGGTCACCGCCCTTCAAAGGGAAAGCCTGGAAAGAATCAGTAATTCATGAAAAATGTCCACATAAGGAGGAATTTCCTATTTCTTTGAATGATGGTAATTTAATTTAAAAGGAAATGCAGCAACAATGTCATAGGAAATAAATGCTGTTTTGTAAATCTCTGTGGTGAAAAGGTGCTTAGCTGAAAATCAGCTGAATTCTTACTCTAGTTTCTAATCATGCCTCAGTTCCTAACCCAGCCCAAAGCTTGGGAAACTGAAATGAGCTCTGATAACATGAACAGGATGCTTTGGGCAGAACA
Source organism: Hafferia zeledoni (assembly GCA_035583235.1). NCBI lineage: Eukaryota > Metazoa > Chordata > Aves > Passeriformes > Thamnophilidae > Hafferia > Hafferia zeledoni. The sequence goes on along the minus strand of JAWWEV010000001.1, from coordinate 79,504,041 downwards.
AACCCAAGAGATTAAGTTAAACTTGCCAGCTGGAGCAAGCTTCTGAGTTTATCAAACATGCAAACTTGGAGAAAACTCGGGAGCCAACATGTGAACGTGCTAATATCTTCTGCAAAATCTTCCAGCCACAAGGACCTCCTCAGACTTGGGTAAGTCTCCTACCTCCTGAAGGGAAGGAGCAGCTTAGCTCCAGATGCCCACCTGGTGATTCCATAGCCTTATCCCTGGCAGCCCACCTTATCCAGCTGGCCCTGCCAGGAGGCTGATGGGCAAGCCACTTTATTCAGCACCAGCTCAAAAAGTAGAAATAATGCCATAGGCAAAGCACTGGAGAATACTAGTTGGACTGAAGGAAGAAAAGCAAGCCCTTCATTGTAAACCATCTAGCTTTCTTTTACTTTCCTCCTTTTTTTTCTTTTTACCTTTTTTTAAAAAAAAAAAAATTTACTGAGGTCTTTTAATAAAATCATGTATTTCAGCCTTTTAATTCTCGTACAAAGCTGGTTTCTGCTTTTCTGTGCTCACTGTTGTGGTGGACTATGTCGTATCATTCTCAAATATTTTCATGGAACAAGTACTTCTTCCCTCTCCTGGATAGAGAGTCATGGAACTTTGGGGCTTCTTCCACATCATCTAGACACTTATCTGGTTTCTTCAATAAGGGTCATGACTGCAAGCCCCAGCTGAACTGTGCAAACATGGTATGAGGTGACCTGTGTCCCAGAATGCATCATCTAAATAAATAGGAAATACTAATGTTCCAGCTGTTTAAAGAGGAACTGCTGTACACCAAAATTTAGGAGGCATTTCCACATAGGAAGAGTATGCTAGGAGCAAAAATTCAGTTTGGTCCTACCCAGTGCTTTATCACCTTGTGGTTCTCTCTCTCACTAGCTTTTCGCTCTGTGGAATTAAATGTTACCTCCAGGTTCGCTCTTTGTACGTGCAGATCATCCAGGGGGCTAGAGGAGTTATCACCACAGTTCATAGATATCTCATGGTGAATGTGGACCCACTGGCACTCATGCTTGGAGCTGCAGCTAGCTGCCAAGATCTCCCTGTTTGCATCATCATCCGCATCACATCCTGCAAATGAAAACCAGAGCATCCTTCAGATACCTCAGTCATTAAACAGTTGGTTACAACAACATGAAACCCTTCAGGAGCTGTGGGAATTACCTTATGGCTCCTAGTCTGGGATGTGGGCTGCACCTCCCCCTGTAGTCCTTCCTCACAAGGTATCCCTGGGCTGATGACCGCCCTTTGCTTGAGTAAGGGATGTCCAACATAGCTTTTCAATTTGAACTCAGCTCCCACTCCACAATTCATTTTTATTTTACTGAGATACCAGTGAGGCTGTAGCTCAGTAACTGATGTTAAGAGGAACTTTTAACACCTCAGCAGCAAATGGAGGAGAGTGTTTCCCATTAGTGGCTGAGGAAGTAGTACTCCTGTAACTTCAGCCTTGAAAGCTAATGAAGCTCAGATTGTGGCCATGGCCTTTGATGTAGAGATGCCTGAGGTCAAAGTAGCTTTCGGAGGTGCCAGTGCTATGCTGTGTCACCATGTTCATCTGGGTGAGAGCCCAACAACTCTAATCCTGTAATCATGTTTCTGTAAGCAACAGCATTTATGATGCAAATAGTGGGGGATAGCTGCAGTGGTAATTAAACCACAGATATACTATAGAGGAGAAGCTAATCCAAACCTGTAGTATTTCCAGTAGAGAAAGTTACAGCCAACTACATCAGTAAATAAGTAGCAAAATACTGCAATCAGTGTAGAGAGAGAGTGTGGGGATAAAAATGTCGTGTTTGGCCATCTAATTCATCTCCCTGCCAGGACCCTCATTTTGCTGGGGAGTGATGTTAACATGCTGGCAAAAGTCAGGAAATTCAAAGCTGTGCCTTGACGCTCCATCTTTGGCTCCCACTAATACATGGGAAGAGGGGGGTGAAAGCACTCTCTGATGAGTTTGGCACTGCTGGCTTTGAATTTAATTCCTTCTCTTCAGCTGTTTCACAACCTCTGGCCACATACTATGTATTTTATGTCTTCTAATGTCAGCTGTTGTCTCCCAAGCACATGTGCATTGTCAGAAAAACACAACAACATATTCTACTCTGGTGGGCAGAAAAACACATATTTGAGTAAATATGGTTTGTCCAGGAGATAAGAAGAGCCTCCAACATGCTATTTTGCTGTGCTAATGAGCACATGTATAGACATTTGTGTTGTTTTATTTTGGACAGTCTTCTCAGCTCCATTATAGATAAATCTCTTCCTATGTATATTTTATTAAATCAGAGCTTTTTTATACCCTCACTATTTTTAAAAGGAGAAATAAATGGAAATGCTTTGTCCTAATTTTTGACACATTATCTCTAACTTTAGTGGGGATTCTGTGTGTGAAGTCAGTCATGAAGAATCAGCTGTATATATAAAGGAATAATAAAAAATCTTGTTTATAGAAAATCTAATGTCAAGCTGCAGACTTCAGTTACATTACTCACAGAAACACACATGCACATATGCAAATAGATGAAAATATTCTATGTGTGTGTATATATATATATATGGATAGAAATATACACACACGAATATATTTCCTTTAGCTCAGTGCCGGAAAGTTCATTTGTGGGCATCCAGATTCTTGATATATTATTTGTAAACAGAGGGCCGGGGGACTGGAGTATTTCCTTGACTTCAATGGATGATGAGGCCTCAAGCTGTGAACTCAGATTGGGACCTCTAAGTACCCTGCTGCTACCTAACAGCTTGCTGAAAAATGACATAATTTGTGACATCAGCAATATGCTACTTTAATAGAGGTTTATAAAACAGTTCCCACCCTTGTGTGTCAGGACAAAAACATCTATACTTACTGAATCCAAGGTGGCCCCCTCCTGTATTCCTCACACACCTTGCATCCTTTGTACTTTAGGCATACATGGCTATAAAGTTCCAATACCCAAAAAGTGATAGGAAATCATTTAGTAACTTCCATGTGAGAACTCCCACCCCACCAATGCCAGAGAAGATGTCACTTTTCAGAAGAACAGTGGCTGCCAGTGGGAGATTCAGCAATGCAGATTTTAATGGGGAGATTTAATTTTAAATACAATTCATAGATTGTACGTGGTTGAAAAATGTTTATTGCCACCTGGATGTTCAGGACACTGTTTTGGATGAAATAAATTTCAATTTGGACAATGCCTCATCATTTCAATTGTTGCCTTTAAAGCATTTCACAGCTTTACAAACAAGATGTTTTATATAATTCTAATAGGAACAGTGAAGAACATACCAATTTAAAAATCACCCAAAATAATGCCAAAAAAATAACTGGCAGCCTTGGATAACATGACATTAGTCTGAAATTGATTCAAATGTGAGAGTTACAACGACTTCAGCAAATGCTCCATACTATAATACAATAGGAAAAGAATGTTTTAGCTCTTGGAAATGACATTGCCTCTGGAGTAAATTTATTTTCAAATAAGGTGCAAGCTAAAAAAGCTCCCATTTTAAAGAATATAAACATTGTCAGAACCTGAATGGCAGTAGGAGGAACACATTCTAACTTGAAAGAGTTGGTGCTCTGGATTCACTACTGTGTCATTGGTATATGACATGAAATCAGTATCTGTCAGGAAACTCACCTTGGGAGTCACAATTGCCCAGCCACACCTTCAGCATCCATGGGGATTTCTGTTTGGAGGGAGGCTTGACACACTCATGGGAGAGGAGCCTTCACATATGGCTCCTTATAAACGGTAAGGGAAGGTACATCAGGAGAGAGACAATCTCCACAAGTGAATGTGTGGTACCTGCCTCTTCAAAAGGCTATATCCCAGGTTTTCTAGCCCAACACAATCTGCTCCCTGAGGTAAAGGTGCACTGAGTTAAAAAGAACATGGAAGAATCAGGGAGGGGCTGGGCAAAAATGCAGACTTCATCTCTTTAAATAGTAGTGTTGCAGGTCTTCAAGAAAGAAAAAGGAAAGAAGAAGGAAAAGAAAAGGGAAGGTTTGGGGAGGGGCGGGGAGGGGTGGGGCGAGGTGAGGCAAAGAGAGGCAAGGAAAAACAAGGAAAGGCAAGGAAAGGCAAGGAAAGGACTTTTCAAAAAGTTATTTTGCAAAGGGGAAAGCTGTTCATCGGTGTAGATGTTTAGGCAGGAAACCAAGGTGCAAGTGCAGCTTCAAAAAGGATAAGGATAGGAAAGTAAGTTTCCTATTCTTCCCTTTTTCATTTTCTAAGATTCTTTTTCCTCTTATTTTGTTGCATCTCTGTACATTTCATAATATAAAAAGAATTACTATAGCATAAAAAATGACTAGAAAAGACCTCAGGGTACACCTAGTCCACCTTCTCATGAGGGCCCTATGGCAGATGGTTGCCCAGCCTCCCCTAAAGAAACCTCATTCCTTTCCCTTCCTTTAGTGATGCATCTTACTGCAGAACTAGTCTTCAAGCTGATTCTTTCTTGTTTTATAAACAGTGAAGATGTTCACACTTCCCCTTGCTGCAAATTAAATATTATTCCGGCTTATCCTTGTGCCTATGGATGGCGAGAGCAAGGGACGAATCCACTGCAGAGCATGGAAGAATAGACATGGATCTGTCCTCCCCATCCCTCAGCCATTGCTCAGCCACTCTCCACCAGTATTCCCCCACCTCTTAGGCCATGCCTCTGTCAACATTTGCTTTCCAAGTTGCGATCCATGCCCATCTACTTCTTACTTGTACTTGGTTCTTTGTTCAGGTTGGTGACTGGATGCACTGGAGGAGGAGCTTCCGCAGGCAGCTCCAGATCAAAATCACCTTGGATGAGCTTTTTCCATGGGAAGAAATGGTTTATCAGATATTCTAAGACTGAATGGGAGGCATGCATAGAAGGGGAGGTGCAGGCAGAACTCAGTGGGTTCTGCCAGCTCCTCTTCAAATGGCATCAGGAGCCTCAGGGATGCAAAGAGGAGCATGTTGAACCTACAGTGCAGTCAGTGGGCTTCAGCCTTGTGTTTACTTCTGGGATAACAGACATGAAATATGGTGTAGAAGCAAAAAACAATTTCTGCTTTCTCCCATTACACTGATTTGTTACTTATCTCTGATTTCTGCCCCGGTTTTATTCACATTGACTGTATCAGGAGGGAAAGCCATAGCTTCTATTTTCACATTTGGTTGTCACATGAAATAATGGGGGGGAGGAGAGTAAGGGGAAGATGCAGCTATAAAAACAGCTGCAAAAATCCCCATTGTTTTGTTGTAGTTCTTGGTGCCCTTCAACTCCTGGGCACAGACAAGGCTTCCCCCTGCTCAGGTTCAATACACAGGGGAGCCTTGAGGCTCAGAGCTCTCTTCCTACTTTCCCTAAGCCTTGCTGTCAATTGTCCATTTGTTCATGGGAAAAAAATTATCCCAATGCATGCTAATTTATAGCCAGGGAAGCAATTAAAAAAAAGTTTATTATCCTTCCCCTCCTGCCTCTCAAATGCAGTGTTACAGCAGCAGGGTTTTTTGGTCAACTTGACACAAACTGATGTCAGTGATGAGGCCAGGAACCAAGCACAGGTCTTTACACTTCCCCTCCATGTGAAATGGGACAGCCTTCCAATTTTCTGTGTATGACTATAGTTGGGAATACGTGCACTTTACAAAAATCTAAGCACAAAGTCACACTTATTTCCTTAGGCTCTGACAGTAAACGTGCACTGTACACGTTACCCTCACACACCCAATTTAAATGCTAGTTAAATATTAAAGCGAGAATTGCCTAATATAGCAACAATGTAGAGACATATTTACTTTTTTACTGAACTTAATGTGTGCCTTTTTCTGTAAACCGAGGCATATCCTTAATATTCAACAAAATATTAGACACCAATTAATCCATATGGTAAAATCAGTTAACCCAGTTTGCCTCTGAATTTTGTAACTCTTTGCAAAACCTTAGGACTGCACAAGTAGAGATTTTGCCCTTAGCACAGGAGTGGTCTTTTCTTTCAGGAGGAGCTGTTTTATTCAAAACTGGTTGTAAAGAAAACAATAGATGTTTTTGCCTACTACATATTTAAGTGGTCTCTGAGCAGAGTCATGATGTGGAGTTTAAAGTGCCTGAATGCTTTCAAATGAACAGGGATGTTTTTACAAGTACTCCAGAAGTCACATGAGTGCCAAGATCGAAGCATGGCACTCTCATGGGGCAGATAGGGATGGGCAACCTCTGCAGGGTGAGCTCCTTCTGGGGCATCTTGTGGGGAAGTGACTACAGTTCTTCCCCACACTCCCACCAAGTACCACAGACCTGGGGGAACTTCTTTCAGTAGTTTAAAGTGAAGTGCAAACTCTTCACTGGTGACCCAAGTGCTGATGATTGAAGAGGATGGAAGTGATTTTGTTCCCCAGCCTGTGCTCTCACAACAGCAGAGATGTAACCCTTGCACATCCACTGCCACTGGTTTCTCCCTCACTTGCAAGTATTTAATTCTGTATTATCCAAGCACAGGCCTCTATGTGACAAATCTGGAGGCAAGGCTGTCAGTGATGGTCAGATTTGCAGTGATACATGCACTACTGACTGTATCTGAGCTGCATTTTTACACAGGACAGGACATGCAAAGTTAACATGGAGCATTTCCACTGGCATCCTATAGAGTACCAGACCTGCACAAACACTAGGGGCTACTGCAAAAGCAAGCCAGCAATGAAGTCAGGTATCAGGAAGCCTAGACCAGGTCCTCCCAGTAGCATGGACACCTGACATAAATTCTAGGCTATTGCAGGCACGTCTCACACAGAAACAGGGCTTTTTACCTTCAGCAAGCTTCAGTTCAGAAAATTCTTAACTGGTGTGTGTGCTTGATAGCACAGCTTTAAGAACATCAGCAGCACTAGAAGAAGTAGGAATAAAATTCCAAACATAAGACCCAAAGCTACATGGAGCCAGACTTCAAATTACAGAGGCCCAAGAAGGTAGCATAAGCATTTATCACTCCTCATTCTCAACAGGATGATCGACTTCAAATGATGCCAGCAGGCAACGGGCACCTACAACAGCTTTAGGAACAGGGCCTCTTGCAATTCTGAAGACATTCTGAGCAGCACTTTACAGTATTGGCTTTGCTATTACAGATTGGGAGCTTCAGACTTAATTAGGGAAGCAATAACCCTAAACACAGTGAGGCTGTCTGATCTCTCCTCTGCTTGCAGTGTGGGCACATGCAGGACATTTCCACTGCATTCCATCTCCTGCACTCCAATGTGAGGAGGAAAGCCTCCATTCTGTTCCCAGTGAGGGGCATCCAGTGCTAGGAGGTGAACGGAGTTTTGGGATAAACCAAGAGGATAAGAAGACCCAGTGGAGACTGAGGGGGAGGGAAGGTGTGAAGGAAATGGAAGGGACTAATTTCTTCACTGTCTCTTGCAGGCACCATTGCTGCCAGGCTGGTGTGTGTGTGTACCACTCTGCAGGTGGCCTTTTCATGGGCACTCTGGTCCCAGTTGAAGGGATGCTGTGGGCATGAGGGTGGCTGGGGAGACCGTTCTGGTGGCAGAGTAATGGGTATGACTAAAGCACCTCTTCCTCCTTCCCCCTTCCTTCTTCTTCCTCTTCCTCCCTTCCCCTTCCTCCCTTCCTTTTCTCCTTGGTGTCCAGGTCTCCTGGCAGCAGCCTAGGGGCTGTCTCGATCCCTGCGGGGCCAGGGACCTCCCTCCACCCATCGTTCCATCGATCCATCCATGGATCCGTTCATCCCCACGCACCGGTCTCGCGGCTGCAGCCCGGCGGCCCCGCGGGAGCCCTGCAGGGGTCTCCTGCTGCCGCCCCGGGCGCTGTTGGCAGCTTCTCGACCCTGGGTGGGGAGGACACCCCTCCGGTCTGCGGGCACCTCCTGCAAATGCCAGCGCCCCGAACCGACCCGCAGCCCCCCCGCGCCTCGTCGGGCGCTGCTCCCCGCGGTTCCCCAGACTCAGCAACGGAGAAAAACAGAAAGTAATATACTTGCCCGTGTGGGCTTTTATTCCCTTCTTTCGACTTTAAAATAATGCTTATAAACTAGCACTGCCTCGGGGCTTTGCCGTGCTCTGAACCTGAGGGAGGTAAAAGTGGCAGGAGAGGGTTGAAGCGATGGGATGGATGAAATGCGGTCAAAGTTGGTTTCCCCCCCGGCCTCCCTCCGCCTTCCAGTTCGAAATCAGAAATTACTGCCCGAGAAGCAGATACTCCGTTTTATTGGCTCGTAAAAGAAAAGTTTTCGAAGTCTAATTTCCACCAGATACATTGATTTTCCGTTGAAAACAGAATTAAAACAATACGCGCGAGTAGCTGCCACTAAAGCTAAGGCATCTTTGGCTGTTAATCACGAGAGAGAAGGATTAGGAAAGTCAGTGAAGGTGCACTGAGTTAGAAAGGCAAAAATTCAGAGTTTAGGAAGAGTAAACTCCGAGGAGGGGGACTGAAGCAGCTCAAGAAAACAAGGATAAACCCTTTATAAGAGTTAAAATTCACTGTCAGGTTACTTCTCGATAAGGCAAGGAATACGCCGTTCCTGGAAGCGATTTGTGGTTGTCAAATCCACCCCTTGCTAAAATACCGTTTGATACTTGTGTCGAAGAGGAAACCAAAGCAATCTTTTCCTTTTAAGCCCCGATTTCAAAACAAAACAAATCAAATCCAAAACCCAAGCAAACCAAAGAAAGAAACAAACCCCCCCAAACCAGTCCCCCAAAATCCCTCTAAATTTCCAACCGCGGCTTTGAAGAGTTTTCCTGGAGATATTTGCTTGAAATCTTACGGGCGCAGTGCCCCTGTGTTCCCTAGGTCTCTCTGCCTCCCCCTCCCTTCCCCCTTTTCTGCTGCTTGGATGGTCGGTTCAGACGCAAATGCCTTGCTAAATAATCGCTAGAATTTGAAAAAAAAAAAAAAAAAAAAAAAAGAGAGAGAGAGAGAGAAGGAAAAAAAAAAGCCGCGAAAATGCGCACCAGCATTCAGGTGCTAACCTACTTATTTGAAAGTAATTTATTTTCCATTTTGCCCGTTTTCCCCCTTTAAAACAGAACGCTGAAAGAAAGAATAAGTGCTTTAACATTTCAGTGTTGTGCTCTGGTAATTACTTTTTCACTTTTCCCCTAAGTTCCAATGTGAAAACCTCACAGGGGGGTCTTTGCTGTAGCAGGGCTACAGTTCCCAATCCCAAGCGCAAGATCTGCAATTACAAACCCATTCGGTGCCCTTCCCTATCATTAATATGCACAAAATCCTGCTGCTAATCTTATAATCTGTTTTGTTTCATCAATTGCTTGCCTAGCACCAGGCGGGAAAGAAAAAGAGAGAAAGAAAAAGAAAGAAAGAGGAGAAGAATAAAGCTGGAAAATCACGGAAAGCTTCGGAAAAGTAAACGGAAAAGCCAAATAAATCGGATTTTATTTTTGGTAAAGCAAAAATCGTTAAGGCTGTTAAATGGAAGCAGGATTTTCCGATTGCGGGGTGGGTGTCAGGGAAATTTAAGGAAAAATCTGAATATATCCAGCACAATATTTGCATATTCGATTTCTCCGCGTACGGGTCATGAAGTTCTTTAAGCACGCAGCGGCGGAGGTGGAAGGGTGTGCGTGAACACCTCGGGAGAGGATATTAATATTCCTTCAGTTTGACGAGGGAGAGGACGCGGCGAGCGCGGGGGAGGGAGGAAGGGAGGGAGGGGTGCGGGGGCTCCTCCGCTGCCCCCCGCGCTGCCCTCCGCGGCCGCGCAGCTCCCGCGGGCTTGTCACGCCTTGTCATTAAGACTTCAGTAAAACAATGAAGACATTATTTTTGAAATCCTCCTTCCTTCCCCCTCCACCTTCCGGCGCGGTATTAAGGGAATAAAACCATCTACACCACACGTGTCCTATTGAGATTAATGAAAAAATTATGCCAAAAAAGCAGGACTCCCCCCAGCTCCCTCCCCCCAACTCCCTCCCCCGCCCCCTAAAACCTCAAACCCCACAACAAACTAGCAACCCTTATCTCATACATCTTATTCTGCGCCCCCCGCGCCAGGCCTCGCCGCCGCCTTGCCGTGCACCTGATGATTTATTAACGCAATCTGCGGGGATAACCACACGCGTGCCCGGCTCCGGCTCGTCCCAGCTCATCTCCTAAGTAATTGTTTCTCATTAGTTCTGATAATGTTTTAATACTGCTGCCCATAATTTAGTCAGCTTGGAATTAATAACGGAGGGTGTCCTGAAACGCACGGGCGTGGGGGGAAGCTGCAATATAAGCAGGTAGTCTTTAATTAATCAGATTAGCCCGGAGGTCCCCGCGCTGTAAGGGATGCCCCAGCGCAGCGCCTTCGGACGGGACTCGGGTGGAGGGAGGGAGAAGGGGTTCGGCCTGTGCTGCTCATCCCCAGACTCCGCCGAGGGGCTGCGGGGGGTTCTCTCCCGCCCCGGCGGAGCAGTGGGGAGGCGAGCGGCCCTCCCGCCCCAGGGGCCGGACTCGCCTCGTCCCCGCCGTTCCCGGGGGGGCCACGGAGAGGCGCTCCCGCCACCCCCGCGCTCCCTTCCCTCGCTGCTCCCACGCGGGCCCGTCCGTGGGGTTCTTACTTCCCCGCTGTCGTCTCCCCAAAAGAACCCAAAATTAGTGTAATCGCTGCTTGGAGACTGAGGGGAAACCCACTAAGCGAGGAGAGGGGAGGAATAAGGCACTGGGGCTCCATACGTGAAATGGCCTTGGAGGTAGAGAGAAATGAAACTAAATAACAACTGTTTTCTATTTACAATTTTAAATAAACAGAACAGCCTTCCCCGCGGTGTTTGCCTAAGTGCAGCAGCATTGCTGCTGTGTAGGTCATGAAAAGGTTGGTGCATAGTTTAAAACTTCCCATTCTGTTAATTTCTTAAAGAACAGTCGTTCATAGTCTGAGCACAAAAGCTCATGATTTAATGAGGAACAGAAACAAAATCTCTGATTGTTGGTGTTTCAAACTTCATTGGAGTCCTCTGGCAACCACAAGTTGATCCTCTGCAGCTTCAATACCCTTTAGCCCTCCATATAAGAGTACATGCTGAATAGAGGACAATGCCTGGTTGTTATGTTTATTTACCCTTACTACAAGCTGGGTTAACCTCTTCAAAACAGCTTTACTAAGCCCGTTAACCACACAGCCCACATGATCTGTAGCCGTATCCCTAATGTGATGTAAATCTGACTCGAGACCATATGCACGAGTTCTGCTGCATTGTGTCTCCGAAAACTACAAGTTTATTGCCGTCCAGCCCTTCCCGGGCTGGATGCTTCGAGGAGGAAACTCTCTGAAGAGCGACCACTTAAAAAAATGAGAAAAAAGCCAAGAGTCCTGAATTGTTGGAGCAATATTTTAATGGCTGTTGCACGTTTACAGAAGGGCAGTGAGTGGAGGATGCAAAGCTCACAGAGGGTAAAGATGTTTATTGCAATTATTTCAACTGGTGCACAGTTATTCAAGGTTTTGCCTTTTCTGCTGGGAGTTCTGCATCTGAGTGGGATGAAGCATAGATAGAGACAGAAGTGATTGAATTAGTTTTCATCTGCTCTTTTAACACAGCTCAGAGCTTATGTTTTGCCTTTCTTTTTCAGTGAAGTCATAATCCCACATTTGTAGTAATTATCATGATGTCACACAGTTGGTGATGTAACTTTGTCACAGGCTCTGAGTAGAACACAGGCCATGCAGGAGTGAGCAGTGGTTTGAGTCAGGAATAGTTTTAGTAATTACCTATTCTGGCAAGCAAACTATGACAGATCTGCAAAATGGAAATGAATTTCTGCTTAGGCTTGACGTTTTTAATTCCCCCCCCCTCCGCCCTCCAAGTATTACAGTCATCTTTAAAAACAGCTACTGGGGCCCCATGGCGAGAGCTTCATTTACCAGCTCATTTTTTCTTGATGGCTGTGGCAAGCGTAACAATGTTCTGTGCCTGCTTCAGTAATGGCATGTCGATCATGCTCCCGTGGAAAGTAAACGCTCCCTGCAAAAGAGAGAATATAAACTTCCTGAGAGACCTCTGGAAATTGTAGTTGGCTTGTCTGGTTCTGTAAAAACACGTCTCTTTGCCAAGGAACATCTGCTCCCACAGGAATCCTGAACAAGTTTCAGGAGACAAACTAACCGAGATGGGGCAAGTGCATTTAAAGGAATGCGGAGGGCAAGAAGCACTCCAAAGCAGTAGCAAAAAGAGAGAGAAAAGAGAAGCCCACTGAGCAGCCAGCCTGGTTCAGCCTCTCTAGCTGGCAAACATCGAGGGCCCAGAGCAGTGAGGCTGTGCATGCCAGCTGGGGAGAGGGGCTGGCAGATGCAGCACCTGGGGGGCAGCTCTGCTCCCCACCTCCAGCATCGATTCAGGGCTGTGCCACAGGACCTCTTTGAAACTGCCTGCAGACAGAGGGCAAAGCCAGAAAAGTTATCTTTGTCAGAAATGGGTATTCGTGGAGGTGGAAGGAGGTTTTCTGTACTTGGGGGTTCGCTGAGGTTGTGCTGCTGCTGCACCTCGCCATTAGGTCTCCTGTGCTAAAGATAGGCTGGGCCTGTGCTGAGAGCCAGGGACTGTGAGGAAAGCTGAACAAAACCAGTGAGTGGTGCAATAATATCGCCCAAATCTACACTGGAGTCAATGTAAAGCCCATCTGAACATCACATACAGGAAATTTCCCCCAATGAATGCAGAACTACTCAGTGTGCCTCAGCAGTGGCTATCTGAGAGCCAGGACAGGTTTCAAAGTCACTTTGTATTCCTGAGGAATTTTTGTTGGTACCATGGTGAAAAGTTTGAAACAATTAACTGTGTATCTTAGTTAAATCTTAAACAGAAGACACATGTTTTAAATAGGGCCAAACCTGACTTATTCCCTTGGATGCTTTAATCCACACATGTGTGGCTGAGGTAGGATTTGGAAGACAAAACACTGCATTATGACATGCTGAAGTTCAGTAGACAAAAAACCAAAAACCCTTACTTGCAATTCTAACAGTACTTTGACACCTTAAAAACAAAACAAAACAAAATCCCCAAAAAACCAAATCTAAAGGCGCAATCCCCTCCCTGAATAATTCAGAACTGAGGGCCCAGGCCCAGAACTGTGTAGGGCATCTGTGAAGCTCTGTGCACCCTTTTAATGTCCTGCTGCAATCGATACAGAATCACAGGCTGGCCTTGGATTTGACAGGGCACAAGGCTAACCAAGAGCAGGGTAAGAATGATAGCAGCATGTGTGTTTGTGCAAGTGTAGTGAGAGAAATGCAGAGGAAAACAAACTGTTGTTTTCTGGTTTTCATTTGGTAATCATTAAATAGAGGACTCTAGTAAGTAAAGTGAAAATATAACCCTTTTACAAAAATTTTTACGAAATGTGTTGCTCCAGTGGCATATCTAGCTTGACTGAAGAAGTATTAATTAAATACTAAATCATATTCTGGAACAGTTAAGACAAAAATCCACCTTAAACAGTAATCTAGTACAAATCAATATTATTGCATGTAAGAACAAGCTGTATTAAAGCCATTGAAAACCTAATAGTAAAAACTATTACTTTATTCAAAGTAGATTTTCCTAGTATAGTTTGCAATATTTTAGACAGGTTTGGAGAATAACAGGACTGACAGAAATACTCAAGAGTTGATGCTTCAAATTGATTTTTTTTTGTCCACACAGTAACCAATTAATCCTACCTTACCTCAACAAAACCAACCTTAATATTATTTCTATTAATAATATATCACTTTTTATTTTAGTTATGTATCAGTCATTTTCAGTTTTGGTTTTAAACCTTTACAGAAAACACAGTCCTCAAACTATACAACTTATTAGCTGTTGTGGAAATAAATTGGGAACTAAGTAAACATTTTATGACATAGGATTTCTTCAACATAATTCAGGTCTACACAGTGATCTCAAACCACAAGATAAATTTTTTAAGTGTATGAAAAACATTTTAATTGTGCTTTTTTTTTTAGGCATTCAGTAATGTATATTCAGTAACTTCAATTCAGTAGCAAAGTAGAGATTAAAGCTAATTCAGTGACAGCTATTGCTTACAGGAGAAATTTGCATGTGGATGACAGTGATAGGTAGAAATAAGTCGAGGTGTGTAACTATCCTTAGTAGTTTTGTGAAAGGCTGACTTAGGAGCACAGTTTTCCTAAGTACAGGAATAGTTTTCAGAAAGAGATGGGTACCTAGCAATATCAATTCTGATCTCTTGTAGTCTGAATTGTGATTGGAAGGGTCTTATTCCTTTCACTGACTGGATGCTGGATGATCTGAAGCGAGATACCTCTGCAAGGTGCCTGAGATGTAGTACAATGAATCTAGGTCAGAATGTCTTGTTTATAAGGCAATAGTTAATTAAACAGCATGCTTGTCCTCTCTTCATTAAAATAACATGTTTAGAAAGGAAACAAGGACAACTATGTATGTGGACACATGAACACTGAACCACTTGAGAACTGCTGTATGTTCTCTGCTTGTCAGCATGAGCAGTACTTTGGGTTGCTAGGATTTGAATTCTTGAAGGAAAAAATGCCTCGTTTTTCTTTTTTTTCTTTCCTAACAGTAAAGGGTAACACGAAGTTAGCTTCTCTGCCTGTTCACTCTGAGGCTTATTTTCTCCCTGCTAATTTGGAGTGTTGAGCTAAAGTCCTGAAAAAGAAACCGATTTTAATGCCATTGAATATACTCTATTCACTGACTCTCTTTCCACCCACAGGTTTCAACAGATAGGAAATACTAGTAATTACAGCTTTGTCCCCATGCTCCCTTTTCCAGTTCTGCTAGATGAAATTTGCCTTTAGCATTCTTTTGATTTTCTCTCGCATGAATATAAAGAAAACAAGACTTTTTATAAACACCATTTACTTTGATAGCATTAACCTGGGGATTAATTTAGTCATAGATCTAAATTTTCTTTTTGGCTAGTTTTCTCAACAATCTAACACTTCCAGGCTGTACTTAGATTTCCAGTAGTTCAGCTATGGGACCAAGGGTGTGTTCTTGAGGAAGCCTGCAGCATGAACAGGAACAACGGCAGGTGGGGAGTGCAGACTGGGGTTTGCACCCATCGTGTTCAGTGGCTGTGGGTCTTGCCTGCCATGTAACCATACAAATCATTCAGTGAGGGCCTTTTCAGAAACCTATAAAGGGGCAGTGCCATCAAGTTAATCAAACATGTTAGACCAGCCCCAGGAAGAGACTGTCCCTGCTGGTAAAGGCTGATGGAGAAGCTGGGAGAAGGAGCGGCCAGGAGGCAGAGCCACAGATGGTGGGTGCAGTCTCCCGGTAATGGTGCACAGGTGCAAGTAACTCGGGTTGGATGATTAGATGGGGAACAGAGGACAACTGCTGGACTCACCAGACATCAGTCTGGAAGGGCAGCTCTTCTGAGGAATGGGTGGCTTTTTGGGCCAAAGACTGCTCCTGTTTTAGGTGATGCAGCTTATATTCTGCTATACCTATCCAGTGCCATCCTTCATGCAACCACACAGAGAATGTGCTGAAGGCAAAGCCCTCTGAGGGATAGTGTGACCTTGTCTGTCACCAGTCTGTAGAGTATGGGAGCTGTTAGAGGTGCTTTGGCTGGTTCATGCTGTACAACTGTGAAAGCAGCACAACACAGCAAAGGATTTGGATCTGCACAATCTTTGTGCTCCCTCAGCCAGATCACTCTATGTCTCTGTCAGGGAGGAATGAAGAAAGAAAGTGAATGGGCAGCATTTCCCATTTGGGTCATCGTGCAGACTAGAGTCCTTCCCAACTGACTGACAAGCAGGGAGAAACTTAAGGTGTTTCCTTTTGGACAGCTCTGTAAGGGCAGAGAAAGAGAAAGGCAGCAGACTCATCAACCCTTTTCTCTGGCTGCTGCAGCTGCCCACAGAGCCCACCAAGTCATCATTTCCCCCTATCTGTCTCTTGTATCAGACCACATACTCCAGGTTGGGTGATGCAGGACCAGTACTGCGAAATTTGATGCATACTCCAGGAACCATGCAGTATTACTCACAATGAATTTTAATGCTCTGTTAGAACAGTAGTAACATTTTAAAGAAGTAACAGCAAATTATGCAAGATGCAGACCATGCTGAGTAAGGTCTTAACAGCTCTGCTTTGAATTTCAGTATGTTGTAAAGCACTTTGAGAATGGAACAGAGAAGACTTGGCAAATACAGAAAACAGCTGCAAGGGAATTAAAATTATAGAAAGCTGCTAGTTCATTTTGTTTGTTTGTTTTTCAGAAGGTAATGGCAAAAATTATAGTCTTGTAAAAAAAGAATTAAGAATGGTAAGCCCCAAGTGCTAATAAGATCCAGCCTACAGACAAGAGAAGTGATAAGGTGGAGTTGACAGAGAAGTCATTTTCACAGGTCAGGAGATAAAGATACAGGCTTATCAAAAAGGGAGGCAAATGCAGCTGTGCAGTAAGAATAACTAATGCAGTAAATTTCCAGGTAGCCGTGGAGTGACTGAATAGGTGCAGAAGCAAACTCTGTAACACATCACTTTGGCAGACCTTATGCTTGTATTCTATGAACTTCCTTTTGGATAAATGCAGCCACTACCAAATCCAGCTCAGATCTAGCAAAGTTCAATGCATAATTGAGGGTCTTCTTTGACAACTTAGAAGACAACCCTGGCCATGTGTTGCCATGGATCTTGAGTGTGGCTCTTGTCATATCTATATGTCACCCTTACAGATTTCCTTTATGTATAAGAAATGACATGTATCAAGTCATAGAAAGAGTCTCAGTATGTTATTTGCCTTGGCCAAAAGATGAACACCTTAAAGCAGTGTTTCCTGGAACATGAAGACCTCCTCCTTTTGTGTGTGTTTATGTGTGGCAGCATCCAGAAATATTTGTTTTGTGAAACTTTTGGGAGTAGTTAAGAGCTTGGTAAATCTGTAAGACCATCTCATAAACAGAGTGTAATGGTTTTAGTGGCAAGCAGCTTTTTAGCTTTCTAGAAGATAAACCAACAGGATTCAGGGTCTGTGATTTTTGTGTTGTCTGGGGATCAATATGTTCTCATGGAACCAGGAGAGGGGAAGAAATGATACAGGTAATTTTCTTGCTAGTGTTTATCATGGCTATAACGCAATTGTGTTATATATGGAATTGTGTTGACTTTGACTACAATAGAGGGTGGACAGGATGACAAGTGAGATACCCTTCATGTTTTTCCAGAAGATCAGGGAATGTAAATTTTTGTACTTCTTCATCTGTCCTGAAACCTTTTTATATATTATACATCATTACATGAGGTTTTGCTCTCATTTGTTTTCTTACATGCCACTGGGTTGAGGAGAGAAATAAGCAGGATAAACCATTATGATAGAGAACATTTAAGGTATCTCATAGTTGTGTGACACAATTATCTCTGAGCTGTGGATTAAAATACTTGAGTTAATTAAAGTAAAATAATAATTGTTCTGGGACATGTGGGACAGTGATCAGACAAACTAGTCCCCTTTGGCTGACAAGACAGAAGAATTGGATATACTTTTGCACCTGGGAATGCTTGTGACTTTTTCCTCAGCATTTGCTCCATCTACAGCAGAAAGAGAAAAAAGCAATTGTCTTGCATCAGATGAAAGAATATAGCCAATAGTGCTAGGTTAATTTGTTGTGTATGTCAGCATATGGACTGTCTTAGGCTGCTGTATAGAGACAACAACTTTTTCAAAAGTAGTTTACTATGGGAATCTTGTCAGGCTATTCAGATGGCAGGTTTGGAGGTGCTAAGGGATCCTGGTGAGTAGGTAAGGCTTTGGCAAAGGGGAAACTCTGGATAGTCACGCCAGTGGAAGAAAAGGAAAAGCAAGACAACATAATGTTCCAAGGAACTTCAATATGGACAAGAAAACACCTGCTCCTGAATTTTGAATTAAGTATAGATCTAAGACAGGGGTTATCTAATGTGCATTGAATTGCCAAAAAACCCCTCTGCCACTAGTTAGGAGACTATTGAGCAGAAGACAGGCAATCTCAAAAGCGAGAGAAGGTCCTTTGACAGCATTCTGCTGTCACAGGGTTACAAATAGTGCCCCACTGATAAAGATTTGGTGTTTTTTCCATTTACTTTTATCAACAGTTTAGCTGGCAATACTTTAAATTCCTGCAAAAGGTGTGTTATCTACTTGTCCTACCAGGCTGCCTTCTGAAGGGATGTGCATCTAGGACCTGGGGGGGAAATGGGCATAGGGGGACCAACAAGCCAGTCACACTTCTCTTCTCCACCACCCTTCATCATTAGGAGATGTTGTGAGTCAAACAGAGCCCCCACACTGCTCTGGTAACATGGGCCAGAGGCTGTGTGTGAATACAGCCATTGTGTAAATAAGTAATTATGTAAGTCCCCTTCCAAGCCCTGTGACCAGCGTCAGCACTTGTGGGCAGATGCCAGGCTAAATGGAAATGAGCAGAATGGGTGATACCAGCTGGCCAGGGCAAACCTTGCATACCTTCTACTAGGGGAAACAGAGAACCTAGATAGACAAGCACCTTCAAGTCCACAGATGCAAGAAATCTTTGATCCACAGTTATCTGAGAAACACAAATTCTTTCCATGGTAATTCAGAGACTCACCCACTTCTGAAACTCAAAGGTCTAGTCATGATTTTTTTGGAGACACCAAAAGTACAAGGAATAAACCCACTAAAATCTGCTTGGTTCTGAGAACATTACCACTACTCCTGCACTATATCAGCTGTTATAAGGAAATAAGAGTTTTGCATTTTGCAAGAAGGGCAGATTTGCTCTTCCAAGGAGGGAAGAGAGCAGGTGGATGGCAAAGGCTCCCACTAAAAAGCATGGCATTCAGGAAGATAATTCCCCCAGGATTAATGAAAACACACATTGTTTAAGTGACTCCCTGCAGAGGAAATTTGGAAATCTTTGCTTTGGGCTTAAAAAGAACGCTTGGATTTGCTTACAGGTAATGAACAAAAGAGAAAAGAGTCCTGGTTGCAGCAAATGGTGTTGGGTCTGTGCCTGGAGGAGGAGTGATTATCCTGAGTACAAAGGAATGATTTCTCTTGAAACAGAAGGTTGAGACCATGTTTTTGGGGAAGTCAAGAATAGGAAATAAGCTAACAGCTGTGATGGTGCTGAATGCAGGTTTAATTAATTTTTTTCTTCTGCAAGTTTAAGCCAAAGAGCTGTCATAAAGAGCTGGGTCATGACTGCACCTTCTCGTAATGAACTTCCAAAGGTTAGAGAGCTGCTAGAAGGTGGTCAGTGATATCTGGGTCAACTGAGCATATTTTCTAGACTACAAGAAGATAATGTCTCTCTCTCCTCTCTGCTCAGGCCTGTCCTGCCTCCAGGGCAAACTGACAGGCAACTACAACTTTGTTTTAGCATCTTTGCAGCACATAGGAAATGCCCAAATAACTAGTATAGTCACATACTACAAACTGAAGACTTCACAGACAGTGAGCTATGTGGACAGAGTTTTTTGGGCTCCATATTTCCATATCCTCTCCTTTGAACCCCTTCCCATTTGCTTCTTTTCTGTAGCACCACTATGGGTTGAAAGAGACTTGTACACAAAAACTTCAGGGAAAATAAATGATCCCTGAAAAGGTTTGTCAAAGATATCTTTTTGGCAAGAGGAGATGCTCAGTGGGTCTTTGTGATCCGTTGAAGGATGGATGGGAATCCTGCAAAGTATCAACACCAGTAAGCTTCTGTAGCTATTTTGTTGATATGAAGAAAACATTAAATATCACTACCTTTTGTTTCTTTTTGCCAGTGTAAACTTCCACTGGAGTAGAAGTAGTCAGTGAGTTCAGAGGATAAATCAGTTTGTAACGCTAGAAGCAGACCTGTTTGTATGAGATAGGCTTCTACCTCTAGAAGCAGATGGAAGGACACAAAAGGTCGAGAAAGAAAGAGCAACAACCACATGAAATAGAGATTGATTTTTGCCTCAAGTAACTCCCAAGCAGCAGTGCAAGAACTCTGACAGAAGAAGCCCTTTCTAAAGCTCAACAGGTAGGAAGGACTTTGTGATCCTTCAAGTCCACAGTGGGGCAGGAAAAATTAAAATCAAGGGCCTACAAGGTCCTTCAGTTCTTCACCCGACAATATTTTCCCAACCTATATATAAGGGTCTTGCCCTGCTGTGTGAGCCAGACAAGCTACTTTTCCCTCTTACACTCCCCCAAGCTGCCTGAACCACTGGGGATAGCCTCTCCAGCTGGGATAGGCTCAAGGATCCTGCTTGGTCCAGCTCCAGGGACTCCCTTTAGGCCACCCAAGTCTCTCCATGTCAATGAGCAAACAACCTATTTAAGATCCCTGAATGAAAGGCAGACATGAGGGGTTTTTTTATTGCTGTCTTTGCATTTTCTTTAGTTACCTTCTCATTGTGATTATTGCCTTCCTGTGCACTCCTCTTGAGTAGGAAGGAATAAAATTAAAGAAACAGGAAAGTTCTAGAAATTTGAAGTATTTTCTACTGCTTTTCATTCTCTGTCTTATAATGTATTGTGAATGGAAGAATCCTAGAGAGCATGCTTGCTGCTGCCAAGCAAATCTTCGTTTTATAGCACAAAAGCAGCTTCCTGGTCAAACAGCCTATCCAACCATGCATTTTTTCCCCCTAGTGAGCATCACGGTTATTATATGGGAAAGTGAAAAGTAACTAATATTAAGACCTTAGTATCCTCAGATGCCCTTAATTAAGTAATTTGGAATTAACTTGAGGTTTATAATCATGAAAGCAATTTGTTAAATATAAAGTAGAAATTTCAATCTGAAAGGAAATGACCACAGGACACACAAAGGGCATTTGATACTGAAGGAAAAGGTAGCTGTAAAATAAAATGGAGTTGAGAAAAATAATAACAGTGAAGCTCATTCTGCCAGCAAGAAAGGAATTGCCAGTATTTTTGTATTCTGTATTTTTTCTAATTTCAGATTCATTCTCTGAATAGGATGAAACAGCCATTTTTTACTGTGATTCTCTATTTCAGCTTTGCAGAGAGCTTCTCCAGGTCCCTGAAAAAGCTAGCTACCATAGAAAGGAGTGAAAAGGCAGCAAGACCACTGCAACTTAAATTAACTGAAAAAATATTTTGCCTGTACAGGCTTCTGAATTCCCTCAGTAAGCCTTAAAAAGAGCCATCTGGTCAGAACATTACATCTCTAGTTAGAACCTGTTTTGGAAATTGAAACGAGGCTTGTGAGTGCTTGCTAATGCTTTTCAGAGAGGGATTTTGGAGGTAGGTAGTTGGCTCGGTGGGTTGCCTGGTGCAGAGCAGGTTTAGGCACAATGGTGGGCAGGTGTCTGCAGCAATGGGTGTCTTCCCGCTCCATGCCCTCAACAAAGCACTGCCTGCATTGGGAATCTGCTGACACAGCATGGCCCTTCCAAAAGCAAGGGCACTCGCCCCACATATACCTTCTTGAGCTGACAAGGATAGAGAAGGGTTATGCCTTGCTGAGGAAGAACCCAGGGAGGTGCCATCCCATCCCCTTTGGAGGGCCTGTGTCCCCCGGGACAGGAGGAGCCTCCTCCTCCAGGAGCTACCTCCGTATAGAAAGGCTAAAGAGGGGCATAGTATCTGTCCTGCTCCGGGCACATGGAGAAACTTCTCCCTGTGGGAAACATCAAAGTGCCACCCAAGTCTCTCTCCCTTTGCGTTTTGGACATAGGTCTTTAATGAGTGGAGGAAAACAGATTAAGAATGACCAAATGCCTGCTGGGGAGTGGGAGGGGGAGAAGTTGGCAAGAAAATGTTTTGTATGAGTTTCTGCCCTGCTTAGAAGCTTTTGCAGCCCTGTGTAGTAAAATCTGTCTCCTTCTTTCCCCACCTGGCATAACTCCCTCAGGACTGATTACACCAGTGTAGGAACCCATATAGCACAAGCAACTAGCCAATACAGCTCCTTCTGCTCTATTGTAAAGGTTCAAAATTTGCCCCCAGATGGATCTTTCTGAGAGAAAAGCCTTCAGCTGTGACACAAAACGCATTTCTAGAGTATTTTTCAAGTACTAAATCTGCATAGAGAAACTCTGAGTACTAATATGAGCTCTCTCAATCTCTATTTATTCATCGGTTTTCACAGTAAAATTTCACTTGGCCACCTTTTAAAAAGATAAACAACATAACAGGGGCCCATGCTTAAATCCCACCAGCACTCCCCATCTTTGCATAGAGATGCACTTAAGCTTATATTTCTTAAGGCCAAAGCTCCGAAAAGGTGGCAATTTACCTCAGATTCCTGAATCCTCCACTCTGCAGTGGAAGGAATACACATTGCCTAATTAACATAAACGACAGCAAGTGCCCTGTGTTCTCGGAGGGAGGGCTAACAGCACTGCAGCTCAGCGTGCACACAGGCATGACAGCACCCTGTGCTGCCAGTGTCACCCTGGGATGGCATCCAGCCTAGTTAGTGGCACCTCAAAGCTCTGCAGTCTGTCCTGGGCAAGGGGAGTGGCGAGCTTCGCATAAAACCCGGAGATATAATGTCCTATAAAGTTCAATGTAATCCCAATGGGTTGATGGGGCCCCGTACAGCCCCATGCCAGAAGGATGCTCCAGTGCATCCCTTCCAAGAGGCAGCCTGAGCCTGGCACCCCTGGGCCATGGTCCTGCTTTCCTAGCAACCATGGGCTGGATTGAGATGGGATGGATCCCATGTGGCTGGGGCCATACATGGAGGACCCTCACTGGGTCTGCAGCATGGCTGGGAGAGAGAGGGAAGTGTGGAGAGACCTTCCTGTGAGGCAGTGGGAGCTGGAGCTGGCCCAAGCATGAGGGCGCATCGTCTCCAAGATACAGTGGCTTGGGGTAGCTTTTCCTAAACAAAGAGCATTATAAAGGCGCCACTGCTGGAAATTTCCATTCCTTTGTTGGGTTGATGCTGTGTAAATAATGCAGTCCCAAGATTTTTCATAATTCTGGAAAGGTCCGTAAATGAAATTGTATAGTTTGCCAAATCACTGGAGCTCATATATATTATTCCTCAGCTGCTGGGAACACGATATACAATGGCACAGAATATAATGCAAGAAACATATGCTAAAGGTCTTCTTAGAAGCACCCTGTGCATTTGTATGTGGCACGTACAGATATTTCCTTTGTTTTGCTCTATGGGTTCTAAAATATTCAACCCATATTACAACTTGGGTTTGTGAATGACTTACCTTAACTCTAAATAATCCTTACTTGACAAGTGACTTCAGTGGCAGCTTTTAGTTATTCCCTGGTTTAATGTGTGGGTGCTTTGAAAGCATTTCTAAATTAGTATGTGAGATAAATGTGCAATCAACCTTTTACTTTATTCTTCTGATTTTCTTTATATTTGAATTTTATTGAAAAATTGGGAAGATCTCATTATGATAATGATAATGTGTCTAATGTATTTATGAGTCAAATGGCTTAAAAATGCATTTTCAGTGTCTTACTTTTTTGTCATATCTAAACACTAACCACATACAGAAGAGATTACAGTTCTGTATCCAGTGTATTGGTAATGCAAATGCAGGAGTTACTTAAATAATGATGACTATTTTACCCTCATTGTTAGAAATCAGATCTTTTTATTAAAACAGGCTAGTAACTTCTCCCACTAACTCTACCCTCTTGAGTTTAGTTAATCTGCATTTATAAGATCACTTCCCTGTTTAATGTGGTACAAAAGCTTCAGAAATTTCTAACAGAAACTGTCCTTTAGACTACTGGAATGATGTTTTTTACTCTTCTTTTTCATATTTGAACACACTGACATATATCTTATATTTAGACCTTCCCAACAACTATACCTGCTTTCTTTAGGATGAATATTTTAATTTTGAAAATCATATCCCCTAGTAATGCAGTTCTACTGCAAACATATAGAAATATTTTTAAGCACTTTTCAGTTTTAGATCTCAAAGTTCTAGACAGAAGAGAGCACTTAATGGGTAGTTGAATAAAATACAAAGGTACTTTTTCAAAATTTGTCTTCTACTTGTGCAAACTACTATGTTACCATTTATTTCCTAGACATGCTATTTTTCAATTGGATTAGAAATGTAAAAAAAAGCCCCACAACAAAACAACCTAGAAGCCAAACCAAAGCAACCCCTCAAACAAGACTAACTCCATAAGGTAAGCCCAAATACTCCTGGCTAGCCGGCTAGCTCTCTAATTTCCTTCTGTTTGGACACTGACACAGCATCTCTAATTCCACAGTGCTCATCTGAGATCCTGATTTTTTCTGACCTCAGTACTCATATTTGGGGGCTACTATGTCAAAGCATTTCAGCCTCCAGGATGAAGAAGCCTGGTTCAGTCTTCTTTCAAAAGAAGATTATTATGACAAATGTAGGTCTCAAATTGGAATAGATTATAAAAGCTTACTACTGTATTTGAATATAAAATATTGTTAACTAAGGACATCAAACTTTAAACCAAATCAATAGCAAGCTATGATCTCAGAGACTGCGGACTAGGAACTTGTCTACCACGCAAACAGCTGCACAAATCCCTCGCATTTATTTTTCCAGGCTTTCAACTTTGATTAATAACATGGCAAAAGCATGCAAGCCTCAACCATATTAACCACAGCTATATTTTTAGTCTTCCTGACATGAACACTTTAATATAATAAAAGGGAAAGGAAAACAGAAGAGGTGTTTCATTAGGACACGAGGATTACTAAAACCGCTGTGTGGAGTATTTGCCAGGAGGTGGTAGGGGAAGAGTTATTACTGACATTTTAGCATGTCGCTAGGATGTGGAGTGAGAGGATCCCTTAGTGAGATACATTTGCTTTGAAAAAAAATTAAGCAACCAGACTGTCCAAGCTTTTCTTACAGACACACTCATAATAACAAATTGTAAACCCGGTTATAGAGTTGTCAGCACTACATGGAAAACTATTTTTCCAATTTTGTTTTTCAAGTCTGGTAATACGACAGTGCTACAAGATCCAGAAGTTCACATATTAACCTGCCAGTCCTTTTTTAATTGATAGATGGCCATATGCAAAAATATATGAAGCATGCAACCTGGTTCGTTAAAAAAATAGTACAAACCTTCAGCAAATTTGCTCTTGCAGCTGACTACAGAAATTTATAACCTATTTTAAAAGCATTTATGAAGAGAAAAAAAATCTTCTAAACCCAAACAACCCCCTCTGAATGGCTGATATAAACAAAATCTCCCAATATTATGTCAGTAAAATTGCAGCTTCCAAACAAATCCAAAGACTAATGCTTGCCTAATACAAAACTATTGAATATTAAATGTTTAGCTTAATGATTGTGTGATACCAGGATTAGAGTGAAATTTGGTCCAGTCTCCTAACTGATTGTTCATATGACAGGGGTATTCCTTAGATGAGCTTCGGAAATTAAATTCAGCAGAATGAATAGTATTGAGCACATAAACCAACAATATTTGGCTGAGTAAGTAATTTGACTTTCTTCTTTCTGTGTCTACCTGCCTACACATTTGCACCAGCAGTTTTTTTACAATGATGCCTCTAGTAAAGGAGCCAAGGTTTGTAAATTGCAATAATGGGCCAAACCAGTCACACATTTTTTATTTCTATATTGTTTGCATGTAGACAGCTACATTTCAAAACTGAGGGGAACAGAACAAAGAGATCCAGGCATGTAGCATCCTAATAGTGACCCTGAAATTGCTGCTCAGGGACAGCACCCAAATATCATAGTCATGGCTGTACTGGAAACACCCAGGTACCAAAAAGGGGATGTGATAGCCTAGCAAAGAGAAGAGCAGAGCAATAGCAAATACCCTGTCACACTTTGAGAAGAAAGCACCATTTGTTTTGACCTCTACAGCATTTTTAATGCACAACATCTGTAGTATCAGAAATGCAGGGGAACAGGGAAGGCACACCCCCCAATCTTCTTCTATCCATCAGAAAGCCAAAATGAATGTGCAGAAAACATTTATATGGCACCAGAGAAAGTGAGACCCTATGCACAGTCTTAGAGATGAACTTCTCAATCAGACGGATTTGTCTCTTACTTGAATGCCACACAAGTACATGTGAACCATTCCTGCTCATCTGCATTCCCTGTTCTGACATTGGGGCTTTGCTTTTTAGCTAGCCCAGGCTTGGCTGTGACTAAGATAAATATATTTGGCTGCAACATTTTTTTTCTCCTTTCAAAAAGAGGCAAACTGGATTATAGCAAATAACCTTTAAGATAATTAACTGACAATGCCGCAACTAGCATAAAATCTTCCTTCAGGCGACCCCTAATTTAAGTATTACTGGCACAAAGTGGAGACAGATTGTGCATCACCACCGCAATATTTACATAGCAGAAACCCACAGAGCAGGAAACGTGAGACTCAATGATGCACTAAATTAGGAACAATCATATTCTAGTGTTAATTTGTTTTCTCCTCTATCCAAAATTCAGGTCCAGCAATTGGTACAAATGCACATAAAACATTCCCATTTTTAATGATTAAGAACCACAATCTGCAAGCAGTTGTCCTCAAAAGTACATTCACTCACTACTGGGCATATTTGTGGGATCGACCCCCCAAAAGTGACACAGGTCTACTAACACAGAGATTTTCTTAGAAATTGAAGGCTTCCTAATCCCTTTATTCCTTTCCATAAATGATGTCTGTGCAAGTAGTCTGAGGTGTCTGCAAAGCTACCTGTCTTTTGCTTGCAAATATTTTCCTCTGACAGTAACGCCGTGATTCTGCGGCAAAATGGAGAGGCAGTTTTAATTCACCAAAGCTGTAGATATATGCAGGTACTCAAAAGGCTGTGTAATCAAAGAAATAAAGTTACAACGGGGAGAAAGAAAAGATGGACATTCTATTTCTAAACACATTGAGAAGTGATACATGTATAATAAATACACACTCTATCCAGAGACAGATTTCACAAGCATTCCTCTCAGTCACATCACACTTCATAAGATAAATGCAAAGAGTCATCACCAACCTTTTAAAATCTTAAATATTACTCAAATTTGGTTTCCACTATGGCATATTAACAGAATATTTACCTTTCCTAATCGCTGATGTTCTTCAAAAGCAGAAATCAGTTCTTGTGCCCACTTTATTTTTTCAGGGCTCGGAGAGAACTGTTCCTGGACAACAGCAATTTGGTTGGGGTGAATCACCTGCTTACCTACAAAGAAGATTAATAACACCAGAATCATGCATCGACAAACAGATGTTCAAGCAAAATGTTCCAACCACTTGAGGCTCTCATATGCCTTGCAGACTTTTTTGCTCTTAACTAATTATTTTACTTGATTTCTTTTATTTTGGAAACTGGAAAACACATAGATACCTTTTGGTCAGATTTTTTCATGAATAAAAATATCTTGTGCTGTGCTTGCATTCAACAATTTATAAGAACAAGGGATTCTTTCTCCTCCTACCCCATTTCGATCCATACATCTCTCAGTCATCTCAGGTGCAATTGTATTTCTGGGGCAGTCAGTAACACTTAAGTATAATGCATCTCTGACTTTAGCTATGTAAATAACAGCTCCAGCCACTCTTAATAAGTTGTATTAAAGTGAGTTCAGAAAGTGAGATCTGAAGAAGATGGTAAGAGATTTGTAGGATTGAAAAGTTACCAGTAAACTAAGGATCATGCCCTAAATTCTTAGTATTGGCTTGGCATCATAAAATTCTTGATGCTGTTTAAACTGTTGTTGCTGCAATTGTTGGCAGTTGCAGGTATGCTGCAATATTTGTTTAGTCACCAGTACACTAAACAACTACCAGCAGTGCCCTGAGGTTTTAGGAAGCAGGGGTTTTTTTAATCCTTTCTTGTATAAACATAAGTTAAGAAAATAAAAATAGATGTTGCCTTTTTTTTTCCTAGAGATTTTCCAACGTGAATAGACAGCCACGTAATCCATTTTAATCCGGGATTGTATTTAGCTGCCTTAAAACAAATACATGTCTAATTTGTTAGACAGTTTTCAAAGTGCAATGTTTGATGTTACTAGTTCATTTCTCTGGGAATTTCACAGACTGATGTGATTTCTGCAGTTTGTTTTTGAAGTATTTTAATAAAGAGAGGCTACTGTAATTCCCAGCTTCCCGCGGAATTAGTGCCTCTCCTCGGTGCCAGATAACAAAACTAGTTAGAGGGACGAGCCTGATCCCGCGAACCTGCCAGGCAGTGAGCAGTGCCCTGCAGACAGAGGGTCCCACGTCCCTGCCGTTCTGCCGCCCACTGCAGCCTCTGGCGGCAGCGACACTTTGGCACACACGGAAAAGTTTGAGGTGTCAGGACCTGTGGAGGTTCCCTGCACTGCAGGGTCTGCTCCCGTGTCCGGACTGACATTGAGCCAGCGGCGCCTTAGAAAGCAGCCCATCACTTGGTCTGAGAAGCCTCATGCACGACTGCAGAAACACACCTATTTTCAGTGAAATAAGCACTGCAAAACCCCCTGGGATTACTTTTATCAGACTGCAGTGCATCTGGGTGATAACCTGCAGTACAAAGAAAATCTACTTAATTAAATCAGCAAAGAAATAGTGGTCTTTTAGTGTTGCTACGTTCCTTTGCTAAAAAGCTATAAGTACCTCAATTTTATTTCCTATTAAACAATGTTTAGTTTATGATTTTCCAGGCATCCAAATACTTAGTTTAAAATTTCAATACCATAACTATTGTAAAAATAGCTTAAGAATAGGTAAAAGTTTCAAACCCAGTAAGAACGATATTTTTTGAAAGAAATTACACACAGACTTTTTTTAAAAAAACCTATGTGTTTTGCATTAGGTCTATTCAAAGGTTTTTTAGTCAGTTTAATTGAAGTGGGTACAAATAATTCCTGAAAAATCGTAAGGAGTCTAACTTTCTGAAAAGAATGTTAAGTATATTTTAAATTACATTTAATGTCAATCTATAATTATAACAAAATTAAAAATGTTATTTTAATAAAATATGATTTTTTAAAAGTGTAAAACATTTCTGTAAAAAAATGTGCTTTTGATAAGCATACCTGTAGCAGTAAGCTAAGCTTTTTATCATTAAAACACTACCAAACAATTTACAGGGAATATGATCTAATTTTTGATTTATAGCACTTGGTTGATTTTCATCACAGACTACATATCCAAATAACTGTATAACAGACATAATGCCATGCAGGAATGAAGCAAATATTTTAAATCGAATTGTTGTTATTGACAAGTTACTTAGAAAGTGCAAAATTGAAAGACATTAAAATTTATGACCATGAAATCCTTTTTACAGTACCACTTGATATATCATGCTTTAGATCAATACCTGTCAAGTCTTTTAGGTAACTGTATGATGGTGTCATTTTAGTCTTCTACAAAGGACTGCAAAAGAGAGGAAACCTATACTGTTTCGTATTTATATCTGGCATCTCAGCATGTAGCATGGGACTTTCTATAATAACCAAGTCAGCTGTTAAAGCTTATGGCAAGGTTTACCTAATTTTTTACATAAACATTCCTAAAACCTGTGCCCATTTATAGAGGCAACACACTGATTTAAAGTCCACAGGTACTGGTATTGTAAAACATCTTGCTGGGTGACTATGGCCATATACATACATACATACATACATACATATACACACACACATATATATATATGAAATATATATAAATATACATACAAAAGGACTATTAATGTGGGTAAATTACATTTGAAAACACTCAATTTTATATTAACACACTCACTGAAGCAGAACCAGGCTGCTTCTAAGATAACTGGAAAAGAAAACTTGGCTACAATAAGCAGTGAGGTTGACAACAGTAATTACATAGCCGGTAAATTCTTCGTTATATTATTTCTCTTGTTTAATCTGGAGTGAACATATTTGATTACACTAAGGTAAATTCTACTGGTCTAATATGGGAACATCTACGGACATATAACTTTGGTGAATGTTTTGGGTTTGCATTGCTTGGTGAATTCATCCCTGTGCATACAAATAAAGGAGTGTTCTCCAACTAAGAGAGCCATTTGGAAGCCTCAGCTCATTTTAGTTCTGTTGATTTCAATTATTTGGATTCTTTGTGAAAAAAGTAGCTGGAAGGGATCTTATATATTTAAAAATTAGAAGGATTGCACATTTCAGAATTGTTATTAAGGTGTTATTTCAGTACTTTACTCTCAGATTATGAGAGGACTGTCAGTGACAAATACGATATGCATACTTCTGCTTTATACAAGGTTATGGATTAAGCTGAGACCCATTTGTAATTTTCTCTGATGAATGAAATTGGAAATATTAAAATATTTCATTTAGGTAGGTTTGGGAAAAAATGATTTTGCTTTCAGTTTTGAAATTACATTTTATTTTATTCAAAACAAACAAGAAAGATTTTAAAAACATTAGATAACCTGAAAATGAAACAAAGAACAAGTGAAACATTTTAGATCCATCTAAAATATTTTTGTTCTGTTTTACAAAAGAAAATGAAAAATACTGTTTTATTTTAGCTTTAACAGATTTAAAATAATTTTTCCCCCTCACTAAATCAGAGAAGTTAGTAGTGCCCATCTCTAATTATAGTTGGATTGGCCAGGTTGTTTGCTGGATTTTGGAAATCTGTTGTTGGTAGCTGTGGAAAGGCAGGAGGCAAAGAGCAGGAGCTATGAGTTCACCTTAATGAAGTCTGTACCTTTTACAGACCTCTACTCCTTGTATGGAAAGGCAAGACACATCTATGGCCCAGTTAGAAAGTCACTTTACACTCTAAATTGTCACATGTGACCTTTTTATTTGTCTCCTGTCTGGACCTTGTCCTAATGTCAGACAACTTCCACCACAAAGTCAGGGGAGTCCAAACCACCACCACCATTTGTTATGCTGAGCATTTCCGAATTTCCTAAACTGGCAGCCTGAGTTAAGTATTTAAATGCACATTAAGCATTCAAAAAGAGTGCTCTCGAAGGTGCTAGGCATCTGCAACTCCATCTTCTGTCAACAGGAGGTACAGATGTTTATGTTTTTTCAAAAATCAAGCCTTTCCTTAAGCTAGGAAATAGTGGTTGAGACTAGGTAGCTGCCAGCAGGTGCAGCTCTGTTATTTTCCCAGGTTCAAAGGCAGATGAGTGAAGGGTGGAAGTCCACATGGCTGTGGATAATGTGGCTGTGAGGAGCTAACCATTTCACCTCTGAAATAAGATTTGGTTTTGCAAATGTCAAAGCTCAACAGACAGTAAAGCAGAGTTTGTGCTGAAGAGCACTGATTGCTATTCTTTCACTTCCCCAAATCAGTTAAAATAACACTGTGGGTTTTTTGCTTGGTGCTTTAAGCTATGATGTAAATATAACTGTAAAAACAGAGTTTGCTAGGTTGCATTGCCAGGACCCATGCTTTTGGTAACAAAACCCTAAGGGATGCACTATTACCATATGTATATCCTGAGTGATGGTCAGGTAACAATAATGTAATGTTCATCCTATATGTTAAGATTCTTTAATGCATGTGTCAAATGGCTGTTTTCTATTGCAACCCCCCAAACTCTGGTGGCTGCACTGTCCCAACAGGGTGTCCAAGTGACCTGGTATACCAATTGCAGTGTAACAGCCTGCATTACAGGACTCCAGGGCAAGGAGCCTGCTGCTCTTGCTGTCTGCCAGTACCCGCAGGTGTCACCAGCACTTACTGGGAGGGGAGCCAGGAGATGGAAAACAAATCAAAGAAAATAATAAGAAAATAACTTTCCCTTAGCATACAAGATTTGCTTCTCAACTCCTTTGCCTAAAAAGTATTCTTTAACAATTGCTGTTGTTAAAACACAGAGTAGAGGCTCCAGTTGTGGAGTGGTCATTGCAGAGCACAGCATTGCCCTTCCCATGCTCTGTGATGGGCGGAATCACTGCACAGCCTTTAGCCCAACTTATCTTCAAAAGCAGTCACACGCTTCATGGGATGTGGTTTTAACAAGCAGTCTGTGACTTCTCAGGCAAAATTTCCAGCTGCAATTTCTGATATACTAATAAACATAGAAGAACTTGGTATTAATGAGTTTTTCAATAAATGACCTGAAATAAAAATCGAGTTATTTATCTAAGGGACAGTAAATGCAGCAATATATTTAAAATGAAGAGGATATGCGTTATTTTGAGACATTGGCAGAAAGTCATACCAGTGAATCCCATTGAGGCACCTTCTCTGGATTGCCTGCGGAGCCCATCTTCATCATGGAAATCGATGTAAACAAGGTCTATTGCTTGAAGGCCAAATGCCTTTGCTGTGACTACTGTTTTTTGCCTGGCATATAGAATATCGTGAGCTTCCTTACTGCTTGTTGCACCTATGAAAATAATGAAAACAAAGAAAAACTGACAAGAGTTTTCTGCTCTAAACCTTTCTGCTTTAAATATTTCCCATTAAAAATAAAAAGGAAAGTTTGGGATGCTATTTAATGAATTTAGAAACCAGAAGATGGATGTAAGGCTATATAGGCAAAATTATACTCTTGAAAAAAAAAATGCTGCTTTAGCAGAAATAAAAAATACTGTCTCTTTAAACACTAGCTTATAAATTCAGATTTTGATTTAGTTTAAATTAGAAGTTGCAAGACTGAATTCAGTATAAGCTTTGCCTAGAAAGGACTGCTGATTTGGAACTAAAATGAAGCAATTATTTGATTTTACTATTTACTGCATGTACAGTGAGAAGCATTACAGCAAGAGAAGCTTTACAAAAATTGATATCCTGAGTCCAACTAAATGGTTAAAAAGTTCACACTGAGAATAGAATTGCACTTTCCTTCGTTCTGATTCTTGTCACAACTGATGTCCTAAGCTGGATATTTAAGCTTTAGTATTTGAATGAAAAAATGATGGTAGATGACTTTTGAGAAGAAGCAAAAGTATTCATGAGACTTCATGTGCTCACAGTGCACCAGCTAATCATTGTGCTCATATGAAAGCTGGTGGTAAAAAAATAATAACAATAATAATAAGGTCACTATTTAGACACAGATTTCCAGTTTGTGAGGAATATTTTAGTAAAGCAATGCTAATTTTTTTACATTAATATAGTTATTTTTAATGTAGAAATAGATAGCTCTTCACTTTTATATTTTATCTTTGAACTGAATCAGAAGCTAGGTGGCCTTTTATAAAAGAAATAGTGAAGTATTTTTTATTTTTTAGGAAAGCTAATAGTGCTTTCATGTGAATACGTGGCTGTGTTGACATGAGACATATTTAAAGTAAATTTATGAAGGCAAAATGTAGCAGGACAGTATTTGTGTATGATGTCAAAAGCCTGACTGACCATTGTTCATAAAGAAATGATGAAGCAGACACCAGAATTTCATGACTTTTACATGTAGTTCTAAAAAGCATATGCATGTTGCTTATTTATATAATATTTTAAAATTATTTCAGGAACTCAGCATTTTTTTTTTCTCATTAATTTTTGGTACTGAATGGCAAGAAGCACAAGAAAGTATCAGTACCCTGTAACCCAGAGACCATGTTTTATATGTTTTAATTTGCCAGTGATGCATTCTCCATTGAAAAAAATTAATGAGAAAAGTGAAACATAAAATGCAGAATCAAGTGTTGTCATTTTTGCTGTTGGAAACGCTATGGGCTTCTCCAATGCAAATGCCAGGCATAAAGATTTATAGTAAAGAGACAAGTAACAACCTATGCTGGCACGGAAATCCTCTCCTCCAAAGACGACTGCATCCAAATGAAAGCCAACCTGGGATCCTGTTCTCAGTGCTTCTTCACAGACAGCCTTCAAACGAGAACAGAGTATTATTTTCTACAGAAATGCAGGACATGGAGAGACTACAGAGGACATTACAGCAACTCAGCATCACCCAAATCCTTCAGAAAAATTTACTCCTCTTAAGCAAAGCTGTGACAAGTGCTTGACTATGTACAGTGTTTTAAATGACTCAGCAAAAGAGAAAAAGTATTTTTCTTTCCCTAAGTACCTGTATCCCTAGACTGTGTAAATATAGAACATCATAGCAGGTTCCCCACCTTCTGGTTAACATGATGCCCTGGGTATTACTGTGATCACTACTTCAGATATCTGTGTAACAATATGAAACAAAACATTTGGCAAATATCGCTTAAAAGCAAGCAAAAAGTATTAAATCTGATTAGTTTGACATGGAATATATCTGCATGGCAAATATAATTAAAGATTAGAATCTCTTTTATGAAATAAATAATATAAATGGTTTAAAATTATTGTAGATTCCTTATAGGACATAAGGATTTCTTATGGGATAGCCATTTTAAAGTCTTCTGTTACATACAACTAATAATTAGGTAAAGAAGTTAAAAATTCAACAAGTGCTGCAGAAAAGCATTAAAATAAAATTAAGAAAAATTTTGCTGCTGTAGCTACTCTATGAAGAGAGCATCATTGCTACTTTATATTGATGTTTGGATAGTATTAGTATTTTTTAAGGCTAAGGTATGTGGAGAGAGACAGATGTCATTACCAGCTCTACTAATGGGTGTTCTTCGATGGAGCTGGTGGAACACAAAATTATTCTTTAACAGAGTACTTTAAAAGGCAGCTCTTCTGCCAACATCAGGAACTGCAATATTAAACCTCCACTATAAAATACTGTAAGTGAATAAAAACCTCAGAGGGTTTAAAATATGTTTTAATTCTGTGTTTGTACACTGGACAGGAGCGAGTCTGTCTGGTTACTGCTTTATTCTGTTCCCAGATAGGTTAGCATGTGCTGTAAGATAAATGGCTGTATCAAACAAGCAGGATGCCCCTGAGGCCTGCCAGTACTTCTGGAGGTACTTCTGATCTGTGTGTCCTCAGCTGGTCTGAAACTTTTCCCTCAGAGCTCGGGAGGGGAACACAGAGTTCCTTGTGCACGCACGAGGTTTTCTGTTTCATTACCATGCTGCCTTGCTTTTCTGAAAATCTGGACTCAATAGTAAAGGTAGGGGAGTGATTTATATTAAAATGAAATTTATAAATTAACCTTAAAAATGGGCTTATTCTTCAGATACTTTCACAGTTAATTATACTTCTAATCTTAGCATTAAACACTCCATCACATAACAAAAAAACTATTACATGGAATTTGGTTGTAATGTTGTCAGTAGAAATCATTATAAAGATGCAAGTTTAGCAATAGTGAAATGATGATTAACTCTTTTTATGAAGTAAATGTTATACAAAAGTTGAGTCCGGCAGCTATTAAATAGCCAAGTGTACTGCAGCACTGAGTATTCCAAATCTTTGGAGAAATCCATTTCCACTCCAAGTGTGTTCAAAACGGTAACAGGAACACAGAGAGGTTTTGTTATTTGGCATGGACTGTCTGGAATTGTTCTGTCACTGGAATATTTTGAATTTATGAAGGCCTTTACAATACAAACATGAGAGTTCAATATGCAAATATCTTTGGGGATTGAACAATATGTTTAGTATAACCTCTCTTCCTTGGTGAAATTAGGGAGAGGCTGAGCAATATTCTGCTTATCCTAGTTTGCTGAGATGGCAAAATGTGAACACTTCAAGACTTGCTTACCTTAAAATTGAGCAAGCCCATTGCAGTTTCCACAAAGGGGATAAAATTCATTGGTTCTACAAGTGTTCGGCCTTTTAGGTGATGTAAGAATTTGTCTGAAAACTAAAACCAGACAGAATGAGCTATCAGTGAGGAAAAAAAGAACACTCTACATGTATATGCAACATATTAAATATTCACCTGACTGTAACAAACACCTCTCCCCACCCCAAGACTTGATAATTAAAAAAATTAAAGCAGCTTTTAACAAGGCCTGAGATTTGAAACTGCAGCATTCCCATACATTTCTAAATTTGGAGGCTGGTTTGCAAGAAAAAAAAAAATAAAATCTAGGTTTAGCACCTCTCACCCTGGCTTAGTGAAATGCAAATCCGTGGGCCCTGGAAAACAATGAAGTGCTGCTGTACCTGAGGTCCAGTTTTGTTTCAGGTCCAGCACTGCCATCACTGGAAGCACTCCCCAGCCTTCTAAGTGGCATCCGTATTATTCATTACGGCACCATTACCCTTTTGTTCAATAGGCTTTTCTTCATAATTTTTTAGCTTACCTAGGAAGGCCTTAAAAAGGAAGTTTAATTCTTTGAAGACCAAAGCTTGCCAATTTTTTCCATGAGACCAGTTCACAGCTAGCTCTGAGCTGCCAGTGGGGTAGCCCAAATTCCAAAATCTATCATCTGGAAACATACAAAAGCTCTTGCACAGATTTTTCCTCTTTCAAAAGGGGAAAAAAAAAAGGGAAAAACCTTCCGCCCTATATTGTAAATCTATTATATCTGTCCAGATTGAGTAATTTGTGTCGAGATAAACATATTGCAGGTACTGCAAAAATGTTAGTAAATAAAGACAAAAATAACATGCATATATTTTAAATTTAAGGAATATTCAACTATTAATGGATATCAAAGGAAAGGGAATTTTAATCATCTCTCCATTCAGTCTCAGTTGGGTAAATCATATCTAAGAGATTTGCATAAATATAAACCATCAAAGACTTTTCATCTTCAAAGGGGGTTTCAAGACCCTATAAGCTTTGTACTGTAATCATCGCAGGTCACAACCCTGCAGGAATAAGGCTGCTATGGCAACATAAAAAACTAATGCTTAAGGCTTAGCATAATATTCTGACTAATAGAAAGGAAACTCATTTTAAAAGCTGGCAGCCTATTTACCAGAAGCTGGATTAGAGGTGTTATTTCCCCTTTTAGCTTTCCCCCACCACCCCTCCCCAAAAGAAGGAAAATCTAATCACCCAGATCTTGAAAAAAAAAAAAGCTTTCCAGCAATTTGCAGTAACTTTACAATTAGCCCAAAATAAATCACAGCTTTCTTCGATGAAGAATTCTGCCCTTCCCATTCCTGCTTTCATCGCCACTCTGGCCCTCTTGGTAACTTTTCTTTGGAGAAGAGAATTCCACTCAAAAATGTGCAGGGAGATGAAAAAAAAAAATCAGTGCAATTCACTCTGTACAGTAGGGCAGGTACTACAGTGACAGAAAACAGTAAAGTTCATCCAGGCAAATGCAGAAAATTAGGTAATATAATGGTAGACTCCTATCTGTTTGCTTTTTTTTTAAGAGAAAAAAAAGTATAAAGTGCTCCTGTGTTTATATTTTAGGTGCAAGTTAAAGTAGCAGAGCCTTTGTTTTATTTTTTTATTTTAAAAATCCCAGATTTTTGCTATCTTTTGTTTTGAAGGTAAAGCAAAAAAAAAAAAAAAAAAAAAAAGAAGCACATTTAATTAAATATTGCCTCCCTTCCTCTCCCTTGTAAAAGATTTGCAATAAGCACCAACACAAAAGGTAATGAGTGGAGAAGTTTCAATTAATTTTCTTTTTTTTTTTTTTTTTCCAAAGGAGACGATTAAATGTTTCCGGCCTGGTAAAGTGTTCATTTCAGGGAGAAAGGGGAAAAAAAAAAAAAGAAGGCGGAGGAAAAAAAAACCCCACAAAGCTTGGGGAGGGGATGAAGTAGCAAGGCCTCAGCAATTCTTTCAATTCCAGTGCACACCCAATAGTGTGTCGGGAAGAATGCACACTGGTCGGGATTTGTGGGAGAATTGTCCCACCACAAAGGAAGGAGAGTTACGCTTGTTATAGTCCAATAAGCCATGCCAGTCAAACAAGTACCCACACTAGGGACAAAAGGAAAGCAAGAGATTCTCACACAAAAGAAAACAAGTAAGCCCATCTTTTAGTTGTGCATCAGCCTCCAGGTTTTCTGCTGCACATAAATAAAAATGAAGGGGGGGAGTGGGTATGCGTAGGGGGAAAGAAACAGCTTCTGGGAGGCTGAAAAATCATGCTGGAATGAATTTTGGGAGGATTGGAAAAAGAAGGCAGTGGCATTAAGCAGAGGATATTCTTTGTGTGCAAAGGTAGGGCAATGGGAGAGGGAAGCAAAAAGAGGACAATGAGGCAGAAGCTATTGGGGCTGGCTTGTTTTCCATGATGGAAATAAAAGTTAGTGAGAGGGAAGGTGTGAGGGGATGAAGGGACAAAGAGCCCTGGCACCCCACCTCCTTGCAAAACCTACTTGGTGGCAGCAAGGGCTCTGCCATTTTGGTATCATGAATATTCATTACTGACAAGTTACGTCTAACACTTACATGGCTGTAAACCCTGAGAGGTGTACTCTGGTTAATTTAATTAAATGCTGGTGGAAGGGGATGGTGTGCCTTCCACCGCGAGCGATGGAGGCCAAAGGGGCAGTGCCACAGCACGGACGGGGCTTGTCACACACCCAGCACATCGGGCTGTGCTCAGCTGTACATTCACACCCGATCTCCATGGTTTGATCAAGGCTAGATGCTGAGATTAAAATGGATCCTAATAAGTCTGCCTGCCTTTCATCACAGCTTGCATGCGTGATAGTTGCTCGGCTAGCGGTTTGCAAAAATATAAAGTGAATAATTAAGCATTATTCTTTTACTGGCATGTTACAGCAATAATGGTGTATCTAAACAAGTGTCTCTCTTTTTTGACAATTAAAACAATTACAGCATAATTAGGCCTATTTCAAAGTTATCTTAAGTAATTTGACATGCCAACCATTTACATTTCACGTTTTTATTGGCTGAAAAGTTAGTTGTGAAACACAAACACACCTGTCAGCAATTAAAAAGGAAGAAATAGAGAACTGTTCAGGAAATAATATCTGTGCTAATTAAAAACACTAGTTAAAAGCTTCCTGTTTGTTCCTCCAGTTGCCCCAAGGAGTGACCTTCCCCCCAGTCAATTTTTTCATATGTTGCTAACGTGGTTTCCCATCTCTTGCTTCCAATGCACATAACTAGGGCTCATGGGCAGACAGTAATTTTGCTTGTTAGAGTAGTTAGAGAAGAGTCAGGCCTTACTCTTCTATTTTTGATAATATACTCTAACAACAATATTGGTTCTTTGTTGACCATGGGAGAAATAAGCCCAGTTTACTTTATAAACGCAACATGTTCCATGCACCCCTTTTATACAACACATTTAAGTGGATGCATTTCCCAATTACCTTGGCCAAGAAACAACATTATATGACATTTGCAGCCTTCCTCTTAACTTACAGTCATTCATCTCTGTGCCTGTGTGAACTTGGCCCAACAGCTTCAGTCTAAACCTACCAACTTGTTGGTACCCACCCATCTTATTTCTTCAACGTTTTCAACCTTTGGCAGCATCATGCTTGAAGGAAGGGTCTTGGACTGCAAAAGCACCTCTAGATCTTCTTCTGCAAGGCCACTGGACACCGAGTTTATCCTGACACACTTTTCAGCACGGCCAAAGTCAAACTCTTCAAGGGTTTTCACAATGGTCAGTCTTGCTTCTCTCTACAATACATACGAGTTTAGAGGCACAAGAAAAGAAAAATAAAGCATA
Organism: Hafferia zeledoni; assembly: GCA_035583235.1. Classification (NCBI taxonomy): domain Eukaryota; kingdom Metazoa; phylum Chordata; class Aves; order Passeriformes; family Thamnophilidae; genus Hafferia; species Hafferia zeledoni. The sequence goes on along the minus strand of JAWWEV010000001.1, from coordinate 79,464,682 downwards.
ATTTATAATGACAGAAAAAGGCACTGAGAAGAAAACTTGTTGAAATGACATGGGAAAAAAGCTAGACAACTAGTATATTGGTGTCCCCCAAATGTCAGTCACTCTTGGAGTTTGACTGAAGCAGTCATCATCAGCACCTCACAATTTTACCTTCCTCTTTACTGTTTCTTTAAAACTGGTAAATTAAATGCTTAGGGTTTCTATTACTAGTACAAAACAAGACTCTTGTGTCTGCTACTGCTGAATGTGTCTAAGAAACACAAATCTTTACAGCAACAAAATGTGTTGTACTAACTGCCTTCTTTCTCAAAAATGGCATGTTATTAAATTTGCATAAACCAACCAATTTTTATAATTCATCTTTATATTGTTTGGACACATCAATAAGCACAGATGTTCATATGCTTCTTTGGTTTTCCTTTTCCCCATCTATTCAAAGTGTATTAAAGCCAGTAGTAGAGTTCACAACTTGTGTATGAAAACAATGCTGAAATAACTTGGAGATTTTTCTTAAACCACATAAAAAGGTATTCTGCTGGTACAAAATAAAATCAACAGAGACACATGCTGCCCCTGGTAGTTTGCTGTTTTTGTGAATGTAAATTTACAAATCTGTTTAATAGTTGATTTGGATGAAGAATACTTGCATGTTTTCTGAAATGAAATAAATTTCTTTCCCTGGAGAGAGGGTAGAGGTGGAAGGAGGGTGCTGGGATCCCCACTTCCTGCACACTGCAGTTTCAACCCCAAATTCCTTCCACTCACTAACAGCCCCTAACAAATTCTCATTGTCAAAATGCACACTTATCAAAAGTCATTTCATTTGTGAAGAGTTTTTATGGGGCTAATAAAACTTTAAAGCTCCTGACCCGTGGAGGTTCAGGAATGACTTTAACAATATGCAGTCGCTGAATAGAGATGCTTTTCAGGAAAACAGGCAAAACTCAAGGGGAAAAAAAAAAATCATCAAAGTTAATATCCAGGCTAATACCAATCAGCAAGAGAGCACATGACAGTAGATTTAAACCAGACGGATGCAAATCTCTGCCAGCAAGAGGGGCAGAGGCAGTTTCCCAATGTGGTCTGAGTTAAATAGTGTGAGGGAACAGTAGCTTACAGTTGTCAGGCCCGATGAGAACAGGGTCTCCCATGCCAGTTTAAGACAGCTCTGCAGTATACTGATTTACAGGGCTGGGACTCCCGATAATTAGGGTAAGTTTAGAGAAAAGCAATCGATGGCTCTTAACTGGTTAAAAGGAAGGAATAATGAAGTAGAAAGTTAATGAAATCTGAAATGAACAGGCTTCAGCTTGGGGCTACTAGCCGTGCTTCTCCCAAGGCTGGGAGCATGTGCCTGTTAATCGGACAGACACGAACAAGATGCCCATGTATGTATCCCCATCTATGTATCCCTGGGTTGTGATCAAGGGGCACGTCCAGAGGTAATCTTTGGAAAATGCAACCCAAAACATTCGAACTGCCGTGAATGGACTCTGTCTGGGGCCATTAGGAAAGCCACATAAAGATGCATGCAGTTCAGTACAAACACGTCCAGCTGGAAGACAGCTCCGGCGCGTAGCTGTCTAAAACGGCTCTTCCAAACGAGGTAAACCGAACCATATGATGCTAATGCTGGGTAATACAAATCCCTTATGTTTTCCTTCTCCAACCAGAGGTAATGGGCTTCTAGGGCTGTGCTGAAAGTTTCTGAATACAATGCAGAAGACTAGGTTAGAAACACACTCCAAACCAATTTATGCTTTTAATTAAAGTCAGATTATCACTGTTTCAGCACACAGCGATCCAATTTGCGAAAGAGAGATCTCCCCAAAGTATCCACTAAGGCAGCATCCAGTTCCAACTGAAGGCACATTTCTAGCAAACTTACAGCCTAATTTGTTGTGATTGTTTCAGAATATAATAATGAGCAATAGACCATCTTATAGCTATTTTTCTTCTCAGTCTGCAAACTCCTTTCCCAAAAAAGACAGATCGTGTCTTTCTAGGTATATTTCCATACAAAACACTTATTAACAGGCTGTTGCTGTTATCAATTTACATAAACTAAATGTGCAGCCCTCTGGTACATATCCCAAAAATAACCAACAACTTCACTGAATTTATACCAACCAACAAACATGGGGAGGGGGTTGTTGTTTTTTTCCCATATTTTAATAGAAAATATGTTGCTATGTTAGCTAACACACCCATGCCATCTGTTGGGTTGAGAATTGATGCATTTTCTTAGAACCGCTACATTTTAGATCTGTCTGCTTAGATACCCCAGAAAAGGAAACATGTCCCTTCCATGATATAATAATTCTAGTCACTATAGTTTCCACATCAGGATTCAATGTATGTTTTTAATTGTGGAACAAAATGGGGGGACCTGGTGCCAAAGCTCGTGATGGGGCTGACTCAGTGCTGATGTTTCCTACAATGGAGAAAACCCCATAGATGTTAGTGGGGTGTATCAGGTCTCCATGCAGGTTTCCAATAAAACATTTCATGGATAAATAAAAAATATGCTAAACCTCTGACTAAATCTACTATAACCATGGAGGAAAGGGAGAGCCCTTTCTGCCTCATTACACAGGGAAATGTAGATGCTGATCTTACTGTAGAATTCATGCAAAAGCTAAAATTCTAAGCTAGGTGAACTACTTCAACATTATAACAGAGAAAAAAGTAGTCCTTGATGCAATAATATCTTTACAGGAGTAGATGCATAAATAAACACATTTTTCAGACACTATCTCTGCCAAGAATGGCCAAATGAGAATTTTTAAGGACTGGTGAAACAAGTTATTTGACCTGTTCTTCACACAACATTAGATAATACTTGGTCATGAAAGAAAAGCTGAGAAAGAAATAAACTTGATTGTTAAGTAAATTATTCCATGCCCAGGTAGCTTGGGATGGTGGTATCCCCACTGAGTCCTGCATGAGTTGGGTGCTTTATCAAACTGAACTAGAGAGAAAGACAACAGAGAGCCTCATGGTAAACAGTTGCCACTATTAAAATACAGTAAATTTGCAACTTGTGCTGGAAAGCCCACTGGGAAAAAAAAGGTTGTTCAGGGTGGCTACTTCAGCATCTCTCCCGTTTGAGGAGGACACAGGAAGATGTTAATTGCCATGTGCAGCCATGCCAACTGGAGAAGAGAAAGGTTTTGGTGACACAGCATTGCTGAGAAATTCACTGCTACCCAGACACACAAACGCTGACATTAAAAATGGGAATACGCATATTGCTAGCTCGACTGGCACCCATTAAACCTCATAACTAACCATCCTCAAGAGTTTCTAGTGTTGAATTATCAAATCTGCAAATAAAACAACATCCATCCACTTTTACACTCCAGTGGAAGAGGTGGTCCCTCGCGGCAGGGCTGCGCAGTCTCACCATCTGGAGAATAAATCGAGTGTGAAGTACAGTATAGTTTGGGACCAAGCTCCGTGGCGGCAGCCCAGCAGTTAGTTCATTAGTCCCAAACTTGCAGGGATTAGTGCAGTATCAGCTCTACTGTCGGATGGGATCAGGCAGGCAGAGCGCGAGGCTCAGGCAAGGGGGTGCTGGTGAAGGAGGAGCCCCTCAGGCTTATTTATAAAACAACAAAGTATAAGAGCACCTAAATAGGTGCTTTTGGTAACAGTATTTAGAGACAGTTTCCCATCAGCTGAATCAGTAGCTTTTAATTTTTCCTTCCTTTGTTTCCTCTTTTTTTCCTTAAAGTTATATGTCAAGACACAGACATTTCTGCTTCAAAACAGAAGGAATGCGACAGAGAAAGAAGCTCAGCCACCCACTCACCCTGGACACACTGTTAATACAGCAAAAATAAAGCAAAGATGGTCAGAATAACAGCAGATGGAAAAATTACATTTTCTTCTTTCTTTTCAAACCGGTACGATACCCTATAAGCCCATTTTCCAGCACTGTTTTCTAGACTTACCTGATTTTGAGGAAAAAGTCTCTGTTTTGCTTTATCTTTCTTGCCTAGTCATACTCCCTTTTCTTCTAAAGACCTTCAGGTCTTAATATGAAGATAGTGGCCATACTCCAAGATATGTTTATGTATAGATCTCATCCTGTTAAAATCCTTTGGTAATAATTCTTCATATGGAAGTACAAATATATGATGCGTTAAAATGGCAGGCCAGAATCTATCATCCTCATTGCCATAATAAGTTGGCATATTTCAAATGGGAGAGGAAAAATTAATTACTATAATCACAATGCAAGCTCTTTTTTGTGACAGGTCTGACATGGTAAAAACATACAATTATGTGTTAATGTTGATTCTTTGGATTGGTTTGTTTACAGAACTTGACATTGCTGAATCTCTTGTCACATACTAGTGTATGCCCTATGAATGTGTTTCTCAAATAAGATTTTGCAGAAGTGCACATATATTATATAGTCATAGTGGCTTTTGTGCAGAATTGAGTTTCTGCAGGGGGAAAGCCTGACATTTTTTGTATACTTAATTCTCCTTCAGTGAAGTGATGCCATACAGAATGATACTTCATTTAGTTTCAAACTCACAAATGAGGCTGGCAAGAGACAAGACAAATTTAATTTGTTTTGAGGGAAACAAAGAGAGCCCTAAGTGTGGAGCAGAGCATTTCTGAGAACAGGAGGTGCTTTTCTCATGAGACTTGCCTTCCACATGTGATACCTCACCTGCTGCATGAGGTACTTGTGAGAATAAATCTTTGAAATGGCAAATACCTATTTCTAGTTAATCTTGTTTGACTGAAAACTATTGTAAAATATGCATACAACATGAAGCCTCCAGGAAGCAGTTATTAAATATTTTCGTATTGTTACCTTTGAGCAGGTAATCAGTTTTAGGAAATTTTAAAACACATTTTCTTTTGATTTAACATGCAACACACAAAACCCACCGTATAATTAATCCTAAATGAAATAAGGGGCAGGCATGGGGAATAAGAGGGAGAATGGGGCCTCCATCATGCATGTCAGTGTTTCTTCTTCACAGCTGAGGCAAACACACATTTTAGAGTACTGGAAGACACTGATTTTCCTGCTAATATTTTCTGAAATCTTCAAATTATTTCTTTAATAATTATTTGATCTATTCAAGGCTTTTCTTTTTTTTTTTTTCTTTTTAATACAAACCTTTTCACTTGTCTGAAAAAGATTCCTCATGACATAATGAGTCATCTAACTCTGTGCACCTCTAGCATCTGCTGCTTTTCTGTCTGCTCTGCTAATTGTCTTTACATGCAGTACATGGTCTAGCAACAGCAAAATGACAAAAACATCAGTAGTCAGCATTGAGAACTAAGCAGCAATTTAATTATGCTCTGCTGAAGAAATCTAATTTCTTTGCCCACTTTCCTAGAAGTTTAATTTACGGTCTAGGAACACATCAGTGTACCTATCAACCACATCTATCCTGTAGTTTTAAAAGACAAGACCTCTTAAAGCTGTTTAGTAATAACTGGGAGCTGCTTGCTGCCATGTAAGCTTAGCCAGCCTCTCCCTTTCTATACCAACGTAGACAATGTGGATCCTGAAGATATTAGGTAGGGGTCTATGCAGCATCATCAAAGTTGGGCAATTCCCTAGATGTTGATCAGGTGGCCTCTCTTGAGGTGCTGTGAAGAATGAGAAAACAAGAGCCCAAGGTCCACCCAGATGGCAGTCCAGAACCCAGGGCTCATGAATCCCAATAAAGCTTTAGGGGTGCTCAGCTATATAAGCAATACATTTCTTCTGAGCCCAACTATCGAAGGATGCGTATATTGATGCAACAGCAAGACATTTTCACAAGCTGTCATCAAGATATTTTTCTGACTTGCATGTATCTCACAGAAATTTAAACAGAGACCAATAGGGTGCTAAAATGAACATAGAAATATTCAAATAACACAAGGACTGAGTATAAATAGTAGCAAAATAATACAGCATGGTAAGTGTGTGTGTGTACATACACAGAGAGAGAGGCTTATACCTTAAGACTGTGTGTACAGAAACATTTCAAGAGGTTTTTAATGACAGTACTATACACAACAGCTTCAATAAATGAAAATTTTGTTCATGCAAGTAAGCAGCTATCCTTCAGTCTGCCAACTTTTATAAACACTCACAAAAGAGACGTAAACAACCTTTCAATTACAACAAATCAAGCTAACACTAATTTAGGCTGGCTGCAAGATGTAGTTTCTTTACTTCTTTTCCTGGCTTTCTGAGGATATTTTTGGGTTTGTGACAGATTAGCACCACAAATGAAAATTCTTTAGAAGCATTAGTGTTAATTAGTCTTCCTGGACATTCCAAATGAGCTGCTGCACGATGAAATAAGGCCACTAAATATACAAGCTGGTGTATCAGTAAAAAAGGGGCTATACTTTTCTTTCATCTGGCACATGAATTTAACTGTCTGTTATGATTATTTTTTATTTAAAAATATTACAGTTTAAGATAAATTTACTTGGCAGTATGTAATAAATAGTTATGGAAAACGTACATTTAAGCATCCATTTTTTATTTTTATAAATGCATCTTTTTGTTAATGCTGATAGTGAAATACATTGCTGTCTGTCAAACGTACATCTGCCTTAGCCAACTATCAATCTCTATTCAACAGCTGATCTCAAGTGTGATGATTCTAAGAGAGATACGGATCAAATGTTTCGAACATAAGCAAATAGTACCATCAGAGGCACCGTTCAACTACTGCCTCAATTATTTAAGAAATTAATTAGGAAAAAATACTTAAAGCCAAGAGGTTTTCAGGGAAAAAGAAAACTGGCCAGAGGGTTATGTATGCTTGTACTGAAGGAACTAATGTCTGCCCCAAACTGCTTGGAAGCCTCTGGGAATGAAGAAGACAGTAACAAAAGTAAGGTCAGCTGTGCCATGGCATCGTTGACCCTTTCTCCTTTCTGGAAGAAACTCTTCCCAGTCTACCTACAGTCACAAAACTAGGTGTTCCAATAAGAAAGGCTGGAACAACTGTGCATGTTTTCTGGTGTTGTGCAAATACTGATCAAGAGCTTTTAACTCAGTTTTCGTGAAGTACCTTATCTACACTGGTAAATTAGCAAATTAATATTCTGTAATGTGATCAAAACCCCACTGAATGCCCTAAGTCCAAGAGTTTACAGGTCATGCTCACAGTCAAATTGTAATTGTACAAAAAAGGTCTCAACTCTTCATTTTCAACTTACATTTTAAAGTTAAGTGATGTCACCTTGTAGATGCATGTCTTTCCATGCAACAGGTTTAGTATGGGATTCATGACCCCAGATGGTCACTCACACGTCTTATGCTGGGCAAGGCATTCCCAGGAAGTCCTCACACCAGGTGGGTTCTTAAGCCATCTGGAAGAGGACTTCTGAAACCTTCTTATCTCACAGGCAGTTTTTTGAAGCAGAGATTACCTCATGTAGACCTGTATGCCCTTGTGAAATTATGCCATTCATATCAATTTCCATTTATAGACACTCTGAGAAAATCTATAGCATTGGACAACTTCACTTGAAGGTCTTTGACCCCAGCTACCCACAAGGTACAACTGCTCATGGACGTTCAGACTCTCCTCTGGGGGGCTGAATCATCTATTTCCTCCAAACCACAACACAGGTGTGGTTTCAGAGGTGGATCTCTCCAGGCATCATGCTCAAAAAGTCTCCTGGGCAGGACTGCACCCTGTTCAGTTGCCTCCACCCTGCTTGGTCCTGTGACAGTGCTCCAGCAAGGCCTGTGTCCCCTCAAACACTCACAAGCCCCAGGGTATGCAACACATATTCTGGGCTGAAGTTTAACACTGATATGCCACCCTGCTCATATGCTGGAAATGAAGAAAAAACACCTACAAAAATGTTCATATTACAGGTCCATCAAAGCCCCATGGGGAGACAAATGGCACCCATGTGCTACTTATCCATCACTGCACTTAGCCTGCTCTAGAGATTTGCTCCTATGCCATGGGCACAAGTCCCTCTGTTGCACTAGGTGAGTGCAGCAGGGACCTCTCCTTGGATCAGATGCATTTAGCACTGTAGAAGTAGCCTGCAAGTGCAGTAATTACTTCCATAGGAGGATAGTGTTACGACATGTTCAACACAGGAAACTTTGATCTAACAAGCTTCAAACTAAATTGACACAACTCTTGCCTTCCCACAAAGCAAACCGGTTTTATACGGGTATTACACATGTATTATATACGTATAGCAGCCAGCGCTTACCTTAACAAAGACCCACCTCACTACACCGGCCAGAAATCCTTCTTTCATCACCAGAAGGGCTTCCTTCTGATAGAGATCTCACATGGATTGGTGACTGTGATGAGTCAAGGAATCCAAACACCCCACTCCACCCCAAACGCAGGTTTTAGCACCTCCTGCAGGCAACATATGCTCAGACACTCCTAATGATGAGCTAGCTGCTCACTCTTCGGAGAGTCCTGGAAGGATGGGCAGCAGTACAAAAGCAGCTGCACTCCCTTCTTTCCACCCCCACATCCCAGTAGTGGGAGAAAGGATATACCATCAGAATGCCATGTCCCACACGTCCCTGCATTGGCAGTGACTAGCTGAGGCAGAGACCGATCCTTGGTATAAAATAAAATTATTAAAAATAAACTCTGTGACTCATTTATTCATGGCAACGAATAAGAACCTTTTATAAATGACTTCACTTGTTTTCTGTGGCCTAAACTAAACCTGACAAGATGAATTTTCTCTGCTTAGACCTGTGATTGGTGTCAAAAGAACTGAGATTTTTTTTCTCCAGTTTGAAAGTGAGACCTGAGAAAGGTCAAATCTCACCTGTGTCAATCCTACAGTTGTAGGATGGTATTTGTACATGAGTGATAGATGCGTCGTACTGGTATCATAGAACACACATCTTTATAGACACATGGAGAAGAAATCTTAATTGATTACTGGTGTTCTTCAAAACCTCTTTAAGTTCCCTATTTAGATATTCCTGGTTGCAGTGGAACAAGTTACTGGAAATTGTTACATTTTTTTCCCTAAGCTTTTCTTCAACTTTATTTTCCTGATGAAATCAATTATTTTTAAATGCTAAGTTGACTGAGAAGGTGCTTCTTAGTGTGGCTTCTGGAATAGATATGAAGTTAAGGTTGGTGCATATTCCCAAATGAAAGCATAAAATAAATCAATATGTGCTTATTTCTGCAAGATCTAAGCAGTTCCTACCCTCTTCTGCTTAGTAGCACTCCATGCCCCACTTTCTCACCATGCAAGCATTTTCAATACAACTGTTTCCTGAGCTGAGATGCAAACTGGATCACTGAAGCAATCCCATTAGAGAGAAACTCAGGTTTTCTGGGTAGGAGGGTAGGATTTTTTTTCATCCCAGACCACTTCAGCAATCCTGTTTACAGGCTGGCCATAGAAATGATTGCATCCTTGCAAGCAAGGGCAAAGGATGACAATAAGCAGCTAGGAAGGGCAATGTGGAAACAGGAACTTCGTGATCTGTTTTTGTTTTGCTTTGCACCAGGGCCAGCCAGCTAAGCACCCATCATTTATCTTGTTTTGTGCCCATGAGGAGAGTAGTAGGTAGGATCCAAGCAAGTACCTGCATCCCTAAACAACCATCACTACAAGCCCCTTTTCTTACATCCATATGTATGTATCCATAACATGACCTCAGCATAAGTTACCTGGGCATCTGGAAGCAGAGCACCTTGTTAAATCATTGATTACTTGACTAACACAACCTTTGCCTTCACTTACATTGTTCCCTTCATAACGTTATTGCACGCCTGAATATGTGGGACTCCTTTACCTGTGCTTTTGTTACCTACTCTTACATCTGTCCAAATCTGACATGATTTCATTCAATACAAGCAGACTGTCAGGTTTGGAGCTCAAATTCCTTACATTTGGCTTATCAGGTATTTTTTATCACTTTCTGGACAATGAGTCTGCCAAATGCAGGGTCAGTAAAAGACTAATAAAAAGATGTGTTCAGCTTTGGACCATTTCTAAACACATATAAGAGATTCTGAATTCAACCTGGACTTTGCCTTTGTACTGATTTAACTACTTCAGGTTTAGTTGAGACCAGTAACATTAAGTTGATGCAAAGCTCTGGCAAGCAGCTGTTTGCTAAAATGCTAGTAGCAGTATAATTTATTTTCCTGTGTGAATGAAATTCACAGACAATCAGGATTTTATAGCAACTTAACTGCATTCATACAGTACTGCTGCTTTGTTTATCTTGGATTAATTTTAAGGCAACAGTGATCAAATGGAATTCAGTATGCACAAGTTTGACACCCATTAAACTGGCTTTTTTTTTCTCACTTCTTGTTCTTACCTCTCATGTTTTTGCCCAATTTGCTTTATTGTTGGGTAACTCTCTGGAGTGAGTATGTATTTAACAATTTTTTGTCCCTTTGACTTCATATTATTCTCCTTCTTGATCTGAATGAAAGACTGACAAAAGAGTAATGAAAATATGTCCTACTTACTGAACAAATGCTTTTTATGGGAAACTGTTCTGCTTTACTTGCTAAACTTGTTTACACTTTTTGATTGCCCCAGTAATAATGTGTTTGGTATTGAGAACAAAAGGTAGTTTTTCCCCAAAGTGCTCAGAGACATCTTCTCCAGCCAGAATCCCTATTCCCATCACCTGCATCAGGTGCAGATTAACCCATGTGGGACTCAGGTGATACTCCCTTCCCTTTTCTCTGCATTGGCTGTTCCCTCTGCTGCCAGACTGCCACCAAGTATCATGTCCATTTGGCAGCTGCCCCTGCAACCTCCAGAAGCCCCTGGCTCCATTTTCTCATTCCAGCTGGGCACTGAGGCACTGTCCACACCAGTGTTTGCAGTGCTTGCGCTGGTGTGTGGTTATGCTACTGGATACAGAAGATTGTTCAGGTCCTTTCCTAGTTAAGGTGTCTTTGCTTCTGCTTAGGATGGGGCTGTAGCCAATACAGTCCAAAGTGGGCCTACTGGTTGCTCTCCATCTAGAGAACTTCACTTGTTTTCTGAGGACAAAACACACAGTGACATCAGCACTCTTTGGCTTTATCTGATGGCAAGTTCCCTACCCATTTCTTTCCTTCCTCTCAGATTGGGCATGCAACCATCAGTAAACCTCCTAAGAAGTCTCTTTGGAGGCAGTACGTTTCTGTAGCATGGGTGCAGGAAAGAGGCTGTTGTCCTTTTTGAGCCCACTAGATCACTCCAATGTTTGAGGGTGCTGTACCAGGTACAACAGTACCAGAAAACTGTTGCAAAGTCTGTATCTTATCTAAGTCTCTTTCTTTTCTGGTTCTTCATTTGATCTATCACCTTCCTCAGTGGGCTTCAGAGAGAGTCAAAGCATCACAGGATGGCTGAGGTTGGATGGGATGTTTAGGGGTCATCTGTCCAACCCCCCTGCTGAAGCAGGGACACTTAGAGCTGCTCACCTGGGACCATGTCCATACAGGTTTTGAATATCTCCAAGGACAGAGACTCCATAACCTCTGGGAAACCTGTCAATGCTTGGTCACACTCCCATTGAAAAAGTGTTTCCAGATGTTCAGAGGGAATCTCCCAAGTTTCAATTTGTGCCCATTGCCTCTCTTTCTGTCACTGGGCACCACTGAGAAGGGCCTGGCTCTGTCCTCTTTGCACCCTCCTTTCAGGTCTTTATATACGTTGATGAGCTCCCCTTGAGCCTTCCCTTCTCCACGTTGAACAGTCCCAGCTCTCTCAGCCTCTCCTCATAGGAGAGATATTCCAGTTTCTTCATCATCTTTGGTGTCCATTCTCAAGGTCTCTCCAGTATGTCCATGGCTCAAGTGTATTGAGACCCCTGGCATTCTCTTCCAAATGATTTGCAAGGTTTAGAAGTCCTCTCTGCTATTTTTTCAGAAGTCTTTAAGCATGTTAAAATTGTCTACTTCTTTTTTATTTTTGAAAAATGTTAATGTCTGCTTTAAAAAAGAAATTAGTATTCAGCACTCCATTTTATTTATTAATATTATTTTTTCAAATTCCCATGTCCCTCTATGCTCTCAGCGTCACCTTTTCCAATACAATTTTTGTTTCCAACTCAGTGATTTTATCTTTGCTTTAAGATAATTTCTCATCTGTTGCTTATTTGGCTTTATTTCTTCTTGACCAGGTTTCACAGCTTCAGATTCTGTGTTGGCAGTTTCTTGGACAGTTTTCCTTTCCTGTTGACCAGATATAATCTCTGCCAGTATGGATGCTAAGTCCTCTATTGCTGGCCAAGCAAGAATCAATCATGCTGGATCTTACAAATATAAATCTACACTTATTACAAATGTAATCCTCTTGGGAATTAATATCTACCCTAACATAAATTTAGTCACATTTTATGAATAATTATGAATATTAATTAATTATTCTAGCCCACGTACATACATGTTTGTAAATAGCCAGCTACCAGGATAATTAAAATAGCAACATGAATAGCAAAATGGCTTCAGTCTAGCAGCTATATAAATGTATATATTTAAGAATACTGCTTCTGCCTGTGTTTCTCGGGACAGATCGTTGTTCAACTCCATACGCATGTGGACCTACTTTCCAGCTATTCTTGTTTCACATCTATATTGCAGAATCACTGTAGAGAGCCACAGGCAGGTTGAACCCCATTGTCCTCTAGACCATTCAAGCTTAGCACAAATGCAAGATCTAGCAATGAGAGCTCTCACTCAGCCAATTCTGTGTGCCCAGAAGTTCAGCTCAGCTTTTTCATCCTGAACAATGGGGAAGCAAGGGGGATAGCCTAATATTTTATCTTCTGTTTTGCCTACGTAGTCTTTGTCCACCAGCGTTTTGTGGCATGAAAGGTGAACCTCTTTCATGCAATAGCTTTCAAAAAGCCTTCATCCTCTAGACAAGGCAATGATGAGTTAGAGTCACTGATTGCTGTTATCCTGATATGCTTTTCAAATGAATATGCCTTTTCTATTGTCTATGTAACTTATTCTCCTCTTTCTGTGTCTTCCCATACCATGGCACAATTTCTGGGTTGAATACAGGGCAAAATTCTGAAAATTTGCTCTTCTGCTGCCTCGTCTTCCAAGGATCCTCCCTGTCTCCCAAGAATACCCCCACCCCCTTGAGCTTTGCTTGTACTTTTTTCACTGCTCCTAGTCAAACAACGTACTGAAATGTTTTTGTTTGTTTTTTGCTGTTTCCCTCCCTTGCCTTCAGTCGATGTTTGTAAAGCATTTAACACTACACCAGGCGGGTTAATTTACTGCACTGGTAAAACAGGCTATTTGGAGTGTCTTGCAACACTGACATGTTTTCAGCTTGAAAATCAGATGTCTCCATCCCAAAGGAAAGAATTCTTGCCAAAGCTTTGTTTATATCGATGCCAGGTGCAATCTGGCCCAACAGTGGTAATGACATATGAACACTAAACAGTTTGTAAAAAACATGCTTCAAAATGAAATCCGAATCCTGTCTTTAAAGACCCAGGTAAGAGTCTTACTAGGAATTTGCCTGATGTAGGAAAGTATTTCTTTGTAGAAACATTAATTTGGCTTCTGGACTGCCTTTAGTGTTATTAGGAGCTTCTGATTTCAATTTTTTTTTCATTACAGTTTGTTTTTCTTTTGCTTCTGGTAGAGTTTTCAAAGGCACAGGTTTATTGTGTAGAAATATTTTAACAAAAATTACTGTAATTACTGTATTTGATATTTTATTTTGTACATGGTTCTTGCACGTATGATTAACAAAATAAACCTTTCCTTTTTTTGCCTCACAGAGAGCAACCCTGATTTGGTGAAAATTAGAAATACTGCAACACAAAGCACACTACAGCACCTCTTGAAAAGGAGTTGCCAGAATTGAATTGTATCTTCTTCTTCTTCTTCTTCTTCAACAAGTTCAAAATATGCTTTCATACCTACAGGAGATGCTTTTGGTTACTGAAAAGTTAAACCTGTGTAAGAGTCCAGACCCTTGGATTAAGTAACTCCCTGCCCATAATGTGAAAGCATCAGAAACCCTGACAGGCTGCAACTTGCATATGTTTGTCTGAGCTCTGTAATGGTCATATCCTTTGCAAACTGTAAAACTGTAGAAAACAGCAGTGGGTTGACTCACTGAGAGGTTTTTAAAATATGCCCAGATTTTGTTTGCAAATCTACATTAAATTGACACTGCCACTAAATCTGCAGCCATTTAAATGAAGACCTGGCCCTAAAAAAATCAATGACACTTATGTAGTGATCAGGTTCTTCACTCTTCAGAGGGTCAACATTAAAACCAAATGCTCATTGCTGCTATTGAGTATGTGTGCTGCAGTAAGGGCAGTGCCCAGTGTGATCTACGTGTTATATTGGCATAGAGCAAATTACTTCCTCAAAGAGTAAACCAAATGAAAGCCCGAGAACAACAGCAATATGAGACTATTTGATGAAAAGCTATTCATGTGGGAAGCCATTACCTCACCACATACCTAAATATGAGCCAGTGGCTTTGGGTTTTGTCTTGAGAACAACTCTGAAGGAAATTTTCAGGATGCTTTTCCCATGTTTGAAGCAAAATCAGAAGATCAGTATGCCTTTAAAATGAGAGAAAAACCACTTAGTACTTCAACTCAAACTTCACAAATCATGATTCTTGAATCAGTGCCTCAGCAGAAAAGGAAAGATTCAGATTTGCAGATGGCAAGTCGCTTGCTGCAATCTGAAAGGGTCTATACTATAATGGCAAAAAACATGACTATATACACTTTCTTCCTCTGTCCATCTGCCACTGTTATAATCTAGTGCGGGGGTGATTTTATTTAAATTTGGAATGTTTGCAGGCTGATTTCTCATTTCTGCACTCATTAGGTTTGTCACAAAAAGGGTAAATAGATTTAAAAAAACACAACAAACCAGCAACTGCTGCCTTGGTGCTGTGTGACTTAAACAGTGAAATCTTTGCAAAAGACTTCCACTGAAGAAATCTGCATACATCTGCTGCTGGTCTGCACTGTATCTCATTCACTGATTGTGTATGTACATGGAGCATACATGGAGGCAATCTTTGGGAATTTTCTCGATGCTTGCAAGTATTTTCTGAAATGGAAGATGCAGAATAGTGGTAATGACAAGACAGACCAAGAATAACAGAAGAGAAATGCATTAATAATAGAAAATGAGTAATGCAAATGGATATTTAATTTATTAATATTTAAAGGTTATAGGAAGAGTCATCTTGTTTTACTCACTTATTATTCTCCTTCATCCAGGGAAATTATACGGTAGCTTGCCCTGCAAGCTAGTTTCCCCTGCACTCATTTTGTAAGAAAAAATGTCAGTGGACAGAGGTATGTATTTATCAAGGCATACAGATAGATGCTGAAGAACTGTCAGGACGCATGGCTGCAAACATCAGATCATTTGCCTTTCCCTTGCTTGAGACTTGCCAACAACAGGCCATAGAGATGGATTTCTGTTTCCTTGTTTTTCAGAGGGAGTGGATTTGCCTAAAAGAAGCCTTTGTGCCTTTTGGCATCAAACCCTCATTGTAGTGGGGACCCCATGGTGGACCTGCCTTCTGCAGTGGTGGTTCTTATGGACAAATCTCCCCAGTCCAGGCTAGTCCTCCGTGCTTTCCTCATGCCCTTGGGTTCTCAGTGGCTCTGGTCCACCAAGGACTTGTCTCCACCACTCTGCAGAGTCACCCCACAGCACATCCTGCTCCCCAGAAGGCAAGTTGGCAACTGCAGGGAACAGAAACAGCTGGCTAAAGCTGCCAGCTCTGCCAAGTTGATGGCAAAGGAATTGCAGTAAATAATGGAAATGGACTCCTTAAGATGTTACGTTTTTTAAATGGCCTGTGATATTACAGGATGCATGTAGCTGTTTTAGGGCTTGTAGGTCATTAGCTCAGGAGCTCTGAAAAATTAATATCTGAAGAAGACTTTTAAAGGGTTCACTTTAAATAGCTTATTCTGTGAAAATGAAAAAATATCAAACCAAAATTATTGCAGAACATTAATCCCCCTCTCTTTTGCACTGCACAAGGGGTGCCAGTGTGCAAGCTGGAAACTCAGGCCTGTGGGGACAGTACCTATTTTGGATCTGTGTTTTTTGCAAGTTGGAAGAAAACAAGCAGCTGCCAATAAGGTTTCATCCTGCTCTGAGTCCCATGGCAACTCCACCAGCAAAGAGAAATGAGTTTGGCCCACTGTTTGGCAGTACCTTGCAAAGTATACCTCTAGATATAAGCCATCTGCTTTGTCTAAATACTAGTGAAGTTTAGTGACCTTTAGGTGACTTTTCTTCCATTTTTTTTCTTTTCAATTTAAAAGGAACTTTGACTTTGCCATAGTTTGCGTTCAATATTTGTCCTCCATCAGGACAGTATTGCTATAATCAGGCTTGCATGTTGTTCTAAAGTCACTGAAAACAGCAGTAAAGAGCACTGAAGAACATTATTTGCTGTGGATCTGAAAATTTATGAACATAAATGTATTTGTTTAATACAAGAAAATACATAAGCAGGACACATTTTGTTGCACAGTTCTGAAATCAGGACCTTTGTCTAAAGCTGATGTAAAAAAAAAAAGGATTTTAAGCTATATAAGGCTTAATCTAGACAGCATCTTTGTCACTTTTCCCATGTCAAGTGGGTACAGACTGTAGTGATTCTGATGAGGAGGCTTTTCACATCCATTTCTACCAGGAGTAACCCAAGACGCAGAGGGGGGTGAAGAACAAGGGTCATATTTATAATCTGGAATGCTGCAAAATGTATCTCTTAGAGTTTTCAGATGAACTGAGCTATTTATTTTAACAAGATCTAATTAGACCTAATTTCCATAGCATATCAATTATTTTCCTCATTAGGGTAGCTAATGCCATGTTCAGATATCATGGCAATCAAGCTTTCGATTTCTGGAAAACTGGTTAGAAGGCTTAGTATTAAGTGTGTTTCCAACTGTGAAATTTATCCTTCTGAGCAATGCCTCCCAGTTTACTCACTTTGTTCCAGGATTCTCTGCAGCATATGGCCACTGGAACCCATTAAATAACACAAAGTAAGACAAAGTCAGCGATGAGTCAAAAATAGCTGCCCTAGTGAATCGCCTTTCAAAATTCTGTCTCTAACAAGAAAAATAATGAAGAATAAGACATGCAATTAGAAGAAATTAAGGTCAATTTTCAAGCCGGGTTGCCTACATGGTGGTTTCGAAATTCACGTTAGGCACCTCAAATAAAAGCAGTCTGATTGAACACCTGCAGCTCTTGGCAATGCACTTGTGTATGTAAGGCAGCCAGGCAATTCTTGTACAGAGACATTCTACTTCTCAATTTTATTTCCCCCATTACTTGAAACTCCTAAAATTCCAGGTCCCAATTGCTGGGTTTGACATGGCTCTTTTTGCTCCTAAAGAAGATATCCAGTGCTTCCAGTGCATGGCCATATGTGTGCCATATACTTGTTGGACAAGTCCCATTTGCTCAGCATGGGAGTGAAGGCACTTATTTTTATTTCAGGAGCTTGTCGCAATGTATCTGGTCAAAGCCGTTGTCACAATATACTTGGATTCCTTGCATCCAGACTGAGTCATCTTAGAAGTTAGGTGTCTGCTCTAAGGATTTTGCTAGAGGTTTTTCACAGTCAATATTGAAAGGTCAGCATATCTGGAAGATTTGTCTCTCCTAGAGCAGCAGGCTAAGACATAGAGGTTATTTCTTCTTTGGAAACACTCAGCTTCCTTGGCTGAAGCACCTTCTTCCTAAAGAGCTGCAACAGGCAAGGTGAGTCTCACCTCAGTGTTTTCAGGGCTAGTGTCTCCAATCCCAGATGAGACACATAACACTTTGCCGATATGAAAGGTCTAACTAGAGACCTCTGCTGCCATAAGAACATTGCACTAACAGTGGGTCTGAGCTCAATGTACGGTTATACTGACATGCTGCCTGGCTGAGGGCAGGGCCATGCTTCCATTCACAGCTATACCTTAACCAGTCAGCTACATTTATTTTCTCTCATTTAAAATACATTTAGCTCTCTGAATGGATGTGTCTTGAATGAGGCACAGGAAAGATCCGTTTCTGAATAACAGGGATTCTTTACTTAATGCATTTTCATAGACTCACAGGACAGTTTTGAAGCTTCGTAGTGAGTATTACTATTTGGTTACTTTTGTATCCAACTCCCTTCACAAATAAAAAAATGCTTAATCTGGCCATTCAAATAACAATATTTAAACCAAAATATCCCAGAAATAAACAACTGTGCTCTTCTGACCTGTGTTATGAACAATAAAAAGCTACCTAAGAGTGCACAGGCTGTATATACTGTGCCTGTCCCCTTATACCTAAGCATGTCTATGAATTTAATGGGCATATTCAGGTATCATGCAGATCAGAATCCAGCCACATAACTCCTAATTGATTTGAAATTATATGGATGGTAACGGTGCCAGAAGACAATTTAGTGTGCTCTTTCATACTGAGCTGAAGTTGTTTGGTTTTCTTAAAAGAAATAAAACTGATAATTGTCACTACAGTAAGTAAATATGTCTGAATACATGCAGAAAGCAGATCTATTGGGTAAGAAGGTTACAGAATCTCATTTTGTGGTCCATCTGCTCTCTCTTTGCTTCCCAAGCCAACAGACACTAATCTGGGATGAAGAAACTGACAGGACATGGGGGAGGAGTAGACAGTCATGATTCCGTCTTGTTTCAGCTTTTTGATATACGTGCTCATGCCATTGTGATATAACAGAAGGAAAATAATGTGGAGTGGAAACAGGAGAACAATTCAAAAAATTATGCATTGCAGCAGCATTTTACTGTTCAAGACTTTCTCACAATTTCAGTGCAATTTACATATTTTACCACAGAGATGCGAGCACTCAAAATTAATGTTCAAGGGAAAAAAGATTCATTCCTGGAAAAGATTGTTAAGCAGATCACAAGCTGAAATAAACAATAAAATAATCAGATTGAGTTAAGAAAATTGTCCAGAGTACTCCAAATTTTTTCCTAATTTGCATCTATGCTGATGGTCTTGGAGCAAATGTGAACATCATTGTATTAAAAATTTCTAGCAACCATAACGTAAAAAAACCCCAACAACAGCAGTGCAAAAGAATGAGAATTAAATACAAAAAGAGACAGCGATAGAAACAAAATTCAAAGCCACAGACCATCAGTGAGAAAGACAAAGCTGAAGTGGCAGTGTGGCAAATAAGGGGTGGCAAATGAGAGGGATGTGCTATATGTGACTGTGCAGTAATAAAATAACAGCCAATGGAGCTGTATTGTGTCACCTCCATCTCTGTGCAGCTCAACAACAACAACAGGATTGCCAGTCTTTATTTCTATTTCTGGTCACTGTCATCAGAAGGATCATAATAAATAGAAATAAATTTCTAAGGAAGCAAGAAGGAGCAAAGTAAAAAAGAGATTAAAAGAGATAAGTACATATTTTTTTGGTTTAACTATAATCAAGAAGCAAGGCATGTACCAAAAATTTAAGCATTTGAACACTTCACTAAAAGTGGTAAGATCTTGAACACAGTAAGAGAGAAGCATCACTAGCATTTTGGTTAAGTACTGTGAAGAAGTTGCAAAACCCAAAGGTGTTGTCAGTGGGGAAGTGTGCCTAATGTTAAAGCACCTAACTCAAGATTTAAGAAAATTTTTACCACATGATGTGAAGCACTGACACAGCATAAGGTCCATTTGCCAGGTGAAGGCTGTTCATACTTTCTAGAAGGGTAACTTTGGCCCAGATAGCAGCTGTGGATGTGCATAAAAATGACTGGATTTCTCTCAACTAATCATGGATTTCTCATAGATCCTTTCTTATCCCCTTCCCCTTCCCAGTCTTCCAAAGCCACCTGGTTGTCCCTTGGATGTAGTTACACTCCTTTATGTGCAGAGCCATGATGATTCATGAAGAATTTGGCTTAACTTTGATGCTTTTTGCCCACTACAAAACACCTGAAGTGACTGAAGTGCTCCCAAGACAACAGCAAAAGGTAGCACTGTGCTGCCGACCACCAGTGTCAGGGCCCCAACTAAACACCTGGATTTCATCATGGCACTGAATGCACTTGGGTTGTGAAGGCAGCAACCACACAGGGACAACAAGGGGGAGCTCCAGACGTCACCATGCACATGCCATGCGAACACCTTAGGACATTAGAACAGTAGGCAGTCAAGGGAAAGATTTGAGCTAAATCTATGGCATGGTGAAGGACAATGACAGAAATTCAAGGTCAGCCACGCAAGAAACTTGGCTGAATCCAAAGAAGGACACAAACACAACTGTAAATGCAACAGGAGATTCCCTGGAGAAGTTGTCATCCTTTGACTAAGGACAACTCAGTTCTTTACATAGGAGGTTAATGACCATAGAAGGAGAAGAGATGACTGAAGAGAACCTCTTTGAAGCATCCCTTTCCAAACATATCCAGCAAAAGGCTTGACTTCCATGTCCCTTAGTGTGAAAATAATGTTTGGAGAATCTTCATGTTTTTTTCTGGGCATGCTGAGAAGTACTGGGCAAAAGGGTAACTATTTGCAGCTCCATTCTGTCTCACACACATATACACACCTACATAGATGCCTCAGTCTTGCATATCCCAAACAAGCCAGGCCCTAACACAGGGTCTAGACTTTCCATGGCCTCAGGCCTTTCTCCTTGTGGGCTTGATCTCCCTAGGATTAATGGCCATGAATCACATGGTACTGATTTTGGAGAGCCATGAATTTCATATGGCAAAGCCCATACATATTACAGATCTTCCTCTGAACTTTACCTAATGTATCAGTATATATAAAAATCAAACTTGAACTTGAAATAACAAAAGAGATTCCCAGCACAGCAAGCTTTTCCAGACAAACCTGCCCAGAACCCTTCTCTTATGGTTTAATGTACTGCAGGCACAGTATGCAATCATGAAATAAGGGTATGTTTGGCATGAGCAAAGATGCACATTCATCAGCCTAGAATAGCATGGATCCAAGCCACATCCTCCAGTCTGTGTGGTGCCTTCAAATGGTCAGAGTGATCACCAAAAAGTCAATTTAAGATCCTTCTCCTCACTCTCTTGTATTTAGGAAGCTGGTCTTGATGCATTCATCTTTCGCTGATTCTGTCAAAAATTCTCCGTTCCTCCGAAGAAAGAAGATCACCTACACTGGATCAGGGATCCCTGGAATGAGAGGCAGTCTCTTGGTGTTTAATAGTCCTTGACTGGATTATTTCATGAACATACTCTGTTGCTTTTTGACTGATGTTCATTTCCACACTACTGAGAGGGAAAAGAGCCTAACTATGCATTGTGTGAAACAGAGCTGCTTTTCAGTTTGCTTGGAACGTGCCACTTGATAATTTTTCTTGTCTGAAGCATCTTGGCATCTGCAGCCAAAGGCAGACAACTCAAGGGTACAGCTGGTCCTACAGGCTCTAGAGAAAGCCTGGGAACAAAACCAGGGCTGCAGAGTTGAGAGAAGACTCCACAGAGTGAATGTGCAAAATCTGACTTGGCAGAGAGAGCCACCATGAGCGTGGAGCACAGCCAGGCTTTAGTGAGTGCCTCAGTGGAAAATGTAAGGGCCTTTGTCCAGAACATGATTATCAGAGGTCAGCTAATGAATAATACAGTAACAACACTTTTTCCTCCTCTAAATCCCATGCCCAGCCTTTAGATTCCATCTCTTGATGTAGGAAGTAAAGACTGCTTTGACAACCATGTGTCCCTCACCTGTGGTAAGAGAGGGTCAAAAGCTTTGCTAGCTTTCACTTTGCAGCCCTGAACCCTTGGTAGTGTACCAGAGAAGGCTCCTGTGTTGTGTGAGCTGCTGAAAAGCAAAGGGCATCCTGGAAATAGCAGAGTTTCTGCGGCAGGTTATCTAATATGGTGGGCAGTGCCCCACACTGCAGGGGTGGGAAAGCCAAACGCGATGTGGTGGGGGATGCTGTGCACTAGACCCATGTCCCACATGGGCAAAATCAGTGTCCCACATGCCCTGCTCTGCTCAGCAGAGGTACCTGATTCTGAGCCACATACACTGACTCAGCAGTGCATCAGATCATGCAGCACCAGCCTGGAACTGACTGGCTTGGGAAAGAGCTGGCTGCTGGAGTGGTGAGACCTGACAGGTGGCACACAGATGGAAAGGAACTAAACCTCTGTTATCTGCTTCTTTTTGATTCACTGCAAATTCCTTTCTGGGGAAGGAAAAAAATATCATGTCTTGTTCTAGACCAAAGATCTGGGTTTGGAAGATCATTAAATACTTCAGTTCCTATAGGGAATTAAAGACTAAACAAACAAAAAAAAAAGCTCTGGAGAAATTAATAGTCTACTTCTCTGCATGTGAATCTTGGGACCTCACCTTTTGATACAGCCAAGCACTAGGTGAAACCACAACTTGTGGCTCTTCTGCTTTAACTCAGCCACTTCCTACCACATAACTTGGTTCAGACAGAGGAACCTGTCCTGAAAACAGTATCCATGACTTCTCAAATCCAGGCAAGTCAAAGCATTGTAAGATTTACCGCTCATGTTAATGTACCAGATGCAGTAACTTCTTAAGGAGGAAGCAATGCCAGCCAAAAATAACATAGGCTGAAAGAGTGAACTAATCCACCCCAACTGGGCACACCTAGAAGGAACCGCTGCCAACAATACATGTAAGAGAAACTACTTGTTGTAAAATGCACTCTGAGTACAATTATAAACAGAATTAACATGAAAATATGGATGTTTGGATGAATGAATTAAAAGCAACAACAATTTGATTAGTTCACAAAAAATGCAATTGATTCTTTTTATCCAGATAGATCAAAATACCCAGTTTGTAAAGGGGAACTCAAATAACCCTGTATGCTTTAGGCCCAGGATATTTAGCAACAGCCAAACCTAAAGGATTTAAATGGCACTTTACACAGGTGTTGGATAAGAACGCAGACCCCTTGATTCCAGACCACACAGGAGCTAGTGCTGTCCTCTGCCTGGTACCAGAAGCCCACTCTTCCCACCAAAATAACATTTGCTTACTAATGGCTCTTTCTCCAAAAGGTGTAAATGGGCCCTTGTTTATCCTCATCACAGATTCAGCTATATTCTTTTATCTTCAGTAATCTGGAGATTCTTTTTCCCTGCATATACTTTCTGTGTTCTGCTCACTGCTATTTGCTAGAGAAAGACTCTTGGGCTTTTTGCCCTTTGTATTTCCTCTCTTCTTTCATGTGGAGAAGACTGCCAATGTGGGATTTGCAAACTGCTGCCAATATGGGATTTGTGCTGCTGCGGCTGCCAATCTTTAATTTAGCATATGTATAAAGCTAATTTTTGGACACGATGCTAGTGCCTGGCATCTCTGCAGGAGTCAGCCAGGTTGTAATGTTTGTATTGTACTGCACTATAAAAAACAATAAAAAGAAAATATAAAGGAAAAAGCCTTTTATCTCTAGCTTTATAGCTACAGATATGGTCTAAATACTTGTATTCTCCCTCTGCATCTAAAATTCACTTCCTCCTTTCTGTTGTCGCAGCCCTTTCTTTTAGATTTGCAGTTTGTGTTGCCTGCAGTAGGAGCCAATGATAGGCTTCTGCTCCCTACTGTGCATATCTTCATATTAAAATGTATAAATTCAACTCTTTAGAGAGAGAAAAAAAAGACTAGTTTCCCTTTAATTATATTTAAACTACACAGGCACATGCATGAAGTAATACTTTCTTCTTTCAAAAAATATTTTAATACACAGAGTCAGAGTAAAAAATATAATCATTCAGGAAACATCTTTCTTATAGAAAACATAAGCTTGACTACCCTTCTTTGGCAAGGACATCTATAGTTTGGGAGGATGTTCCTGCAGTGAATTCTCTCAAACACTGCTGTGCCATTCTGGCGGCTGCATGGGAGCCAGAGCGAGCCAAACTCCAGCTCCAGGAGCCCCCATTTGGAGGAGCTCATGCAGCCCCAGGAAGCTCCATGGCCATGCTTGGGAGCAGGCAAAGGGGAAGGCTGCTGGGGAAGCCAGGGCTACCAGGAGGGAAGAAGGAAGCAGCTTTATGCTGCCCCATGATGGTGGCTATAGCAGGACAAAGGATGGTACAGTTCCCAGTGGTCCTAGATGGATTTATACATGGATTTAGAGGAAGAAAAGGATTTCAAGGAAGAGACAGTTCACAGTTCTTCCTTACAGAGGGAATTTTCTAAACCTTTACTCAAGACTATTCCAGCACTTGTACTCGAAGGGGGGATGTTCACTGGAAGAGGCGCAGCATAAAGTAAATTCTAGAGAATGGTTTGGAAAGCATGGCAGACAGCAACAGTGGCAAACTGAGTGACTGACTTAAAGGAGGACCCACTGACTGCATCCAGTCTGAGCATCTTTCCCCAGATTCAGGGGGAAAATGTCATCAGGAAAACACAAAGAAATATGAGGGTTTTGTACATTTGCTTTTTACAAATATTTAGTATACCCGCAGGCTGCAGAATCTATTTTGATTTGTTTTTTCTTATCAACAGAGGTTTTAGCTATTTCTTCTTCCCTGATAGAAATCACATGAAGGAAAAGGATATGGCACCATCCTGACATCATTTTCCCATTTTAATTATTGTGATTTAAATTACCCCATCTACAGAAGTCCACAATATAGTGTTGACTACCTAGTAATAGAAGGTAGTTTTTCCACATGGCTAGACTGGTATTTTCTAAGAAGGAGATCTGCTAGCTTGCCTACTTTCACAGCGGCAGTGCCATGTGCCGTAATGAGACAGGATTATTGTTGCAACTGCTCTTGAAGGCCTCTCTCCACAGGCAGCCAAAGAATGACTGAGTCACGCAGGTGATGCATTTGCTGTAATGAGACCAACAAAGCCCCAAAACTCACATCCAGAACAATCCCCTATGTATCCACGCCTCTGGCGGAGGGTATGGGGGGATGAGAACAAAACTGCTGATGCCGGGGAAAAAACAATAAACCCCAATTATTTAAAATAAATAAATAAGGGTGTGGGGGGTTCTAATGCTAATATACCCTGCACAGTCATGCAGAAAACCCAGAGTTTGATTTCTAATCCCAGCCTCTTGTTCCCCTGGCTGGCAGGAAGCACGCACAGGGTGGAAGGAGGTGCTGTGCATCACTCAGCAGCAGCCCCTCCGGCTGCCTAATGAAAGGGGCTGACAGGCTCTTACGGGAGACCCATCCAGCCTGCCTTGGCTGGGAGGATGATGGCCTTGGCACAGTGCATTGCGCCACAGGAGGGGATTTTTTCCCGGCTTTATAAACTACATCCTTGAGGCCCTGTGTCGCTGCCAACTTTTGCCTAACGCAGGACTGTTTAGGACTCCCTCTGGGGCTCATCCGTCAGTTGGAGAAGCTGTTATTGAGAAACACAGGATACCCTCTTGCAGACCATGCCGAGCCTGGACCACCCTCGCTGAGCTTCCTGCACCTGCTGGCTGGGAGACTGAACATCGGGACTGGGAATGGGCACAAGAACAGTACCACTGACAGGAAGCATAAGCGCCAAACAATTATTTATCTTGTGCTGGGGGTTTGGAAGGTGGGTATCATGAGGAGTCCTCTGTAAGTTAGAAATCAGCTCTATTCCCAGAGCACTGGTGCATCAGAAAACCCTACTGACAGGCACCTCAGGAATACGGAAAGGATTAGCACTCTGAATGCCAGGATGGTGCTACCAACGTTGTGCTCATGTAAGCAGCTATGCTCTGAGCCTCCCACCCTCTTCCATCATGGGGGCAGCAGGTGGAAATGCTTTTATCTTTTCCCTGTGAAGTGTAACTGGACAAATGTGGGACAACTACTATTTCAGAGACCTCTGAGAAGCTTTAGGATTGCAACACTAACATTAACCTCCAATTTGGACTGGAGAAAAGGTGGGGGGATTTCTGCATCTTTGCTTTGAAACTCTTCTCCTGGGCAGCAGGCTGGAAGCACTGGTGACTGCTTTGGGGAGTTATTCCTTGTGCCTAAGGTCTCATTTCCATGAGGATTACCTGCTGTGGTTTGGATCAGTCATTTGATTTCACAGCACACATCTGCTATGATCCAATGGCATCTGAAGAAAAGCAAGCAATTAAGGAAGCTTCAGGCTTGTCTACCAGGATAAAACCTACCACAAGTTTTGTTTCACCTTTGTCTGGCCCTTGTCGTCTGATTAAATCCCATGGTTTATTAGGCTTGCCTGATGCAGGCAGCGCCCAGGCACCGTTTTCCCTAGGAAGGTATCACACAAACTCATGCAAGTACCGTTCATCCCCAAGACAAAGATATTATCCCTGGACTGAAGGCACAGGCCAGGTTCTGTGTCTGATCAACCACTTGTGACTTTGCTGAACCTGCCAGAAAAGGGGCTGCTACACACTCTTGCTGCTGTCAGAGAGTTAAGATCTTAGACAGCACCAACCAAGTATAAATCTGAAACAAGGGATAAACTGCATGCTGCATCATGAAACCTATTGAGAAACCTACACAAAAATCCAACCAAAACAACAATAAAGAGCTTTTCTGGAGGTCTTGGTATGACCTCACCATTGACCTGCTGACTCACCATTCAGTTAGGCAAAGGAGTCATATGACACTAGTCTTTCCCAATCATGTGAGAAGGGTACCAAATAAAATGGAGTCACTGGTGTGAAACATGAAATTATCCTCTCACATTTCATCTGTCAATTATTTCACATCAGCAGTCAAGGAAAACAGATGTAATGAACAGCTCATCATTCAAAACAATCACCCACTAAACCCAATTCCCTTAGTAAATATATTCAAGGGAAGATCAGTGATGGCTGGATTTACACACGATGTGAGTTGAGTTCACTGGCCTGTTTTCCATGTTGGACCACACCAGCCCAGCTGTACCCCACACTTCTGAGGGTCTAGGCAGCTGCCCACTCCCATCACATGATCCCTCACTGCACAATGCCATGTCCCTGGATAGAAACACAATGCCCTAACAAAATTTTCTTCATATCCAGGGCATTTACATCCCCGGTGTACCAGTGCTCAAAAAACTCTTACCTGTGCAGGGCAATAAAATAAGGACAATAAAATAACAAGGATAGGAGATAATCACCATTGTGTGCAAGGTAGATCACAATCAAAAGTGAAAGTGAGGGCACATCAAACATGAGAACTTACAGTTTCACTTCAAAAAAGACTGATGCTCCTCAAAACAAACCATATTTAACAGGCAGGCAGAGACCCCAAACTTTTCCATCTATTTTCTTCAAGTCTTTGCTCTTAACAAGCTTTGCCGTCCTACCCATATCTGATTTCAGGACTACCAAAGCCTGAACACCTCTGACTGTATCTCTGTATAAGAAGTACCTTAAAATTGCACAGATGAGATAAATATCACTGCAGACTGTTATTTAAAAATGTGTCACTATGACTAATGGGATAAGAAAAACCAGTATTTTTTATTTCTCATAATGTGGCACACACTCTACAAAACAACTATGAAATCCAGAGTTTTTAAATATAGCCCTTTGCTGACATAAATATTAGAAGAGGATGATACATGGTCAATGGAGCACTGCTGAGGCACGGGCAGTCACACAAGAGTGGCGTTTCCCACCTAATCGCACAAACATGCCAACAAACTGCAGCACCTTGGTGGTCTGGTTCCTCACTGATATTTCAGTTGTTCAGCTGCCGCAGCCACAGACGCAGTGAATCTTGAATTAAACACTACTGCTCAGCCATGCTGACACTCGCAGTCAAGCATATCTTGATGAAATTAGAGATGCAGAAAATATTTTTTGACAGAGTGCACGAGCAAAACAGCCAGAAGTGCAGCAAGTTCGGTGTGAATGGCTCGTGCAGAGAGAGAGACCAGGGAGATGTTGAAAATTGGACTCTCTGATTTTGGCAGGAAGAGGCGAATTTTATTAGCAATCTATGCAGCAAACATAACTTTCCGACTATTAACAGGTTTTAGTTGCCAAAAGAAAATCACTATTTCTAATTGCTTTTCAGCTCTTACATTTATAACGGAAAGGGAAACAGGGGGAAGGCAAGCAAACTTACATCTCCATTATGTAAAATATCAGATAAGTGTAGGATATGGTACCATTCCAGTTTAACAAAATTTTCAGAAATATAAACACTTTACGACCTTCTGCCCAAACCCAGTACCTGTAATTGCACAACAATTTAGCACACATACATTAAAAATGTGCAGGAAAATTTTGCAGAGCATCATAGACTAAACAGGAATTGGTAGAAATAAGACAGTTTTATTCTTACTGTTGCTATTTATTACCTAGCATGTGTGGTCTTAAAAATCTAAGGGAGCTTCATTGTCTTGAAGAAACATGTTGTGTTCTGATTTCCCTTTGATTTTAACAGAATGGAAATTCTAAATTAATAGTGCAAGAGATAGCAGGACTAATTCCAACCTGTAAGGTTCCAAACCCCACCTGTTCTACTGCATTTCTTCTTAGCCTAGAAGGAAAATACAGTATTTCTGGCTCTGCAAGTACCACTGTAATCCCTGGCCAGAAGAAATTGCTATGAAACAATACTTTAAGTGTCTTTGACTCAGAGGTTTGGATGGGCTAAATGAGATTTTTAAGGCAGCGTGTCTAAACTCCATTGAAAACATCCTCAGCTCTTTAGAAGGTCTTCAAAAGTTCACTAAGACACAACATGTGAAAATTAGTAGCTAGCTCCTTTGCAGAGAAAGTCTGGCAAGCTTGACTGGGAAATACCCTTTAGACACAGCAGAAAGAGTGGCCCTTGGGGAAGGGCCCAGATGGACTTGGCTCCCATGGGCAGCTGCTTTGCCCAGCCAGAAACACACTGCTTGCCACTATAACCAACCCAGCTGTTCTCAATCACAAGACTATAGAGCTAATAGTTGAAAAGGTGTCTTTATCCAGTGCTCTGATCATGCTAACTAAGGTGACCACACATGCGAGCTTTCCAGTTACATTAAGAAAGCATTGATTAGCTGCTCTGTGAGGTGAGTGGGGACATTTCCTACTGTGCATTGCCAGAACATGGCCAGCATATGTACTAGCTTGCAGAGGGCGGGGTCTTGAAAATAAAATAGAAATTCTCCTACATGTCCTTAGTGGAGTCATGGGTGTTAGAGCAGTGCCTGGTTTGCAGTTGTTTGGAACCCATGCAGGTGACAAAGCTGAAGGAGCAACACTGGGCACAAGGCAGAGGGGATGTGTCCAGCAAGAAGCTCCCTGGACTACAATGTGCCAGATAAAGCACACAGGTACCTATGACCACTCTTCCCTGTTTGTCTCTGTGGCTGGGCACAGCCAAGCACGTGTGGCAGTGGAGACTCACCTTAAGACATCTGAGGGCCCTGGATCTGCCTGCAGCACTGCCATGTGATAGCCTTGGGTCATGGTACTCCATTAAATACTCCCAAACCAGAAGGGCCATGCAGTTCAGGTGACAATTCAGATAAGTGGGATGCACCCCATCCTCACAGGGGAAGCACTGGACTCCAGCCCCTGGTATGTATGTATGGCCAGACTTTGTGAACGAAGACTTGGGAAGGGCTCTCCCCACGTGAGTGAGCCCTTTCAGCCTGCGCAGTGAGGCACAGCATGCGCAGAACTGGCCCTACCGTTTAAGTCCTAAGGGTCCATTTGCCACAGCCGAGCAAGCTTGGACAGTGACAGTGAAGTCCTCGGGACTGATGCTAAGCAGGGTTAGCCCTGGTTAGTACCAGCCCCTGATAGGACCCAGCCAAAAGGGCTGACCTGATGTTCTTGTGACCGGCCACACTCACGTCTAGCTCAGCTCCCACATGCAATCTGGACCCCCAGAGAGAGCACAGAGGAGCAAGGGGACAATGAAACCCAATCTTGCTTTTATCCTTCTGC
The DNA here is from genome assembly GCA_035583235.1 of Hafferia zeledoni. Classification (NCBI taxonomy): domain Eukaryota; kingdom Metazoa; phylum Chordata; class Aves; order Passeriformes; family Thamnophilidae; genus Hafferia; species Hafferia zeledoni. Next base: position 79,434,842 of record JAWWEV010000001.1, on the reverse strand, counting down.
TAGACAGCAGAGGGACCCCTGCACGTGCGCGCCTGCACTTCGAAGCCGGGCGCTGGGAGATGCACAACCATGACAGCCCCGGCGCGATGTGCCCCGCCAGGCGCCCGCTGTGCCGGCGTGGCTCTGCACCCACCCCTACCGCTAGCCCCCTTGCAGTGCAGCAATTTACACTTGCATAAATTAGCAATAACTGGAAATCCACTTCACTGGACCTTACGCAGCATGACTAATGGGACTCACTTTTTAGCTCTGTTCCTTTTGTGTGACTACTCAGCAAAGAGGGGGCCTTAGAAAAGAGAAGAACCAGTAAACTTTATGCTGTGGAAAAAGAAATGACAGTCTCTGAAGAGTGATATAAAGGTTTAATGGGTGCTTTGGATGCACAAGAAGCAAGTATTTTAAGAGTGCTGTGGAGCACAATGCTGCTACTGATGCCTTTTTTGCCTTTGTATCCTTGTCTTTATCTTTTAGATAGTGCATGTTAATTTTGGTGGCACAGGAACAAGGCTCAGAAAAGTACATCTCTGCAACAAAAGGAATACAAATCTGGAAAGCACAAGTAATTTTGAAGAAACTCCTCAGACTTGTGCTATTTACCAGCAATGTTGCAAGGGCTGGGTGGGCTGAGAGCTATCTGAATCTCAGCGTTTGTCTTGATCTAGATATCTTATGAGAATATGCTTAAGCCATTTAAACCCTTCCTTTGTGGAAAAAAGTAATAATTAAGGATATTTAGAATGGCTAACACAGTGAAATTATAGCATAAAAATCCAACATGCCAGAAATGTACTTTCCAAAAAAGTGAGAGTATAAACATTTTTAATTCTGGAGTGTCACATACATCAGTTTTCTTTCATAACCCTATTCAAGCTCATTGTATCAAGCTAATTGCCAGGCTATGTTTGGGGTTATTTTTGTATTTTGTTTTGGCTTGTTGGTTTTTTTGTTTGTTTGTTTTTTATTAATTTTTTAAAGAGGAATATTTAGCATATAAATGCCTGTGTAAGCCCTGTGATATAGCAGAGCTACAATATTCAAACAATTTGGCAAACTCTGTGCACTCACAGTGACTTGCAACCTGGTATATGAAGTAAGCACCACGAATTACAATATAGAATTTGCGACACCATCAGTGTGGGTTTATTAATGTTATATGCAAATGCAATGTTTAAATATTTATCTTTTGGTACCTGCCAACAGGTATTTTCCATTCTAGGGGGAGTACTTTTCTCTTGATTTATGCAAATAATTCCTACTACATGAAGTCCAGATATGCATGCAGAAGGAGAGAAAAATACATCCCTGTAGCTACAATTTTTTCTACAACATTAGTGAGACAAGTGTTTCACAATTTCTGTGCAGGATCCTTAAGCAGAAATTGTGGTGCATGAAACAATCCCAATTGCCAAGGAAAAAATTACAGCCTTTCATTCTCATAGCAGCATGTAACTAAGGTTTAGATGAGTGAACAGATGCATGCAAAAATCAGCCATGAGAATGGAAAACATTCATTTTCACAATCTGCTAAATCTGCTAGGTATGCATGAAACAAAGCCAAAGAGATCTCCAGCAGAACGCAGTGTCACAGTCTTGGCACAACAGGGAACTTTCTCAGATGTGGCTTGTGCCAGCACTGGCACTTTTACTGTACAGCTGTGTTTAGAGATCACTGAAATATACTGGAATCTCAAAGAGTTAATAGTATGACTGCTATTGAAACATATTCTCTCCACTTCCCACTTTTCCAGAAAATTAGATGTGATTTTTTTTTCTTATTATTGCAACTACTGCTTTACATGAAGTAACAAGTTCAATAGAGAGATTTTCCAAGTGTGTTTTCTTCTGCAACAACACAAGTCCCTTAGCAAACCCTTTCAATGAAAACTCTGGTGTTGCCTTCACAGCACTTACATGACTCAAGCTTAGTGACCTCATGCAATGCTGAAAAAGATCCCAAATTTTATATGATTTTTTTATATTACTGTTATTCAGAACTAGAGGAGAAATGAACATATAATTAGACTGGGCAGATTAGATTGAATTAAAGAGTATAGTCAAATCTTCTCTTAAGTAGCAGTTTCTCAGAAATAAGGCTTCTGACTTTCCAGGCATGAATTATATGTCTTATTCTGTTGAAATGTAGATCTTCACAGCTTGTGCCTGGCCTCCAAAAAGCCTGACTCTCTAAAGCCCAAAGACAGCGACTGTATTGAACACCACCCTTTCTCATTTTAGCATGTTAAAACAAGGGCTGTGGGCAAGAAAGGATATATGGAAAAGCAGGAAGGGAGGAGGCTGTTTCCTTGAGTGGCAGGCTTCGTCTGACAGCTCCTTTGTGTCTCCTCTTGGTGTGGTGTCTCACATCCTCCCATTCTTAAGAAAGGCACCTTTAATCTCTTTTCCCCTAAATGCCATTGCTTGGAAGCACTTGGTTTTAGCATCACCTTCAGGATGAAGACCTTAAGTGATAGGGAGAGGTTTTCCCCAGAGGTAGCATTGGTTTCTGGTCTTCTGACAGGATTCTTTAGGAAATTTGGCAGTTTCACACATAAGGGGAATTTCATAGCTTATCTTTGGAGATCTTGGAGCAATTTTAATGGGAAAAAGCATTAAAGGAACTTGTCACATGGCTTCTGGAACCACATGGAGAGTCAAGGATGTCTCCACACTCCAAGGCTGCCGCTCAAGCACTTGCATTTCTATTTCTTGGCAAAAACTGCATTTATGTACTCACTTGATTTCCAGAACAGGGTGAAAACCAGATGCCCCTCTTTGCACCATGCAGCTTACTCCCTGGGATGTCTACATGAAAGATACTGTGATGATGGCGTTTATTTTAAGGAGGTGGTTGATTGGTAGCCTACAGTGTTGCCCTTTTCATGCCACACTCTGGAAGAAAAAAAAAACTATGAAAGGAGGTGTGCTTGCGCCAAGGCACTCTGTGAAGTATACCTTCCCTCTGATCTATGACCTGGAATCAGTCCCCAGAGGCAGGGAGGTGGATGCTGCCAGGACAGCCCTCGGACTGCTTACAAAACTCTGCTGGAGTCCTGACATGAGGAGAAGGAAAATGAAAGGAGTAGTTTAGAAAAAAATACTTTTGTTTAGGCCAGATCTGTGACCTGTAAAGCTGCCTCAGAAGGGGTACACAGCCTCTATACTTTCTTCAGAGGCTTCATCAAAAGGAATGCCTGGAATCTGCAGCTCCATGAGTATAAAATTTCACTGCGCACTCCTTCCTTTTTGTTAAGCTCCAGAAGCATGCATGAATTTTTTTTACCTTTTTCAATGACTTACTTGTCCTTTACTAGGGTATCTCTCTTTTTTACTGTTCAAAAGATTTCCAGGGAAGTTTCCACCAGACAATTTATTTGTGTAAGTCAGATGCAACACCAGCATCCACTTCTCTGGCTTGTCCTATAATTGGCAATAATGATTTTTAACAGTGCTTTGGGGAATGAGTACTCTGCATTGAGGGAATCCCAGGAAAGTCTGCAAGTTTTTCAATATTGTGATGAAAAGGTTAGTGCCTTTCCTACTGTGGTGAATGGGGTGCAAACCCACATTTTGGGATGCTATGTCATGGGTTATGGAGATGCTTTCAAATAAGTGAAAAACGTAATTCCCATTCTCTCACAGCCTGGTGCAGCCACTTGGAAAAAAAAAGAAACAACAACAAAAAAATTGAACTAGTTCACTGTGGTTACTGCAAAGCAAGCTCTTTACTGTACGTGCTGTGAGGCTACCTTGGCAGGCCTATAGGTTGCTACCACGAGACTGACAAATGCCGGGGAACACATTTGCATGGTTCGGTGAGTCCATAGGAGAGAATATGTTGTGCAGCCTCAGCAAGCGTTGAAAGCGCGAGTCAAGGAAAAGTGTAAAGTGCCAAAAGGGAACCAGCAGAACATTACACTTGTATGAAATGGGAGTAATCTCATTACCAGAGGTGATAACCATTGCACCCCTGATGGAAATGCATAATTACTGAAAACAGCTAATCAACTGCAAGAGCAGCAGGGTAGCCAGAAGCTCCTATCTATACCATCTACTGTGCTTAACCCAGTTGAGCTGCTCCTCCTCCTCCATCACCTTCTGCAAAAGGATCAGTAAGACATGCGGCACGTACAGACACTCACATGTGGGTCAGCATATCTAAGTGATACAATGCTTTGACTTTCTGATTGCAAATAAAACATGTATCAGTTCTGTGAAGTCTCCTAATTCTATACGATGCTCAAGTGCACCACACTTACACACGTTCATTTCATGGCTACATCTGTAGATAAAGAGGGTTTGCAAGAAGAGTTGCAAACACCTGACTTCTATTGAAAAAAAAGGGGACGGCAAGTTTCTTGCCTTTAATCTCTGACAATGAGAAATCTCAGTTTATATACACACATATATGTAAATATATGTACGCATACATATCTGGAACACTTGCTCAGCCTCACTGATGAAGCAGCCTCTAGTACATTGTTTTGTTCTTTTCCTGACCCTTGCAGTCTCTATCCAGGCACTTTCAACAAAAGGAGCAACTGGCTTGACTTGTGTATCAAACTGCAACAGGTGAGGGAAAAAGGAGCTGTCAGCAATTATAAGTAAAACATACAGTTTTCCAGATACAGCTAGAAAAACAGTAAGAACTAGTGAATTGTTTTAAGGTCTTTAAACAGGAAGAGCTGCTTGTGGAGCTGGCAGTCTGTTAAGAAAAAGTATAAATGAAAATTTCTCACAGTGACGGTAACTCTTTCATGTCTGTTGAGGATCTTGATTAGGTGAGGAAACTAGGACTAAAACCACACAGGGACACATGCACGGTGATGCTTAAAAAAAAGGCCACAGACTAAAATGTATAAGCTATTCCTGTAGCACAGATGCAAATCCAGGACTGCCTTGTCTTAGGTTCATGTCCTAATCACCGAGCTAGAAATTCAGCTTCAGACCCAGCTTTGGTCTCTGGCCCAGTTGATATCCACTTATAGCAAGGTGGAGGATGTCTCTACCACAGGGGTGTGTGCATACAGATGGTGCATCAGAGTTTTATTTAGCAAGCAGGGTGCTATCGTCACTCCAGATAAGGACAAATAGATCTGTGTTCCTGGCTTCCTGGACAAGTTTTCTAACCACCAGGAAAATCATCACAGTCTAATTCAGGTTGGAAGCGACCTCAGAACGTCACCTCATCCATCTGCCTCCTCAAGGCAGGGTTAACTACCACTCTACACCAGGGTGATAAGGGCCTTACCCAGCCAAGGCTTGGATACCCCCATGGACGGAGGATACACCAGTGCTCTGGACAACCTGTTCCAATGCCTGGCCATCTGCCTGGGGAAAACTTTTTTTCCCTTTGTCTCCAGTCAGCATCTCCCTTCATGTACCCTGTGGCCATTGGTTCCATCCAGTCTTTAGCCTTCCTCATTCTGTGCTTACAGGTCCAGGTATATTTTTCTATTCCTCCTTGCTAACCCATTCCTGCATCCATTTCTTGTATGCTTCCTTCTTGTGTTTCAGTAAAATCAGGAGTTCCCTATTCAGCAAGCTGGCCTTCTGCCATGCCTGCCTGTTCTTCCACCCTTCAGATAATTTTTTTTGCATTTTATGCAGGTTGGCACTGAAGTCTGACTAGCCCTTATGATCTCTCTTGCCTTCAGGGGAAGCCTAACACGGGATCAGTTCTGACTATCAGCTGAAGTTTTGTGTCCTTGCCTGCCTCACTGTATTTAGGACCACAAACTCCAGCATCTGACAGCTCCTGCAGTCAAGACTGCTATTGACTGACAGTTCATTTTCATTCAGGATTTCAGCAAAGCATCTCTCCTAGTTAGTTGCTCAGCACTTATATAAAAAAATTGTCTTCCCTGCACTCCAGAAATCTGGATTGTTTTGCAACCCATCACACTGTCCTCCCAGTAAATTCTGGCACGCTTAAAGCTCTCCATGAGAGTCAGGAAGAATTTGAGATACTTCTTTCAGTTCTTTAAGGAATCTTTGTCTGCATTCTCTCCTTGATGAATCATCACCATGACATTCCCCCATCCTGGCTTCCCCTCTGTCCTTGATCCAAGCCTGTTACACGTGCAACCACAGATTTGAACATTATTTTCTCTCCCCTGTCCTAGACATTTTAAAATAAACAGGCCATAGCTATCTGTGTTTTGCTTTTGTTTCTTGTCAGAGTCTGCTAGACAAATTTTGATTGTTCAAGGGCCTTAGACTGAAGATACATTTCTGATAGCCCTGGCATAAGAGAGACAACAAGCTGCCAAAAGAGGACAGAAACATTTCTGAGTCTGCCCAAAAGCAGAGTTTCAAGCACTGCAGGTGTTAGCAGCATGGCTGGGAATTGCATTCTTGGATGCAGGTGTCTAAAGTCAACTCAAGGCAACTATAATATGCCCAGTGCTAAGGATGCTTCAAAGTACCTCACACCATGAAGCTGTATGACAAAGTAAGAACAAAGTCTCTTGTTCATTATATCTATTGATTCTAGCTTGGTAAAGAAGAAAAGAGAAGAGAACAAATGACAGTCACAATCTCTTGATAACCACAGGCAATCAAATGAGGGAAGAAAACAGGTAAGTCTGTGTGGGTTGGAGATAGAAGGATATCTCTGCCTGACCAATCTGTTGGTCTTTTATGACAAAATGGCTGGTTACATGACAGAGAGAAACAGAGGTAATGCACCCTGACTTTAGAGGGCAAAGCATTTTACTCTGGAAGCTGAGAAAATATGGGTTAGAACTATTAGATAGGTTGGACTGCCTGTACAGTTGAGTTTGAAAGATTGCCTAGTTGGTATCTGGTACCAAGTGGAGAACCCCAGGCTCTGACACTGCAGCCAGTTTTATTCAACATCTTCCACATGAACCTCAGTGATGATACAGAATGAATCCTCAGCAAATTTTCCAATGACACCAACTAAATGGACTAAGAGAGATGGCTCAGGAAAATGCTGTCCTTGATCTGCTTGTCAGCAGAGTGATCTCGTGAGTGAAGTGGAGATTGGTGGTCGTCTTGGCCACAGTGACCACAAAGCAATCAAGTTTAAAATCTCTGCTAACAGGAGGAAAAGTGTCAGCAAAACCTTGACTCTGGGCATGTGGAGAACAGACTTTAGGCTGCTCAGGGAATTAGTAAGGTTCCCTGGGAAAATATTTTTGCAGGTGCTGGGGTCCATCAGTGCTGGTCACTTTTCAAACATTACCTCCTAAGGGCACAGGAGCAGGAAATTCCCAAATGTTGAAAGTCAAGCAGGTGAGGCAGAAGGCTGGCTTGGTTGAACAGGAATATTCTCTTGGAAATAAGGCAGAAAAGGAAGGTGTATTCCCAGTGGAAGCAAGATCAAGTGATATAGGCAGTATTCAGATATAAAATGTCCATCCCACAGCTGGATAAACACATCATGTGGGTGAGCAATTGGCTCATAGGTCAAGCACAAAGGAATGGGGGGACTGGTGACCTGTCACTAGTGAGGTTTCACAGGGCTCCATCTCAGGCCCTGTGCTCTTCAGCTTCTTTGTAAATGACTTGGACACAGGACTGGAAGGGATACTAAGCAAATTTTCAGACGACACAAAAGTGTGAGGAGCTGTTGACTCCTATGAAGGCAGGGAGGCCCTTCAGAGAGACCTTGACAAATTAGAGGGCTGGGCAATCAACAACCATATGGAGGTCAACAAGAGAATGTGCTGGATTCTGCACCTGGGATGGGGCAATCCTGGATGTATGTACAGACTGGGAAATGAGATGCTGGAAAGCAGTGCCATGCAAAGGGATGTGGGGGTCCTGGTCGATGGCCAGTTGAATCTGAGTCAGCAGTGCCCTGGCAGCCAGGAGGGCCAACCGTGTCCTGGGGGGCATCAGGCACAGCATCACCAGCCAGTC
>JAWWEV010000001.1:79323150-79426855 GCA_035583235.1 Hafferia zeledoni | reverse complement strand
CCATATGAGGAGTGGCTGAGGGCACTTGGTCTGTTCAGCCTGGAGAAGAGGAGACTGAGGGGAGACCTCATTGCAGTCCACAACTTCCTTGTGAAGGTCAGACACTTTTCTCTGTGGTGAGCAGTGACAGAGCCCAAGGGAATAGCCTGAAGTTGTGTCAGGGGAGGTTTAGGTTGGATATTAGAAAATGGTTCTTCTCCCAGAAGGCAGTTGGGCACTAGAAGAGGCTCCCCAGGGAAGTGGTCACAGCACGAAGCCTGACAGAGTTCAAGAAGCATTTGGATGATACTCTCAGGCAGCTGGTGTGACTCTTGTGGATGGTCCAGTGCAGGGCCAGGAACTGAATGCAATGATCCTTGTGAGTCCCTTCCAACTCAGCATATTCTGTGATTCAGTCCAGAGCTACCACAAGAAACTCACATACTTTGCCAAGAGGAGTCCCAGAAAGTTCAGAAAGGAGAAGCAAGAAGTTGTACAGCAGGATGACCCCGTATGTCTGCCTGGCCAGAGGTGACAGGCTACAGGGTGAAGCTGCTAAAAGGGGGCCTGGGACTTAAGTGGGTGTCAATCTGAATGAGGGATAGCCAGGGAACGGTGTGCTCTCATTGCAAATAAAACATATTGCATGGCCAAAAGACCAAGGAAGTTATTACTCCCTTTTACTCAGCACTGGTGAAGCTGCACCTGCAATACAATCTCCAGCTTTGGCCACTTCAAGAGAGGTGTTAGGAAACTCTGGAGGACGGTCAAGATGTGAGAAAGCTTTTGGTGCTGCTGCACAAAGTAGCTTCAAAAGGAAATGTGCTAATGTGACAAACGATCCCAAATGGAGGTTCTAGTTTCCCTTGCGAGATACATTTGTCAGTAAAACAAAAAAAGACACAATTCCATAAATGCTTCACTTCACTCAAGGAATTGAGCTTGTTAGCCATGACCAACTTTAATAAGCACTTACAGAATTTTGGGTGTAAGAAAGTACTTGTCTAGCTGACAAGTTGGAAACTTGCTGTGCTTAACTTGCCCATTTAAAAGGTAGCACAGTTTTTCTTTTCTTGAACAGTGAGAGCAAAAAGGAGGTCTAAGGCAGTCCCATGTGAAATCCCAGACAAGACTTGACTGAGCTGAGAAACTGCTACTTTGTTCCACTGGCCCTCAGCCCACCTAATTTTTGCTTTATTAGCATTTCCTCACACCTTGTCTTCCATCTACCAACTCCTAGACCACACTGTAAAAGAGCTCCCTTACCTCCAGCTCCAACTGCAGCGTGCCACAACCAGGTCACAAAGGTCCCCTCTGTCACTACCTGGACTTTCTGCCACTACCTGTTAAATATGCATGATATGTATTATTTTTTGACCCCGGTCAGGATGGCAGGAGGCTGCTTTCCAAGACTGTATGGCTTGTAAAGGTGAGGCTTGTGGGTCTGTTCACCAGTAATAGCATAGAGAAAACTCAGAGCTTCCATGGCAAAAATAACCAAAACAGAAGGTTCCTGAGAGCCCTTTAACATGCTAGCTGTGCTTATGGCAAAGAGTTGCTGATCTGCCTGCAGGAAACATCACCCTCATGAAGACATGACCCATGTAATGCTTTGTTAAGTAGCACCACACCTCTGTGAAGAGGTGGATGTAGGAAGAGGTGGTGGCATTTGCTGGCCAGAAATCAGAATACTTGTCACAGGCTTGGAGTCAGTTGCTCTTTCTGTTAGTTTCTGTCAATTCACATCAAGCACTACTCAGACATTGCTTGGTGTGTGAATCGCCTCCAACTACAAAATTCAGCATGTGTGTGCAGGACTACTTGTAACAGCCTCAAGCACTGAAACTCATAACCCACCTTTGTGTTTCTGGGCATATCTTTTTCTTCTCAGCACTTCCACTCTATCTCATGGATGATAAGCAAATTTGACAACATGAAGCCAAATTCTGAGATCAGGTGCCCTAGCTGGCAATGCTCAGGCAGTGCTGCTGCTGTTTGCCACATGCTGGCCCTGAATGAGCTTCTGCAAAGCATCTGCTCCAGAAAAACACATGCTCAAAAGCAATAGTGCTTAGTGGTAGAGCCAAGCATCCTTCATCCCTCCTTCCACATTCGATGACCTCTTTCACAGTCAAGCAGCAGCCAGTCATGGCAGGCACAGAGTCATCTGGAGAAAGAAGGGTGTTCTGCTCAGTAAGCCCATTGCCCCCTTACATCTTCATCTCTCTCTTCTAGAGACTGAATGGAGATGATGAGTGCCCAGTCAGGTGATGTTGCTGCAACTCCCTACATACAATGGTCTCATTCCACATAATATTTATTTCTCATTTGACAGCTTCTTCTGTATGAAAAATGAAGAGCTAAACCTATTTACACAAGTTGAGTAACTAGATGAACATTTTAAAAGCAACCTGTCTTACGGGCCAAGTCAGTATGCTTTCCAACTCAGACAGCACACCTGGAAACAAACTTAAAATGCCATAGGATTACTCATTACTTAAGGGGGAAGGAAAAAGAGATACTTTATCACAGACCATGTGCTTCTGGGAGACATCATGTTCATGCCCTTCCTGATGTGAGAAATCACAGGCACATTATACTCCCATTTCCCTGAATGTGCCCAGCACCTCAGTGGACTGTGGCAGTGGGCTCTCACCTCTGCACTTCAATGCACCAGGCTTATGTACTGCTGCTTATGGAAATAATAAGAAAACCCCACATATTTGAAGGAGAGATTTTTGAAAAACAGCCACAACAGAGGGCAAGCAACTATTTTCAATTCCCACCAGGGTTCGTTATCATTGATGCAACATGCACACAACAGGGGTCTTGGTCCTGTTGGTGCAAATGCTGTGAGTTTTCCCTCTGACATAATGGTGCTAAGGTTCTTCCTCATGGCACTGAGGAGGATATTCTGGCAATGTAGAGATTTCACACTATTTCCACAGCTTAGATGCTGTGATATGCTGTGCAAGGTAAGGTCTGTGCTATACAACCATGATTTCAGAAAGCCCTTAAGGCCATTGCAGCCACAGCTCTGGTAACAGATTTAACCAGAGCAATGCCTACTATTCACACATGCTGTGGCAGAAAACGTGCTCGTAAAAATGAAAGACACCAAATAGTAATGGGCAAAGTAGCAACCACAAGGAGGAAAAACACAGCATTTCAAAAGCATCAACCCAAGAACCAACCTGTGAAGTTGCGTAGTAGGTTTGCAAAGCCACAGTTAAGTCTCTGACAACAAAAGCCCAGTATGACAGTGACTTAGATACACTTCAGCTTTACTTGAGTCAAGAAATTGGAATGTTGGAAGGCAAAGTTAAATTGTTTCACTTTAGCTCTCGTTTGTAATTAATGAAAATCACTAGTTGATAAGAAGGAAGAAATTTGTGAGACAAAATGGCAGCCAAAAGACACAGTTACTGTAAAATCTGTACTGGCCCAACAACACTGAATATGATGTTGTAAAATCAAAAAGAAATTGTTCATCATGTTTTTGTGACTGGTGAGTTTATTAAGTGGATTCCTCTCCACACAACAAAATACTAATTTTATTATTTCAATGCTGCAACTGTGAATAAGTAGAGCCTCCGATTCTAACCACAGAGTTTTTAAAATAATTTACAAGCGATGCATACTATACAATTTCAAGTAATAAAAGGTTTATTCTGCAACTGTGATGCAAACAAAGATTTTTTAAATTGAAATACAACATGGTATATACCCTTATAACTCTTCAGTCTATCAGTGCTTAGAATATGGTATGGCAAGACAAGGAAGTTCAGCGACGCACTTATCTCCTGTACCACTGCCTACAGCAGCTGTCCCAGAACTGCTCTTCAAGGTATGTGAGAAGAACATCAGGATCTCTGTGGAACAGCTTTATGGGCTTGTTCAGTAAACAGGTGAGCCTTTCTTCTGCACTGCTGCCAGGCTTTGGCTTCTATAGCTGGAATACAGAGACTTCAGCCCCCCAGGACGGGAGAAGGCCTTGGTGGCTATCCCATGCTCATTTGGATGACTGGGAATTAGTCATAAGGCATGTATAAATCAATGTGCGGGCTAATTTATGAATTATCAGTTGTGGAATCTTTTCCTACTCCGTGTATTTCCTTTCTATTGAGGCAGAACATGACCACTCCTAGATTCCACCTCATGCATGTTTCACTCCATTTTTCCTTCCTGCAGTATTTGTGCCATTTATCTTGTCCTATATTCACTTTCTTTTTTTCCTACTTTTGGGAAAAGCATCTAATATCCCTGTAGCATTAGTTTTTCTTTGTTAATGTCAAAAAATGTTAATCTGTGAAGACTTGCTTCCTAGATAATTTTAATTCAGCTGCCAGTTTTATAATAGGATTATGCTTTCCAGGATTTAAAAATCCCACTTGTTAGCTACAAAACAGACTTCTACTAACAGCTATAAAATCTAATTTAATCCCTATTGGCATTAACTAAATAGCTGAGGTATAATTTCTGTCTAGCTGCACTTAACACCCTGCTATTGCCATAAACATATAAAATTCCCTTTGAAGTTATAAAAGAAACTGTTCAGTAGGATAAACAGGGTCTCGTGAGTCCAATCATATGTTATCTCCAAGGCATAACAAATGTTGTTTACATATTGTAAGGATTTTGTGGACGGTCTATTTAAATAGATTCATCCATGTTTACATGTATTAATTTGCCCTTTTTTTCTCAAGAAAATGCATACTAAATTAGGATCTATAATTATTCTATTTAAAAATAATTGGTTAACGAGTCGAAGATTGGGTCTGTGTGGAATCAAAGCTTCAAATGTAACCAAATAACCTGACTAAGCTGGAAGAAAATACCAATTTGTTCAACATATCTCCTTTTAATGCACAATTGTATCCTGAAACCTTAGAAGACGAAGTTATCTTAAGTCTGGCTTAGAAGCATTTAGTTTGAGGCAATCTAGAAAGAGACTGTATAATGTAAGAAGGAAAGAATGAGCAATCCATGGCTTATAATCACCCTAAAATGAACTGCCAGGATCTTTATAACCATTTGCTCCCAAACGAGGAACAACACAAGGATTTATGGTCTTCTGGAGCTCAGTGATCAGAATAAAGAAAAATATTTATAATTATTTCCTCCCAATCTTGAAATAACTGGTAAGTACATTGTTCTGAAGAGGGTAGCCCTAATTCACTGCAGTGAGAGAAAGACAGCAAAAGAGCCATTACAGTGATCCACAGTAGGCAGCACTATGTTATGCAGGAGTTGAAACAGCAATCTCAGAGCAACCAAGCTGCCCTAAAGATAGAAATTGTTAGTCAAACTCAGAAAACACTAACATTTCTTTTATGCTTTCAAAAAAGATGCAAAGTGCTGATCAGACTCCACAGTTAGCTTATCCCTTTCCTTATTGATAAGCAAGAAGACAGATCATATTGTGATATTGTAGCCAAAAGAAAAGATGGACAACCTTAGCAGAGCAGCTGACATTAACACTCAAATCTGTAGCAGGCTGAATTTGCAGATGTGTGAAGGTAATTTTGGAGAGCTACACAATATGCTCTGCTCAGTACATTTAGATGTGCTAACAACTGCACATGCAGATATAAAAACCACTGTCAAACCTCAGCTTTCAAATGCAGATAGATATTTCGACTTGCCCATAGCGAAGAAATACATTTGGCAAGTTTCTTGCGTCTTTGCAAAAGAATTCTTTGCTTGGAAGCCCAAACTCTGGGTGTGGCAATGTGCAACCTGGCATTTCATTAAAAGCTTTTGTGCCCCTGAAGCCTACTGCATACCATGCAGCCAGCAGAGTTACAAGGTTGAGATGGGAATAAACAAATGCATATAGTTCCTAATGTTCTGTTCTCGTTTATTACGGCTTTTACAACACAGACTAGAAAAATGGCAAGAGTTGCTTATTGTATTCTACTCTGCTATATGAATGCACAATAAATCCATGGCTCTGGATGCTCTTCACTATCAGTAAGTGAGACATTTTGGGTATCAGCTTGTTTCATGAAAGTGTGTTCTTTTGGTGTATAAAGCACAGCTTAACATACAGTCTTTCACAATTCAGAGAAGAAAGTAATTCACAGAATATGTAAAAACCAGGGTTTTAGGCAATCATAATCCATGTGTTTTGTCTTCTGTTGAACAGAGATAAATTTCTCCACTCTCAGTTAAAGGGATGTGATGGCATGAGTTTAGTTCATGGTGGAAATAAAAGGCTGGTTTTAGATGGTTCTGTGTTTATTTTGCAACTAGCACAGTATACATGCCTTCAATTCAATATATGGTGGTGTACAGGAGGAAGAAGCTCAAACTCCCAAAGGGCTTAATTCTGAATTACTAATTGAATTGCTAATTTAGACAGAAATGTCCCTAATTCCTTGTGAAATGCTACCTGAATAAGGACTACAGAGTCAGTAAGTATTGTGCACTCCTGCTAACTGGTCATACAGGGCAAGGAAATGAAGCTTTTGCATAAGTACTGGTGATTTAGTTCCCACCACTGAGTGCTGAGATCCTTTTATCTGGTCTCCAGAATAATAATAATAGATGAACCCAAAGGCAGAGATATTAATTATCATGCATTCAGCTGACACCTGACAAGGTTCCCAGGCCTAGCCATGAGCACACACATCCTCACCCTCACCTGCAACTTCCATGTATAAAGCTATGCTCTTTATCCACCTGACATCAAAAATTCTCTTCTCTTATCACATTTCCTTGGTTTGCTACCTAATAATACTAATAAACCCCAGGTAAACAAGTAATGTTTAAATAGTTTGGTGAAATAAACCACGGGTTTTGCCCATAATCTTCCGAGTATCTCTAAGGTTCTTCCCACTCCACACCATCATGGGACAGGTCCAGCTTTAATGGCACCAATGCACTGGGAAAGGTACTGTGCATTTCCACCTTCCCTTCCCTCCTTAACTTATCCAAATCAGACCACAGGTCCACTAGATCACTACCTTGACTGTGTCCATAGAGATACCTTTTAGAAAAGCTTATCGAAGAGAGCAAGGTCTGTATTCTGTGTTGTCCTACCATTTTCTGATCCATGTCCCTGTTAATGGGCTCTGCAGGTTTCCTTATGCCTCACCTGTCCCTTTGTTTTCAAAGTGTGGCCCTTGCAATGATGAAGAATAAGCAGAGTGGACTACAGGTTATGAGTACAATGGGATCTTAGGTTCAAGACTAGGTTTCAAGATTAATTGCAATAGAAACTTGAATGTTCCTTTGCCTGTTCATTGCCAACACAAAAAGCAAAGGAAACCTGGAGCAAATGGTGTTAAGTGCTGTGACTGCAAGCTGGGCAGTACCTTGATGTTCTCCTCACCCCTGGTACCACTGCAGTCCTGACAACAAAACCCAACACACAGCTTTGCATGCAAACAAAAGTGCCCAAATTTGATCCCACATATTGTTTCTAACCTACATGTGTATACCGAACTTTTTGTATTAGCACACTTGAAACTCAACACCTCCCTTGAAACTAAGTGCTAGTGTCTCAATGGCTGTGTAGCCAGGTCCTTCCTGCTATGAGAACAGATGAAATATTGAAAACTGGTCCAGAAATGTGTAGCAACACATTTTAGTCCTGCATGTAGCCTTCAGTACCCAGGCATCCTGATGTGCCTGTGGACAGTAGGCTGCACACAAAGAACTGAAGTATTGTGAATTACAAGTACATATAAACATTAACTATGTTTTAAAATATTTTCCCAGATCTGTTAATGTATTCTTGCCTGAAAACCCTGTTAATACCAAGCCAAGATATTTTCGTTACTTTTCTAGACACCATTCCATCAGCAGTAATAGTTATATCAGAACATGTCCAAGTCTAACTTAATTGGATACATTTGAATCAGTGGAAAAGAAATAACTGGCAATTCAAAGGGTCTGGTCAAAGAGACACAGGCATTACTGAGCTCATTAAGAAGAAAATTGCTGAATATTGTGATCTCCTTATGAATTCTTAAATCTTTGTGTAAGAAAGATGATTGGCTTGTAGAGTAAAACAATAGGAACAAAAACTTTTATTGTCACAGTTAGTACTCAGGAGTGGCAGTTCTTCGAGGACCATGGTGGGATTAATGAGGAAATGAAAACATTTTACAACTTTCATAAAAATGTATATTCATCAAACTCTTCAAGGATCAAAAAGGCCTTGCAGAGTTTCACTGTACAGTTCAGCTTCCCTACAATAAACCAGAGAGACTTTTGGACTCCCCAATACCTACAGAAGAAATTTCCCATGCTACTGAGACTTTTAATAATGGCAAGCCACTGGGGAAAGCAGTGTTCCCATTTTAATTTTGTGCATCTTTTGAAGAGAAGTCACCCTACTATGCGCCTGTGTACATTTAATCATTCTCTACACACTTTATCAGCAAGCCTTCTCCCTGTAGGAGCAATACAATTAGGTACAGTACTAATTTATTATAAATAAAGCAAAGACCTGGTAAAATAACCTAGTTATCAATGTTTCATGCAACTGTGCCTATGAAGTAGTAGCTAGCATTCTCACTATGAGCCTAGAGAAATACCTGCGGCATTGATAAATCCTAACCAACATGGGTTTATTAAAAAAAAAATTATCATCATATAATACAGGAAAACTGTTGGTTTTAATTGAAGTAGCTAGAGATTTATGGAAACTAACCAGAGCTTTCTTCCATTAATACCATAAAATCCTTCAATAAGATCAATAAGGAAATGCATTTCAACAAAGAAAGCCTTGGATTTTTTTTGTATACCACACCGACCCATTTTATGTGTTTATCTCCACATCCAAATTTAGTTGAAGTGTTATTTTATATGCAAGAGCCTCTTCTCATCAGTGCTAAGGAATAAAATGGTTAGGTCTCAGACTAGGGAAAAAATGGTACGCAAAGATGCTCTCTCTCCAGCGTGCTGTTTGTTCTGACCCCAGGATCAGATCCCTAGAGAGATGGAGGAGGCATTCTCACAGAGAGAAATCTCCATAAAATCAGCATGTATGTGAATGATCTGCTCTTAACTGCAATGAACTCAGAGCCATCTCTTATGTACGTGTGATTCATAATGGAACACTTTGAAAAGTGGTCAGGCTTTAGTTTCAAAACAGACAATTCAAAAGAATTAACAGAAATTTTTTTCTTCCATGACACAGCACAATAATGATCTTTTAAGTGGCTCCAAGATAAAAAGTAGGAACACATTTATGCTATGATGCCAAGAGGCCATGCTGTGGATAAGCAAATAGGTCTTTCTCCATCCATCCTCTTAACCCAACCAAACTTCCCCTCACTCCTGAGGAGAGTAGGGAGGGCAGAAGAGGCTCAGGGGCCACCACTTCCCCTCTTGAGGAAGGGACATGGGGAAAGGAGAGCACTGAGGCTTCCTCTTCCCCAGATTCTATTGTTCAAATGCTGGAGGAGAGAGCAACTTTTTTCTAAAGAGACAAAGCAATACAATCATGATTCACAGCAAATGGGTCTTAGGAGCTTAAACCCTAATCAGCCCTGAAAATCAATGATCTTTTATTGGATGAATGAGGTCTATTTAGTTTCAGAGGAACAACAAAAAAATTCCTGTTTTCAAGTGGTTTTGGTTTATGTCAGAGGAACTGCACAGATGCTTCTCAGCCATATGTACACTCCAAGGGATTGCTTTTACACCTCTGATACAAAAAACATGAGGGGAGGGAACATGAGTCTTTGTTTTGATTCTTAATTATAACACTGGCATTCCCCATGGAAAGAAAAGGCCAAATCAAAATTCGCCTGAGATAATCTTCAAAGGCCACCTTTGGCAGAAGGGACTGTGCCCTTCCTGGCCTGATGACACACCAAAGGGAGCTACAGAGTAAGGCACTGTATAAATCAATTCTTCAAAACCTTCCTATGGACCACAATGAAGATAAAGCCACTAATAGCATTGGTCTGGGGGCATCAAGATTCTCCAAAACTCTTGTCAAGGACTCAGAGAGAGACATAAACACTCCAGTAGCAATTCCAACTGTTGTCTTGCTAGGCTGACCTGGACAGAAACACCTCCTGATGTTCTGAAGAAAAGCAGTGCTAAGACAGGATCCTGATGGAAAAAAATGCTGTTCCAGAACACTCTCTTGTAAGGGTGGTAACCTTCCATGACACATGGGAACTAACTAGAAAGTCTCAGCTCACTCTGCCCTTGGAAAATGAAAACACTGGCATGGAAATCTTCCTTACTCCAACAAGAGAAGGAAACTTTTCCACCTGATTAATAGGTTCACCTGACATATAAGCACAGTGAGTAATTTCACTCTACAGAGAAAGCTATACCAGAGACTGCTGGCTTGGCTGAGAGCCCTTGAGACAGCTCAGCTCCTACACAGAGATCTCTCAATTTCCTAACAAGCTTCTTGCTTATCCAAATCAGACAAGCATGTCAATGCAGCCATCTTTTTTATATTTTTATTTTTTTTACAATAAAAAAGAAAGAATATTCTCCTGTGAAAAGTTAAAATAGATATAGGCTACTTTTGCACTACTTCACAAAAAAATCTTCAGAGTATGATGTATTTGTGACATATCAACACTGCAATCTGCATTATATCTAATTTTATAGTTTTAGAATTTCTATTTGAACTGTTCCCTTTAAAATATCACCAAGCAAGTAATTCTGAGTAATTTCTTTAAAATGTATAACAGAACTGAAGAAACTTCACATACGTAGTGAAGAAATCCTATCTTCATCTGTGAACAGTAGCTCAGGGAAAGTAATTTCCTTTTAGCAGTATTCAATTTTCTCCCCAACCAAACCCTAAATTTGTGTTAGAAATCCTCAATGTCTTACAAAGTCAGAACACTGAAGAGGCATCTGACAGTCTACACCATGTGACACTACACATCTGAACCTCTAAAAACAGCATGTGGAGTCCCAACCAGGATTTGAGATCAGCATGATTAGTAGGATATGTTCAGCAAGACTGAAGCTCACTTTGGGAAAGAAATTTTTGAACACCCCCTACAGTTCTGTCCAGTCCCAAAGAGGTTGCAAAAGCCCCTCGTGCTACTCATACCAGGATCAGCTCTAACCCTGTTTTCAGGCTTAGTACTCAGCATACTATAACTTTGCTTTT
This sequence comes from Hafferia zeledoni, assembly GCA_035583235.1. Classification (NCBI taxonomy): domain Eukaryota; kingdom Metazoa; phylum Chordata; class Aves; order Passeriformes; family Thamnophilidae; genus Hafferia; species Hafferia zeledoni. The sequence goes on along the minus strand of JAWWEV010000001.1, from coordinate 79,415,772 downwards.
TATTCATTTCTTCCCATCAGTTCCCCTCAGAAAATGTACTCAAAAATTTTCTCCTGGTGCACTTTTTGCTATGATGTTTCTTTTTTTCTGATTTAGTCAAAATATCAACCAGAAAAAAAAAGACTGAAAAGACAGAGAAGAAGATGGTACCTGAAGTCATGGTCAGTGCTGTAGCTCTTCACGGTAAGAATTTCAGGCACCAGAATGGCAAGCAGATTAGGACATGGGTATGGGTTCCCTTCTTCTGGTGCTTTCTGCCATTAGAAAATGTAATTGTGGGGGGAAGGCACAGGAGAGGAAATCTTTCAAAACTTCAATGAGAGAAAATATTGCATAGAAAATACTTAGAGATTTTTGGTTTATGTCTGCAGCTTCATAAGATGCTACTGCAATCAAATGCAGTTTTGCAAATGTTATCAGTTTGTTATAGGAAGCTCATCTTCCTCGTTGCCTTCTAAATGAGCAACCAACCAGAGATGCCAACATTCCAGATTACTGATCTCTTCAAAGCTAACTTAATCCTAATACAAACCCCACAGCATCTTGTTAAAATAGACCCATTAAGATGTGGTTCAAACTTGCTGCTTGGACTTGATAGAAGTGAAGGTCTCTGTAGACAGGCAAGTTTGGCCCAAGGCACCTGTGAACCTTCAGCCAGGTACTGGTTTTCCCCAAACACAACATTTCTGCAGCAGTTTGAATAAAGTCCATAATTGGCATTGTAAGTAATATAAGGGACAACAATAGTCAAATTCATCAGTACTATTTAAGAATAATGAATAATTAAAGGAAAGATTCCATGTTGCTGTGTTTCCAAGGATTTCTTTTTCCTTGCAGTTCAAAATGACCCTTTTGCAATGGGCCACTGCACACTGTACTTCAGTGTATATTCTTGATGTATCTGTCACACACAAACTCTCCAAACACCTCAAAAACATTAATAAATTAAGCTGCAAAAGCAGCAATAATTTCAGCTTCACATTCATAGAACCTAAGTCTCAAAATCTTCCTGAGTATCTCTGGCAGATCTAAAAATGAAATTCAAACTTCCGATCACTTTGAATTAGGTTTTGCTACTACATCATGCAATCACGCAGCCTAATTCAGGTTGGAAGAGATCTCAGGAGACCATCTCATCCATCTGCCTCCTCAAAGCAGTGCTAACTACTGCTCTGCACTAGGTTGATCACACTGTTACTCAGCCAAGGCTTGAATACCTCAATGGAGGGAGGACGCACCACCAATTTGGACAATCTCTTCTAGTCTCTGACCACCTGCATAGGGAAGACATTTCTCCCTTGTCTCTAGTCAGCATCTCCTCTCATGCAACCTGTGGCTGTTGCTCTTGCCCTGTTTCTGAGCTCCTCTGAGAAGATTCTGGGTCTGCCACCCATTCAGCTTCCTTCAGGAAGCAGTCTCCACAAAGATCCAACTCAGCTATCTCATCTCCAGGATAAGCAAACTCCTCCTGTGCCATCACCACTCTGATGGTGCTTCCTGAGCTCCTTCCCATTGGTAAGCCTCTCTCTTGTCCTGGTATCCATAGCTGGGCACAGGCATCCCACCAGGAGACCCTCAAAACCAAGTGGAGGGGAGGGACTCTTTTGCTGGACCTGCTGGCTGCACCAGTGCCAGCACAGCCCTGGAGGTGGTTGGCCACCTTTGCTGCAGGGACATCCTGCTCACCCAGCTCAGTTTGCTGTACAACAGCACCTGCGACTTTTTGGCAGAAGTGCCTTTCTCCAGGTATCAGGAACATTCCCCAGCCACCTTGACCTTTCAGTGATGATAGACAGCAGCTTCATGATGACACTAGTCAGCTCTCTCAGAGGTCTTCAGTATGTCCTGTCTGGTCCCACAGACCAGCTTATTTAAATAGACCCTAACACCATCCTCTCCTACTGTGGCTGCTACCTCCTTTTCCCAAGTTTTGCTTGTAGGAGACAACTCAGCAGCCCTGAGAGCAGGCAGACTCTGACAGCACAGCCTGAGGCTTCACAGAGCAGTGTATCCACATTTTTACTGGCTTTCCTTCTCATTTTTACTGCTGATACACTTATAATAGCTATTCTCCTTGTCCTGCTCATCCCTCATGAGTTTTGATTCCAAACAAGCTTTGACCTTTCTCATTCTGCCCATACAAGCCTGGACCACAAGTCTGTGTTTCTCCTTGGTAGCCTGTCCCTAATTCTACCTCCTGGCTGCTTTCTTTTTGCGTTTAGCTCAGTCAGGGGCTAATCTGTCATCTCAAATTTCTATTACCAATTTTTCCCCTAATTTCTTTGAAATCTTATACCCAGTAGCATAACTTCACTTCAACAGAGCTAGAATTTTGCCAGTCTTTGGAAATTAATACCGTCAACTTTGTTATCTTGATCATAAATTTGTGATTTGCTGTCATCCTCTATTACAAATAGATGCTTCTGAATTATTTGTTTGATACAATTAAGCTGCACCTAAAAATACTACAGTTTAATACGCAGTTGTGTCTTGTGTCATTTTACAGCAACAGCCTCCCAAATATGTTGAAACTGTACTAATTCCCTGTGACAGCAGATATAACCTTAGTCTTTCAACATAGAATTTTTGCAACTGTAAAATATTTTCCAATATCTTTAGCTGTACACAGGAACATCCAGCAATGCTATTGTCCCTTTTAAGAACTAGGATATATGCAAACTCTGTGTACTTCTTCCTTTCCAACATACCCATAAGGAGTTGAAGGTTAAAGAGAGCACTATCCAAGAACGTCCTTCTGGAAAGCATTAACTCACAAGAAAAATAAAATAATAAAATTTCATCCACATTTTCGAGAAGACATAGGAAAATTTTCACACCTATTTTTCTAGCTCCCTGGACAACACATTCATACTCAAACCCTAAACGCTGTTTGCTGTGGTTTGAAGCACTGAAACATGGTCAGGAAAACTGGCAAAACTTACATTCCTGTTTAGAAATAGCTTTCATTAGGAAAAATTTACACTACTTTCTTGTATACATTGTTTAAGACAGCTGACTTGGCAGTTATGCTTAAGGCTGGAGTCCATGAACTTGAAGGTCTTTTCCAACTTAAATGATTCTATGATTCTAAGATGTGGAACATTTTTAAGTGGTTATTTTCATATATCAAAAAAAAATTTGCTTGCAAGTGAAATGGAATGCATGCTAGATCATTCTGTCTTCTTTCACAGTTCAATGTTAATGAAAACTTGGCATAGGCACTTCACACATTTACATCTATCTCTCGCTCTGCTCTCCATCCTTGCTCCAAATGCTGGTACATTCAGCACCTAACTTCTCCTTCCCTAAGAAACATTCCTAACACCATTTTTTCCAAAAATCTCAGGACACAAATATTTGCAAACACTGCAAGGCTCAAACCCAGGCCCATGCAATTTTTCTTGCAATCTAAAGATGCTTTTATTTCAAAAATAAACCACTCCACCTGGTGATTCTGAACCAACCCTTCCTTTCTCACTTCTTACAAACTGTTACTTCCTCTTCCCTAAGAAATATGCTGTATTAATAACAGTATCTCCCACTCTTCTGTGATGGCAGCTGATGCCCAGTTCTGTATTCCTTCAAAACTCCCTCTCCACTTACTCACATGGAGTCTCTTTGAGCTCTGGATAAACAGACTTTCCCAATGCCTTCACAAAACCTATCACTGTGACATTACTTTGTATACCTTAAGATTAAGATCTTTGTCTCTCCGACTGTCACTTCCCCAAGGCAAAGGCAATGTTTTCCCACAAGTTCTCTTTAGTGGTGATTATATCACACAGATAATTTTTAATTACCTTTCTGTTCAGAGCCACACCATCTTCACAGTCCAGCACTGCACAATCTACATTTAGTGATGGGATTTTTCGTATCTTCTTTTCATCATCCGCAGGTACATACAGCACAGCTCGTCTGGGAACATACTTGTGAGATGATGCAAAGCGATAACTAAGCTTAGGAACACCCACTGGCAGAGAAGAATCCGTCCTGTAAAAGATATTGTTGAAATTAGACTTTTGGCTACAGTGCTGTACATAATACTTGACTATATTTTAAAAGTGAAACATTCCTACCTAGATAGTGTCTGGTTTGGGGTTCTCTATACTTTTTTCCCCTTAGGAAAAGTCAAAGTAAGGAGATATCAGTATTACAGTTAATTACAATATAAAACTCCTAAACTACTATGTTCAATAGAAGTTGCAAACATAACAGTCATAACTGAAGACCAGCCAGGGCTGAGGTTATCCATGCAGCCTTAATTATGCAGCCCATTCTGGGTGTTATGGCAAGTATGAAATACAAAAGGGTGGTTCTTGGCTTTTTCCCTGTCATGGGACTCCTCCATAGGATGCAGACTGTGCTGGGAACAGATCAGGACTGCTTTAGGGAGGAGGCTGCTATCTGACATGTTTTCTCCAGCCGCTGGACATCATGCTGGGAATGAAGCAGGGTTGCTGATTAAAACAAACAGGGGTTTGTGAAGTTGATTTTGCAATCCTGCTGTTATATCAACAAACATATTTGCAAGCAAATTTTAAATAAGCAAAATGGATGAAGGGGTAAAGGAGGAAAACAGGAAGGAAAACCCTGTGTAATGTGGAACCTCACTAATCCTAAAATATCCTCTCAGAAGCCTTCAGACCTGCAGATCCATAGCACAGACTTCCACTGACAGAGCTCATCAACATCATCAGCAGGTTGTTGGCTGTGGTGTTTTTTAAAATTTATAAATGCATTGTGTCCCACATTTCAGTGCAGGTGTGGCCTCTGGTGTCACATGGTTTGAGTGGGTGACATCAACATGGCCCACAGGTGTCAGGTTCGCAGCGGTCTCCACCATGTGCCAAAATTGCTGGTGAGGACCTTGCTAACCCACCCCAGGCAGGAGCTGGGTTAGTGCACTTGCAGGCAATGGGACTGCTGGAAGAGGCTGCTCTCAAGTGTAGCGGGGAGCTTGATTTACTCCATAATTACGAGCACAGAGAAATAAATTGCAGACGGTGCCACTGTGATTCAAGGCCTTCCAAAAATACCCCCTTGCCAGCTCCTGTTTCTCCCCATTTCATGCTGTAACCCCCAGGCCTATTCTGCTACATCAAAAATGAGGACAAAATAATACAATTTGCCCTCACACTCAGCACAAGGCACTTATGCCACAAAATAATCCTACCATATAACACCATTATGCATTATCATGTATATTATTCAGGACTTTGAATAATGCAAAGCTTTTCTAGCACCATGCTGAACATGTCATTATCGCATCATATCAGGGATCTACGCATTTTCCTATGCCCCTCTTAATAATGCTCCCCAAGTTGCTACACTTGGATGACACATGGCTACACATGCATGTGGGTTTTCTTCAAAGCGCACATGACTAAAGCTCTCAAATGCTTGGAAATTAGTTCAGTCAATCCAAATCAGAGCCAACATGGCATGTCACTGACAGGCCACTATAATGCTTGCCTTTCTAAGCTGAATCTGTTGAAGAACCCTCTCTTCCCCTAAAAGGTGCACCCTAAAAGCTGAATATAAACCTTGGGTTTAAAAGATGAAGAAAGTTTCCATCACATTTTACCTCAGTAAACTAAATTGAGATGGAAAACTATTCCACCATCTCCACTGCTGAACCCACTTTATGAGCCCACGAAAACCCACTGCCAGACTCTTCTTTGTAACATGCCTGGTAATGCTTAATTTAGCCTAAGAACTGGAGCAGCTTGGCTGTTACACAGAAATTATTTTATTACAAGTGCCAGTGTTTTAAAGAAGTCTTCTTCATCTCTAAGTGCAATAACTTCAAGACTCAGGTGGTGGAGGTCCTGACAAACACTTGGAGACATGCAACTGAGATCCACTGAGTTCTCTCAAGTGCTCTCTTTGCTCCTCTCCCACAAACCACTTCACATCCCCTGCTTCAGGTTGAAGTGGGGATGGTAACAAAACTTGTTGCAACTCAAGTGGCTGCTAGTTAAATCCACTTAATCTCGTTTTCTTGAGGTAGTACACTTTGGGAGAGCAAGGAGGAGGTGGAAGAGTGGTTTATCTCAAATGGAAAGAGAGGGGTCTTTTTTTCAGTGTGACACAGAGGTCAGTAAAGAAGTCTGTTGTCCTTCGCTAAACATATATGAAGGGACAAAAGTGATTAGTTTCTATTCTCTTTCTCTGAAGGCTTCAACCCTGTGTTTCCAAATGGCACAAAGGAGTCAAAGAGCTCAGCCCATTAATAGTTAACTCCAGCCTAGAGCCAAGCAGCCCCTGAAGCACCCTTAATGACTGCCTCTCACCAACCCTCCAACCCGCCAGAAACCTGATAGACGTGGCTAACACCATAATCTCAGAGCATGCTGAGATGAGATGTATCTCCTGTCACACATGTTTCCCGGGATTTCTTCTGGGCTGTCATCAAACGAAAGGCTGTTTGACCAGTCGGTTGCCCTCTCGCTGCTTCCAGCCCCACGAAGGCAGCCCGGCTCTGCACACCACATACAAAGCTGTGTAGTATTGTGTAGGTGAGGGCATCACTACCTGCAGACCATCAGGTGTCACCACTGAGGCCTATGAACTTGTGTTTAAATGGAGGAGCAGTACAGCTTCCACAGAAGATCATCTGACTCCAAAGAAGTGATAGATTTAATCCATTGAAACACCATCACTTAATAGGCTTAGTGTTAGAAAAACTACTGCCCGGTGACTATTGGTATCTCCTCCTAAGCTAACCAACTTTGTAGCCACATAGGCTCAAAACACAAGTTTCTCAGGACAAAAATTATTAAAAGAAATCTACTGTCAATATGTAAAATTATTAATCTTATGGGCTATTTTTGCAAGTTGAAGAAGCAATAATTTTTTCAAAAGGTACAGCCACAAAAAAAATGTGCTGGGGAACTGGTATCAGTGGACTAACACAGAATCCTTCTCAGTTCAGAACAAAGAGCTCTAGAAATGTTTATGTAAAGGAAGCGTTTTCAACAAATATGCTTAGGTATGACTGCAGTAAATATTTTCACATGCTATTGTTTTGATGTATATTCTTAAATAATTACTGTGCGTTTTCCTTGCATAGTCATATTTTATGTTCTACAATAAAATGAAAGGTAGAGGAAGACATGGATCCATTAAGAAATCCATTTGCCTACAGACCTTTGTAAAACAGTGGCAAGGCCCAGGATGCTCTGGATATGAGCAGTCAGCTACTCATCCTGGTTATCTTGATTTCTGTTATTTTGGTAGAATGAAAAAATTCCCAACAGTTACTTTTTTAGGACAAAAAACCCACACAGAACTGCAGTCTTGATTATACTGTTAACCCTGTGCCATAAAGCAGAAGAAAATCTTACATATGTTTCCTGATTCCAAGAATTTTAATGATTCAAACTAAGCTTGACTATGGTTTAGACTAAATACATGGACAAAAGCCAAGTGAATTTGCTAAGACAATGTTTCTTCCTTTAAGCACCGTAAGTTAAAATAAGGACTAGGCTATTGGGTAATGCTCATTAAATTGTTTTACAGCAGCATATTTTCATTCATAGCATCTCGCAGCATGCTGAGTGCTCTTGGGTCTCGGAAATAAAACTAAATTTCTTCAGCAAACACAACCGTCTACTAAAGTCTTCATCAAATATGTAAAAGTAGTTGGCAAGTTAAAGTTACGCATGGTCCTCTGAGAACCATTTCACCCAAGAGTGAATAGTTCATCCTCAGGAAGGGGAAAAGAAAACCTTTTTGATTGCTAAGAGACATTGCATTTTGCAATGGCAGCCATACAGTGTGACTGTGACCAGTGAAATTACCCCAATTATGCAAATTTTCCTGCTGTAAACTGCATTTTCACATTCCAGTGTTGCTCATACTCACACATATACTTAACTGCACACACCTGTGCAGTCTCATCAGAGCCAACAACATATAGTTCACAAAGAAAAGTACTCCCACAAGTGACTTTCAGCACTTTAACCCGTGCCTCTGTTCCGTGTTTATTTGCTAAATCAAATAACCCCAGCAAGAATGCTACATTGTGAACTGCCTAATACAATGCTCAACAGGCCAAATCTCCTCTATCATCTTTGGCATAGTGTTGGTAAAGTGTTTCCAAAGTGCACTTTTAGACATTTGACTAAACCCATTAAAAACTCTGGATAATTTCCACAACCTCTATGCATATAACTGCATACCAGCCACAATCCTGGATATCTGGGGTGCTGTGCGAGAAGGACAGAAGTGACCCAGGACCCACAATGCTCCCTGAACAAGATGCAGATAATGCAGTAAAATCTTCTACAACTTATTTCTCTGATATGTGCAAAAACCCACCCCACTCATGGGTAAATATAATGATTTTCATATGTCAAAGTTATTAAGCAGTAGCGCACAAGCGCACACAAATAATCTGTCAAAGACAAAGGAAACTCCTGTGGAATTACAAACACCCACAATTTGCATAGTAATTCTTTCTAATTAAGAAAAGAAGATACAAGTTGTTTGTTATAAACATCAGCAGGCCCTGTGCAAATAGGAAGGGCTCGCAGCCGAGCTGAATAGTTGTTGAATCAAAGCGACTCGCCAGAGAGTTTTATTGGTACAGCTGCGGCACATGCATTTTATCACACATGCTAATAATCCTGGTTATGGCACTAACATTTTAATCATTTGTTCTCTGGGCTTGTTTCTCAAACAATTAGCACTAATGAATGGCCAAAATACCTCGGATCATATATGTCTAATTGCAGTCAAGAGCGGTTATTGTCCGCATGTACATTTCAATTCACCTCTGGGGATAATGTTTGTTAATTGTATTTCTTTATATAGCAAGTGAAAAAAGGCTGTTCACTCAAAAAGGGACTAAGTGTTCTCTTCTTTCCCTTTGTTCCCACAAGAAGCTAAAGTCACTTCAAGAGGCACTTAATCCCATCATCCATGGTTACAATTGCCTTACAGCATCAATCAAAAAGAATCTGCAGTAAAATGATGCAGCTATATTGTGTAATTAAAAGCAATTCAGGTAGTTATTGCTTGGGGCATTTTCCAGGTCCAAATACTTAAAATGGCACTGCAGGGATTCTAAATACTGTAGTGTTTTAAATTTGGTGAACTACAATATCTCACAGAGAAAGGGGAGGAATATGCAAAAAAAAAAAATCTCCTAGTGTGTATTGTAAAGTGAAAGAAAAGAGGAGGAACAGCTAACGTTTGAAGTGACAAAATCTACAAGTCTCCATATAAAAGGGAAATAAAAATATCACAAAGAGAAAAGGGGAGAAAAAAGAAAAGGTTGGCAGTTTTCAAGGAAAAGAAATTCCCTGCAATTGTTAAAAAGTTAACATCTGAAAAAATGCTAACGTTTCCTCACATGGAAAACAAAAGCTCATGTCACAAGCTTTACCATCAAAATACAGGTCCCTGAAATCTTAGCGCTTTCCTAGTGAAAATAAATGCAAAGTAAACTGAGCAGATCTTCTTTGGGGGGGAAAAAGAAACACCAAAACAACCCAACTCCCCCCCAACTTAGGTTACAAGTGTAGAACTATGATTTTTACTTTTGAATTAAAAGTAAGGGAAGGAACTTTATGTAACAACTGCCACTAACCCTGATCCAATTATGCTGAAATTAAAACTGAGGGTTATCAACATACCAAACACTCAGCTTTACATTTTGATTTCTTCCTTTGTTCCAGCCTCAGTCCGGTCATTTCCCTGACCCTCAAAAAACTAATTAAGAACCCCCCAAACCTAACCCCTTGCCAGGGCAGGCAGAAGCCACCAGCTCTCATGGTTTGAGATCTCTTGACAAGCAGTTTTCCTTACCAGAGGAGGCTTTGTCTGATTTTAAACTTCCCATCATGAGGCTGATATTATCTCACACAGATATAACATGAAGATTAATTCCCTTGAAACTTACGGAAGGCATACAGGTATAGAATTGGCCTCCCAAAAGTGTGGAGAAGGTGAAAGAATAAATCCTGACACTCCCACAGCATCCTAAGGGAGACAGGCAGTCTGCATCCAGCTGCGGAGACTGAGTGTGGTGGGCTGAAGAAGCGCTCACAAAAACTCAGTGAATTAAGAAATTTAACCCCCGTAACAACCAGCTTTGGATATCAAAAGGGACAGATTGAAGGGGGCTGCTCCTGAGAATGCTTGCCTGCTGGAAAAACTGTAGTGAGGAGAAATGAAAAGGGTCTTCCAAGTGACCTTTCACAAGCACTTGCTCCAACTGATCAGGACACGTCACAGTATAGCCAAAAAATAGAGAGGTGAACCAAACGGGAAAGAAGTGCCCCACTGACCAAAAAAAATCATGATGCAGAGAAGTGTGAGTGAAATAAAGCAGTTTAGGAATTAAATTGAAATGAAGCACCAAATCCAAAGTTGCTGGAAAAGAATTTTAGGAAAAATATGTGTCTCCGTCTGCTGTTTATAATTTTTTTCTATCTCCAGTAAATCACTGTAAGTCATATAACTGGGCACCAGAGAAAAAATCAAATAGAACCCAGGAACTTACTGACAAAGGCTGAAAATCATGGACCCCTAAGCAATAAAATGATAAAAGGCTATCATAGGTTAAATAGTTAACCAAACTTTCTCCTCCCACCAGCACTAAATGTTAAAAAAAAAAGACCTTTTATTTACCCCACCATGTTCTTTCAACTACATTTGACCCTGTTGTTTTGGTTCACTCCGAGCTCCATCATGCCTTAAATTGCTTTGACTGAAGATCAGGGGCTTTCTTCTTCTCAATTCAAAATGGCCAAATTAGACAGCGAGGATAAAAATAAAAGGACCACTGGCTTCTCATATTAGTAACATCTCCTGTTTTCAGGGCAGCAAAAACAGTCTGTTTGTGAGGAAGAGGAGAGTGCTACGGTTCTTTGACTTAATAAGTGAATTTTGAAAGAGATTTAAATAATGGCTCAGGGTGACAAGGGCTGCTGCTTCCTACTAATGGCAACAGGCTGCTTCTCTTGGGCAGCCTGTGTGTGTGTGTTTGCTATCATCCAAGGTTAATTGGTGTCCTGTCTTCGGGAGCTTTAACATATGCGACATACAGTCGAGGCTTCGCTCCCTTCCTTACGGTGTGCCCAACTCTGAATAACTCGCCATGCCCATAAAATATGCTCGAGCTGAGTTGCACCTCGCTTTGCTTTTACCATTAACAAAGTGTCTGGCTCCTTGGGATGCTTTCTGCTGCTAAACAAACCCACAGCACTGCAGGGCAATGGAAAAACACTCTGACTGTCTGTACACATTCACTTTGCTACTGTAACAGGGAATGTGTAGTTAAAATAACAATTAATTTCCCTGTTTGCCTAAATATGAAGATACAGAGATAAACATAAACACTAAATATAAAATTTTAAAGTTTTAATTTCTGTAAGTAAATTTTAAGTGCTTTAATTTATTTAACCAATGCTGTTTCTAATTTGCATTTTTAAAACAGATTTAATTTTTTAAGAGATTTTGTAAAATTTTGTTTAGCTATACATTTTCTCAAGAGAAGCTCTTGCATTTTAGATTATTTTACAGAAATGCAACTAGCAGCTGTGACAGAAAATTACAACACATTTTAAATAACAAAAACAACCCATAATAAAGATGAAGATCCAATACCAATATTGAGAGATTTAGAAAAGACTGCACATAGATGAGCCTTTTTTAAGATGTGCATTGAGAAGTAAGAAGGTATTGCTTCGGATGTTTGACACCAATGTATGATTTGGTTTGGTTTATTTGTTTTTGTGTACAGACAAATATGCACCAAGTGTAGTCATGGCACATAGGAAAAAGCACGTCTTTGGGGCTCAAGCATCTTCCAGTTCAAGAGGAGGATCAAGCACATGTCACCAACAAGCTGTCCTGGAACATCCCATGCCAAAATCTGTCTTAGGAAGTGAATATATAAACCCCATAAATCTGTATTTGTTGCACTTCTTATACAGTCAGACCCATTCTGGTGGTCTCTGCAGAAAAGTTGAACTTTGTAGAGATTCTTTATTTTGCTGCAAAACTACACTTGCCTCTTCCAGTTCTCTCCTCTGGCTCACCATCAGGTACTTCCTTTCTTCTTAATCCTGCTCCAATGTTTTCACACACTCACCCGCATCTCTATGTACACACACAAAAATTGGTCACAGTGTTTGAACAGAATTTCTTTTCTTACTGAACACGCTTTTCCTCTCTTTCCTTCCCCACTCCCCTCTATTCCCTCCGCGTCAGTTCCCACACCAGGACACAAGGAGCATCCCCACTACTGAGCTCTCGCAGCTCCTGCTGCCGGTCCAGCTGTGTGCGCATTGGCTAAATGCTAGAAGGTCAAGATTGAGACCAGGATTCAAAAATTCCATGCTAATTACTGTGATTAAAGTCTGAATCCCAAACAGCCAAAGACTCCTAAGCAGTTTAGGAGCAGGCTCCTAACAAGTTATACGTAAAATAAGAAACAGGCACTTGATAAAGACAGAATCAATAAAGTGCCATTCCTGTCTGTTAAAATGACCCTGCCGTAACAGAGAGCCAGTATGTTCACCACAGCCTGTGCAGGTTAGATATCCATGAGAGAACAGAAAAACAGTATAGTCCTTAACATCACTTCTGATTTACATCTGAGTTAAAATTAAATTACACTAAATATGTGCCTGAGAATATTTATCAGAAGCAAATTAATGAGTGTCAATATACTGGTGCTGCAGAAGTCACAAGAAAGAAAAAATCTGTCATGCACTTTGGGTCTTTCAGATTTTCAGATTTTTTAATTACAAACACATATCTTCACAGTTTTGGCTCTGGTGGGGATATTTTACAAATTGAGGGCCCTTTCACACTTCTGAGGATTTTTTATTAGCTAGACAATATTTTATCTAAATTTGCAATTTATGGCAGTCTATGCTTAGCCAAAGCACAAAAATCTTCATGATTCCTGTACTTAGAAAGGTAGATAAATTATACTGCTAAATAAAGCACATTTTTACCATATAGGAAAAAGAAAACAATATTGCAGTCTTCTCTGCATTTTGAGATTTCTCCTGTAAACCCATTTGAGCATGTGCTTAGCCCAGAGAAATTAAGGACTAGTCAAACACAGTTAACCATATGCTTAAGGGCCTGCAAGACTGACAACTAATTTTGGATTATGAAACTGATCCATTTTCATGTAATCTTAGGCTATACGTGGGTCAACCTGCTATTTCCAGGTTTTGGCACAGAAACTTGTGCAAAATTGAGACTTAGATATATGCAGATGCAATCCAGTTGGTGAATATCTTTTAAACAAAAGATGCTCAATCTCAGCTGGAGGAAAAAACCCCTGCATGATATTTTCAGAATAAAAGTAAAGATTTTTTTAATGTTTAGTCAAACATTATTCTTTAGAATTATTATGCAGAGAAATCATTACGTCAAAGAATTATTTTGTATAAACTGAACTTATTACGAATGGTTCCTGTGACAAATAACTGAGTAGTGGAGAACAATTTAGCAAGCAATTAGTAAATATTAAACCTCTGAAGAACAGAACTATAAAAGTACAATGCACTGTGATTACACACACAAAAAAGAAAATGTTGTAATTACAACAGAGCTGATGCAATATGACAGAAAAAAAGAACAAATGCACAATGCTATTAGTTCAACAGCAATTGTGGCCACACTAATTGAAAACCAACTGCTCTCCGCTTTTGGATACAAGCCTGGTGGAAATTTAAAAATATTTCCTAAATGGACAATAAAGAAAAACTCTTGCAAATCCTGCAGTACTACAGGCAACACTTAACTTCAGAAATGTCTCCAGGCACAAATACTACCCTGCAATACAGCTCAGGATGGCACAAACAAGCGTCTGTCTTTATTTTTTAACTAGTCAGATTTATAAGAGCAATGAAATCCCTACAGAAGCATTTTATATTGACCTGATATGAACTTACTGTTTTAACCAGCTTTTTAACTAACTCCACAAGTTAATAAAGGCAACTACATGAATCCTAACTGCCTATACATTAAGATAAGAAAAACATTCATTAAGCAATATCCAGACTGTTTTAATTACAGGAATATCACTCTTACTTGTAGTATAATGTTCGTTAAGTACAGTATAACATTTTCTTAAAATGCCCCAGAGGCAGTTAAACTCCTGATTACCTATTAAAAAAAAATCTCCCTTAACTTCAATGGGAGAAGTTAATGCCTACTGCAATGAAATTCCAGCACTTTTAATCATGAAAAAATGTCATATGTAAATCTTATTAACCACAAAAATGTTACATAAGATCAAATGAATTTTCTGTGCTGCTATCACTACTCAGTGTTAGCAAAATGCTGGAATCTTTCTGTAATGAGCCCAGCCATACTTCCTTTGAGAACAACATCAGCTGAAAACCAGATCTTATTTAACTAATTTCAAAAGATAGCAGGGAATGCTCCAACATTCTGTATTTTCCTGTCTTTAACTACATCTCTGTTCAATTATCCGCTGTTAAAACATACATAACTAGTAGCAGTGACTGGATTACACAACCTTATGGAGACAAACCTTTCATAATCTCAAGTAAATAAACACCTGGAAAAGCTTTATTATCCAAAATTAAAACTTCAGTTTTCTTCTGCCTTTTTCAGTACATTACAAAAATTCACATCATTACTATTTTTGCACAGATGACAACAAAACACCTACATTTTCTTCAGTATTTATCCTACGTCCACCCATTATTCCATAAATTGATTGAAAAAAGCTGTTAATTTTTTGTGGTTAACACCAACAAGGATTCAAAAAATCATAACATGATGCATTAAAAATTGCAACATTTTTAAAGTGCACATTGAAACACTGTTTTCTGGTTCTCTGTCCCTGACTTTGTATTTTTAAGCTTTTCCAAAGACAAAAATATTCTTAAAACATAATGATAAAGTGAGATTTTAGGAATCCAGGCTTAAAGGAAATAGCCGATATTGGGACAATAATGATAAACACATGACAGTTGTCAGATCATTTGATGTTTCACATTAAGAAGCTGAAGGATAAATTTATTACATAGGAATGCTAACTCAACAATGGGCCTCCAAAATCATCTCCTTAGTAAGGTCAGTAAACTAAAAATGGTAAATTTAGCATCCGCCAGTCTCTTCAGGCTCAGCATGTCTCTAGCCACTGAGTTCTCCTTAGTGAGTGATAAGCCTTAGCTGCCCTGAACGGGACAAATCCCTCACTCCACTGAGATGGTGGGACAGGTGCTGCCACCCCCATGGGTGCATATCTGTGTGGTCAAAGCCCTGGGGGCACCTTCCAAGGGGGAATTCAGCCATCGCCTGACTCCTGACTCAGGCAGCTCATCACGTGCCTTGGGGAGGTAAGCACACCCGGGGGAGGTGACCCGCACCCAAGGGTGCCCACAACAGGGAGCTAATTTCAAGGAACACATTGGCCATATCATAACAGCCTGTCTTACCAAGGAGGAACTTTGTTGTGTAGCCAAGCTCAAAGACCACAAAGGTGCCAGACCTACCAGGCAGATAATATGAATGTGTGATGGAGGAAAAATGTTAACCAAGAGACACATTTTAATACTAAATCAGAAGACTGCTATAGAAAACCACATTCCTAAGCTACTTTTATAATTTAATTATCTAAACATTGTCACAGAACTCTTCATATCAGCTTTGCCACATCCCAGGAAACTTAGGAACCAGTCATAAAACCATGGTTCCCGTGCCCCCACTGCAGATCCCCCACCTGGTAAGTCCCATCCCATTTG
Organism: Hafferia zeledoni; assembly: GCA_035583235.1. Classification (NCBI taxonomy): domain Eukaryota; kingdom Metazoa; phylum Chordata; class Aves; order Passeriformes; family Thamnophilidae; genus Hafferia; species Hafferia zeledoni. The sequence continues at coordinate 79,400,023 of JAWWEV010000001.1, read as the reverse complement.
ATGGTCAGTCAGTCACCAACATGAACACTAAAAAATCATCATCATCAAGACTGGAAGTGGAATGGGGTGAAAATCAACTTCCCTGCAAATCAGTATGATTTTATTTTCATCAAAAAATAAGAAGTCAAATTATCAGCAAGCAACCCCTTTTGGGGCAATGAGAGCACCTGATGGGCCTGTGCAAGTGCAAGTGCTCTTATTACATGCTCTGTGGGAGTTTCTTATCTGTATTTCCCAGGTGAGATTACTTGTATAGCTACAGTATATATTTCCTGTGGCTTGTGAGCACATGAAAAAGCTAACTGAAACTTAGGTAAAGCTCTAGAATCAAAGTTGCTCTCCTCACCAATGACCATGTTTCACAGAATGATCCTTTCCTCCCAAACACCTCATTTTTGTTACATGTGGATTTCCTACCTCACTGTATCACAATACATATCATCATCATTGGTCCTGCTCTCTTAAAACTAAATTTTAAAAAACAGAGCTGTCCCTGATGGTTACCTAGAAGGGAGGGAAGAGAAGAGAAAGAAATGGAAGGGAAGGGGAGGGAAGGGAAGGCAGAGGCAGGAGAAGATGTCAGCAAGCACACAGTTCTCTTGGGAGACCCATAAAGAAGAAATTCTTCTGACTGTCCCAGTTTAAGCGTGAGGGGCTTTTTCTCCCTCTAAATTCTTGATAAAGGCTGCTCAATATTTATTTAAAAATAAATGAAGAAAAATAGACTGCCTCCTTTGCAATCTGCACAAATAGAATGGCTTTTAGGTCATAACGATGATATGTAGTAGATAAACTAGTCCTGGATTATGTGAAAGTAAAATCTTTAAGGAGAAATAGGATTAAGTCTACTTCCACATAACAGCTTTTATGACATTTAAATGAGCAGCTCTGTTCCTCTAAGTAAGAGTTATAGCACTCCACATCTGTATAAAACCTGAACAGCACAGAGACTCTTTGAACTCACTGATATATAACCTTGTGAGGAAAAAGAACTTCCTATGAAAACACATAAAGGCATCACTTGGCTTTCCTTTGAGTCTTCTTCAACAATCTGTATCATGAACACAGGTTTAGACTTCAGGAAATAAGACAATTAGATGTCATATGTTTTTTATCCTGTACTGGATAAAGAGAAAAAATATTCCATTACCTTCTTCTTTTTTTTTTTTTTTGGGGGGGGGGCGGGGGGTAACATTTTTGGTATACTTTAGCACAAAGGGGGAAAAATGTCCTGAGATACATTTTAATTCTGCAGTGCATGTCAGTAATCTGTATTAATAACAGTACCAACGAAAGTCAATATTATACATAAGGAATTTGGATGGTCCCTTGTTTGTCATCATCTGTTTCCTTGCTGATAGGAAGAATGTAATGGATGCTTCAATGTTAATCTTCCCAAATACATGTAGTTGAGCTAGTGTCTCAATAATGGCACGATTTGTTGCCAGAGACTAGCTTTAGATGTGCTGGAACAAAAATCATGGCATATCCACTCTCTTCTCCAAGACATATCCAGCAGGAAAAGTCTTTCCTCCTTTTTGTGTCATTTATGTTTAAAAGAGAAACTGCTAAACAATAACCTCACTAGACCTGGGCGCAAGCAAGAATAAAATGTGAGACTAAGAACAGACATTACAATATGCCCCCTCTTAAAGGCAAGGGTTTTTTATGGCTTTTAACCACAGTAATGAGAGGTGAAAATTATTTATATGTGTACATGCTTATGTTCATATTTTATGTGCCTGGACATATATCTACATATATAATCTATTATTATATTTATTTATGCACATACAAATGTTCATTTCAAAAATGTGCATGTATGTACACATGTATGTGTATAAAAAGTCCCAATGGGCTATAGTACAACAGCAACATTGTATGATGGAAAGGAGCAAAAAGAATCCATAAATCCAAGAAATAATAAAACTGGTTTGTTCACAACCTTTAGATTCAAATATTCCTCATGCTTTGCTGGAATAAACTGCTTGTTCCTGCATCTCCAGCAATGGCATTAGAATGGGAATTCTCCAGTGGAACACAAAGTCTCCCCAGGCCCCCATGTATATTAGACTGAAGGCTGTTCTACCGTTAGTTACCAATGACACCGTCTTGCTTTTGCAAGGCTTATGGTCTTTGCATGATACACTTTGCATCCACACCCTGGGGGCATCCTGAGTATCTTGCAAGTTCAGGTGTGACCCTGCAGATTTACAGCTGCTATAGACTCTCAGTCATCCAAAGCAACTTTGCCCCTATCGTTACTGCTTTCTGTCTTTGCCGAATTGCTGCCAGAGTGAAGCAAGCAACATGCTATTTCCAAGTGACACTCTTTCTTTCCATTTCATCTCTTGGAGCTCAACATTTTTAGCCATAAAAAAGTAAGTGAACTTTTCCTTGACCCTGCTCAAACTGTTTTGAGGACAAGGAAGGATTTTAGGGGCTGTTTTGCCAATACTCTACCAGTACATTAATAGGTGGGAAGACAGACTACTGGCTTCAACAGCCATTTACAGCAGTACCCAAAGCCACTAAACTGCACCACAAAAGCAGGGTGGAGTGGTGAGAATAAATAATACTTCTTCCTTTCTTCCCTTTTGAGAAACACCAGGAGAAGGGTGGGCATATCCTTGCCACAGCGATCTTAAGGGTCTTTTCAAATCTAAATAATGTTCTACATCCCTATCCCAAGGTAGCATGGCTCCTGTGCCTAGGCTGGGCTCTGAAAACCACAGCTGAGCCCTTTGCAAAACAGACTCAGGTCCCCTGTGGAAAGAGAGAAGATAGCTCATCTTAGATACCTGAATCTGAATCGATACGTATTCAGCTGTTTTGTATAGCTTATAGCTGAAAGGTAATTACCACCACTATCAGTGCTAGTGCTGAGTTTAAATAATATCTTCCATTATATATTAAAACATCCACTTTGTTGGAATGTTGTTCCATTGCTGGACATTCCTGATGCTCTATAAGACATGTCCAAGCATTCGGCATGCTCAAAGGAAAAAAACTCTGGTGCAATCTGGTCTGAAACCCTGCTTTTTCTTTCAACAAATGCAGTTATGTTTTGGGGTCTTTTAAAAATAGGTTGCCTCTGTTCCTGCCCTATGGAGATATAATGTAAATTGTTTTCCCATCATGATAACAGTCAAGCCTGCTAACTTGAGCATTTTGAAGATGTTGCTAGATCTCAATCCACAAAAAGGTTAGTGTAAGTATTAGCAAGCACATTTATTCATGTCTCAGGAGCTTATTAGTTTGAAAAATAAATAGCCATTAGTTAAGTCATATGTGGTTATTGTTATACTAATCTTCAAATATTCTATTTGATTATTTTTTAACCTCTGCAACAAAGCAAAAGCAGACAGATTCTAGACCCAGATGGATTGAATTATGGAGAAGTGAAGACAAAAGAGGCTGAAAACATAAGGCTTCAAGTGGCTCCAGTATGTTGTTTACCCTGTTATTTAACTAGCAACGTGCACATCTTCATTAAAAATATACTTTTATTACTACACACACCTTTTCCATTGCTCGAAAACAGCAATCAAGAAATCACTGTTTAACCTAGCATAAGGAATATTAGGGTAGCTTTGAATGCAGGGAACATGGAGGGCTTTGGTAAGATTGCTCATATTTGAGGTCCAGTAAGGAAGAAGACTAAAAAGCATCTACAGAAGGAAGAGAATAAAAGGGTAATTGTAGACTGCAAGAAGTCAAGTCTGGCAGAGTGATGAGGTGAGGAAAACACAGAACCTGGGCACTACAAACATGAAAACTGTGGCTGGCAACATGCAACAGGCAGCTCTACAGGTGAGCCAAAGCAAGAGAGGCAATCCTGAACAGCCAGTACACAGTGAGACAAGATGGCCCAGATGACCAGGAGAGGGGTAACAAATGCATAGGATCTTGGTGAGATGGCCCCTGGGCAACTAAGGTAGGAATAGGTTTTGGTTTTGTGCAAGTGACAAGGCAGACAGTGCCAGGATATAACCCAAAGCAAGCCATCACAGGAGAAGAGCAGGGAGGACAGTGGGAGGGATGCACAAGGACAGGAGGTGAGACTGTGGAAGAGAAACCACACCATCAACCAGGGATGCAGAAAAGGAGAGATAGTAAGTATTCACTTGGAAAGTCAGAAGAAAACAAGGTCAAAGGCAAGATTAAAAGAGTAAGGTGAAGATGTAATTAAAGAAAAAAAAAGGAAATAAAAAGAAGACAAAGAGGTCAATGGAGATTTTGGTGAGGGCAGCATCAATGAAGCAGGGATTGGGGAATCTCTTGCTGCTGCATCACAGACAGAGAAAATGTATTAACTCAGGGCAGCCAGCTGTGTCACTTAAGGAACACAGGGGCAGCCTGGCATATGTCTGTGAGAATGAAGCAGTGGAGAGGGGAGTCAAGGACGGGAGTACAGAGGGGGAGGAGGAAGCAAAAAGGAGAGAGTGGCACTTGATTCAGCCAAGTAGCTGAGCACAATGTGAAGAGTCTGAGCACTCCAATAATTTCACTTGACTAAGCACCATTCTGAATCCAGGCCTGGTTCAGGAGCCTTCCAGTGAAAGACTGGGAAAGAAGATGTGTAAAACACACAGAACAAATGGTGATTCAACAAGCAGAAGGGAAAGGAAATGGGAACTTGGATGCTGACCCCAGAAGTTGTTCTGAAACTCTCTGTGACCTGTCACCTCACTTCACAGAGAAAGCAGAAAAATGTTTTTACTTGGTCTATACATTGATTTGCCACACACAAGTGATCACTTTAATTTAGGCCCCTACATTATTTTGCCAGACTTAATGTTGCATAAAAATAAAGCAACTTCAGCTCCCTGCAACACAGTGCGAAGTGACTGAACTTCCTTTCAGTAGCCAGAACTGCATCCATTAAATGTGTGAAATGCTAAAGGTAACAGTGTCCAACAACAGAAAATAAGGAAAAAAGCATTTAGACCAACCTCCAGAACCAGTTTGCCAAAATTATGGGGGAATGCTAGGGGAAAAGGACAATTAATACAGGGACAGATGGCTAAGCAAAAACAAAAGCCATTATCTAAAACCTGGCTAAGAAAAGCTTAGAAACTGATTGTTTAACAGAAGGAATTAAAGAACTCAATTAAATACAGTACTATCAATAGTTTGGATTCTAATGCATAAGAAAATGGAGGACTTGCTGCCATTTGTGGCAGTATTAAATACTTGCAGTGTTCATACATTATATTGCCTATCCTTGTGAGAAGGTGGGCTATAAAATGCAAACAAATCCTAGACCCAGAATGAAAGTTTAGTGAATTGCCAAGTCTTAGAAAACCATAACAGGGTTCTGCAAGTGATCTGCTGCTCAGGAGATTCTGCTGAACTGTGAGTCTTTCCCGCCCCTCTTGATTCCCCCCTCAAAACATGCACACATGTGGTCCTGGAAAACCACACTCAGATGAGAAGGTCAGAGCTTTGGCTGTGTCTGCATAGGGGTGAAGCGTTAACTCCAGAAAAGCAGCACCATTTTCTGAAGGTGCTCTACCTGCAACACATCAGCTAATGGCTAACACAGAGCAAGGGCTGGGAGAAAAGTGTGGGAAGTGGTACAAGGAAGATATGTCTAACATGTGCTTTGAGCCATGCCAGCACAAGGACCTGCAACCTTTGGAAACTCTTAGCAGAGGGAGGGTGTAGCACAGGCTAGTGTGGCTCGGACAGCCTGCTGGCATCACATTCTGCGGTGCTCTCTGCCATGAAGCCCATGTAAAACTGCATCCACAGGAGCCGCAGCTGCTCTCCATGCTGAGAGCAGGCATGCACACTGCAGTTAAATCACCTGGTTCCATACAGCACAGAATTAACTCCAAATAAATGTCTGAATTGCTGCCTGAAGCCTCAGTACAAACATTGACTCTGGCAAGGCAGCACCCCATGAAAAGTTGCACAAGTAATGCAAACGTAGCCTTCTATCAGCTTGAGACAGCACAAAATGATGGCTAAACCTGTCTGCCATCACTGTCTCATACAAATGGTTTGAACCAGTAGGCCTTATTCATACATGCAAGTGATGTTTGGTTCTTTTCCATACTTTGCCAGTACTTTAATTATTTTAGTAATTAGCTGACACACGTTATTTCAATATATCACATCTCCATGGTGGCATTATCAGCTTGTAATAAAGGTTTCTTTCAGAAAAGAAACAGCTTCTTAATTTTTTTATTAAAAAAAAGTTAATAATTACAGGAACACTGACAGTGTTGCTATAGTTACGACTATATCAGTCTTTCACTTACAACTCCCTGTTTTCAAGGGTCAATAACTCAGTTGTCAAAAATCCCACTGGGCAGAAGCCTGACACATCTTAGACATACATTAAACAACTGCATAAATAAAAATCAGCTGTTTCACACTTGTGAACATTTTAAATCAAATCTGATGATATTTCCAGATGATATTTTGGACATCCAACAGTAGGTTCTGTGGGTCCTTTGTAGATACATTCTTTGGCAGGCTGCTAGGCTTTCAGGTTGTCCCAGTGCTTTTGGCTGCTGCCAGAGGGAAAGGAAGAAGAGCCACCACTTTTTCCTCCAGCCATTTCACCCCCGCCACACTAGAAAGGAAGCAATTCTGGATGTGCCCGCCACGGTCCCAACAAAACTTCCCCAGGACTTTTAGGCACAAAAGCTTCACACGCATGTGCAGCAGCTGGATTATCACAAAAGACCATAACGGCCCTAAGAGCCGTTACGGTATATCAAGTGAGTAAACCGAAAACTAAGAAGGATTTACACAATGACCATAGTGGCTCCCTGGGAGCCGTTACGGTCTATCAGGTCAAAAATCCACTTTTTAAGGAGCGCCTAAATATGTGTATACCCAACAGGGTCTTGAGTCTCCAGAGCAACTATCACACATGTTTTCAAAATGAGCCAGGGAAGGGAAGGGAGATTACACCAAACAACATAAAGACAGAAATTTTTTACAATGAATAAAAGACGTATCATGCAAATTCTAAAGACCTATATTTAAGTGGAAAAAAGTGCATACAAAGTTGAGAAATAGAATCTAACACAATTCCTTCATTGTCAAAAGAGGTCCTTTTCGGCTTTTTCTTTTTTTTTGTTTTTAATGACAATTAAATGAAAAAGAAAATTTCCCACCAAACCCAATCTGTTTTAAAAAAACAAGTTAGGTTGCACAAAGTATAGAAATAATGCAATTGCAGCTGGGTTCTGAGTTATAGTTCTGCTGCATTTGAAGTCGCCAGCCACAGCACAAGTTAGTAACACAGCTGAGCTTTGCCGTCCTTTAATTCTCTCCCATTGTGTCACAAAACAAACAAGTTATTCAAGACAGTAATTTTCTCTGTAAGAGTCACCTCTACTTTTTCCAAAATCTGCAATAAATCATCAGCCTACTTACTTTTTCTTCTTCCCCTTCCTTTACATGCCATATTTGTTCCTGCAGCAAACCTGTAAGAGAACACTTTCTCTCTATGACCTGAGATAACGGTAATGTTGAAAGAATGGCCTCACTTGTCAAAGATTAGAGGGCTGTCTGCAGCCTACACTCCTCTTTACTTCAGCCAAATAGGCCCAATAAATGCTAATACTCAGCATGACGCATCGAGAACGCTAAGCCTCAACACTGACTAAGAAGAAAGTATCACAAATTTACTGAAATTATCTATAGCACAATAGAGAAGAGAAGGAATTAATCAAAGTCTCTCTCTTAATGCAATGCTTGATTGAACTATCCCAATCCCTTTTTAAAGAGGATAACCTAGTGGCAAGTGACCCCGATGACACATCCTAGAGAGGTACACAAGTACCACTTGTTCGATTTTTTTTTCTTTTATGACCTCATTAAGAAGGATTTTGAAGATTGTTCCTGAGTATGAGAACGAAGTGTCTGAAGATATCTCTAGCTTTTTATGTCTTTAGCCTTTTGCCATTGAAATGCATTTTGAATGTGTTTATAAACAGTATAGCACAAGCAAAAAAAAAAAAAAGTCCTTGAAAATGAAATATACAAAAGCTACCTTTTCTTAAATGCAAAGACTAGCTAAATCTTCAAGAAAGAAGAAAGTTTTGCCAAGATGAACTCATGATTGCATGTACCCCTCACCCTGTACTCTCTCTCTCCTTCCCTGTTATGGACCCCATTAATTAGATTTGGCGGCAATTTTCCCTTCCTTATCAGGGAAGACAGAGTCTGCCAAATCTGCTAGTGTGAAAATACTCCATCACCAGTAAAATTTTTCCTAAATATTTGTTGATTCAACGCCTGGATTTAATATTGAGGATTATATTTTTTAACCAGAAACAAAAAAACAGATTTATAACTGAAGACCGTAAGGCAAACAGCAAAAAAAAAAAAAAAGCGAGCCAAGTACTGAGCCTAAATGTAGCATTTTTATTGACTTCTTAGAAACCAAATAACCTGGCATATTAGTGTGTGCATTCTGCAACAGACATTCAGCCCCATTGTACTACTTAGAAGAGAATAAAAAGAAACCCTACTGTTTGAAATCCAGCGGAACATCCCCACAACAGAGCACAACTGTTCCCTCATGCATGAATGGGAAGGAGATGAAAGAAAAGATGGACTTCTGAGGTACAGCAAAAAACAAAGACAACAAAAGTGCTGATCATGAGGGAATGACACAACTCATTGCTGCAAAAAGGATGAGAGAAAGGAGCTCAAACAATGGTGCAGACAGCTAAGTGACATGTAGAAGAATTGAAAAATCTACAGAAGTGTCTTTTCTTTCCACACTTGACGAGAAACAATTAAATGTTGGTACATCTGTCATAAAAAAGATAATTGAAACCTGTTACCATCATTATAGATGGTAACTTAACTACCAAAACTGTAACTGTCCAATTAAGTGTTGCCCTCTCTGTTATCTATACCACTTGCTAAAACGAAAAAACCCCTTTAATGTTGGTGATGATTTACCACCAGTATAGCTGTTGCAAGCCCTAGAGCCGAACTGGCACATTTTATAAGGTGGCTGTTTAGGCTATAGGGTACCTATGTCTATTTGCACACACACAGATGGGGGAAGGCAGGCACACATGGGTACATGCGGGCTCACATGCGTGAGCGCACACATTCATGCACATGCTCTCGCACACCCACCAGTGAGGATGAATTTTACAAACAGATGAGGGTTTTGACAAGGAATCAAAAAAAACCCAAATAATTGCCAGAAGCCTCACTAGGTGTTTAGTCCCCTGAAGGTCCACCAGCCCGAGAAAACATCACCATGCTAAACTAATCCACCGACTGTTGCTGCTTGCTTGATAATGTGCAACATCCCACAAAACTGCAAAGCAGTTATTGACCCTGTCAGAATACCTGATTAATGGATAAATGCTGTAATTGATTAGCAGAGGAGTGTGAATTAAAACAGAATACAGCATCAATAACGAGCTGCTGACAAAAGGTAGCTGACATAAAATGTAAAATGGTAGCCTGCAGCCATAAAATGTAAAATGGTAGCCTGCAGCCATATCTCATCAAAGACACGCATTTCTTAAAAACAGAAGAAAACACTACCCCTGAAAAAAACCCACAAGCACAGTGTCCTGTTCTCTGCATTCTTTAGGCTTTTCTCTTGGTAATGATTAAACCACCAGCAAAATGTTATGGGAACTTCTTGTGAATCTACTTCATACATCAAGCCAGGCAAGGCAGTTAAATGATTGCATTATCCTCTAGGCTTTGCTACCCTTAAAGAAATTCACTACTCTCCATTTTATCCTGGTGAGCTGTGACTGTGGAGTGGCGCCGGGTGCATCCAAGTCTGCCTTCGGTGGGGTGCGCAGCCAAATCCCACAGTTTGTAGGTACACCAGGGAGCCCCACAACAGTGTCACACCGAGGAGACAACTTGGAGCTACAATCATCACATTGTTACACTTGTTTTCCATTCCCTTAAGGGCCTTAGGAGGCCAAATGATCCCACTTTTGTTCCTTTTTCTTTTCGATTTAATCCTACTCTAAGGCCCTACATTATGCCTGACATTATATAAAATAGATTATATAGATTTTATACAGCACCCGCAAACACACATGTGATGTTTCCCTGCTGCAGGAAAGCGAGTCTATAATGCAGTGTCAGAAGCGCTGAGTTGCTTCTTTTCATGGCATCTGTGTTGGTCTTCCCATTCTTTAGGCACCATGCATTGCTCTGTGCATTCGATGAGTTGACACACCTAATGTAATACCATCAGACATATCAAAGCTGTCCTGGCACACGCAGGAAAAAAAACATTAGTAGAGCACTTAATGCAATTACGTTGCTTTGATTTCCTGAGCTACCTCACTCAGAAGAAATTTAAGTATTTCCACATTTACACTGCATTGTATCCAGCAAACACAGCCTCTGCTCAGAATGGTGTTGCTACAGCGTAAGTCTTTTGAAAGTCTCTATGTATCCTTTTCCCCCCTTAAACAAAAACCCAGAAGCAGTCAAACTGAAGATACCTGCCTTCCATATGAAAAATACAAACAATGAGAAGCAAGAATGCATTACCACCTTCTAATGATTGTATCAAAATCTGGTTTTGTTGATTTGATGCCTGTTTTACATTCCTCTGCAAAGCATAACATATTTTTGTAACAGTTCCACAAGTTCACAGGTACTTAATCAGTGACACAGTCCTTTGGGAATCCAAATCTTTTAGGACCATTTTTTCTTTTTTCCATCAGCTAACCATGAGGCTTATTTTGGGTGCTGAATGATTTTTCTGCTTCCCCAGCTGCTCTGGGACTGAAACCTCTTCAGTGGCATCACGACTTTTTCAATTTAAATAATTTCTCAGTTCAGGAGTAGATTTTTTCCCATCTCACACTGGTAATCTAAAGAATCACTTGTGTAGGTGATCACTACTATCAACCAAGAGAATCAGATACTTCCAAAGAATAAGCCTGGTAGCTTTGGGTTAAAGGACCTGCCCTCCCAATGCACCTTTCTCCCTTTACTGACTGCAGAAGTTACCCAAACAACTTGCACTTTAAAAGCTGAAGCTACATCACATGGCTTCTGTCTTAGCAATTTAAGATAATTGCAATTAAGGAGGCTTTTAACCCTTTCTATTGTATTGCAGTGTCCTCAGGCCTCAGCAGCTCTTTGTGAGTACCAGGGATGGAGAAACAAAGTGTGCTCTGATGGGCCCCCACCCTACTGCAAAATGTCTCCAGTCCAGCATAAGCTCCCTCACAAGCACTTCTTTGTCCCAAAACATGGCTGTACAAAAGCAGGGCAGGCCACTGCGTATGAATTTGTCCCAGGGAAGGGGATCCTGGGTCTCCCCTGTTGTTCATGCTGTCCAAGAGATCCTGCTTTCCAGGATACCAGCTGTTTTGGGGAGACTGAAGGATAGGCACAGTTTTGCCATATAAAAATCCATTGGTATTTCTTTCTTGCTCAGCTTCAAAAGGAGGAATAAGGGATCCTCCACCAAAACAGCAAATGGCTGTGCATTTTTCGAGTTTGAACCTGGTCAGGGTGATGGTGGGACTGAGCCCACCTCTCACTGCCAAGGCAGGTGGGGCAGCACTGGAACATCAGAAAGACAGCAGGCACCAAAGCAATAAATAATAGTTTTTAAATAAAGAAACAAGGACACCTGCTGACAACTCAGCTATTTCTTGGAATAACTTCTTCACTTACCTGACTCCAGAAAGCCTTCTGGTGTTGGATCCTGAGTACTGGGGAACAGCTGCCCATAGCCCCAACACAGAACCTTGCAACCAATAATAGGAGAGTTCACACCATTTGCAACCATGTGGAAAACACCAGCTTCCTACTTCTTATCAAACAAAACCAGGGTTTTTTTCTCAAACAAAATCTTGCCTGCTTTCCTTAGCTGTTCCTGTATTGTATTGTAAAATATGAAGCCTGTTTTTAACGTAAAAGTATACTGAAAAGTAACCTAAAAATACTTCCACCACCCCAAAAAAGGAGCCTACCAAAAAAAAAAATATTGAAAATAGACAAAGTTACATCAATTTAAACAGGTGCAGGATTAGGCCCTTTAACATTTCTGGTGGGGGTGGGGTGAGGGGGTGTGCAGGGAAGAGGAAAGACAAAACTCTGGCAGCTGAAGGTTCAGCTTGATCCCCAGAACTTTTAAAGAAGACATTCTTCTCCACAGCTATTGTCAGAGCTGGAGACAAAAGTAGAGGCCCTTTCAGCTGCTGAACTTAGCCAAAAAGCCATTTGTAATTCCTGCAGAGCAGTGCTTTTATAGGTCAGGGCAAACTCCAAAAAAGATTTCTCTCTTTTTCATTCTCTTTTGGGAGATCTAGTTAGGATCCAGAAACTTAGCTCAGAAATAAACAACGAAACACTTCAGCACATTACAAAACAGTGGTAGAAAGACCTCCAAGTGTATTGTTTTAACCACAGTTTTCTGATTCAGAGTTACATTTTACTAGTTGGTGTACACACCTGCAGCACTCATTGCTTCTCAGACATAGTTCTCTATGAATTATTGGTTGCTTGGGTCTTCAGATATCTTAATGTATGGGTCAAAGAGGAGTTTTGGAATTTAATTTTCCTTCTAGTCTCTTAACATCAAGGACCTGGAATACAGTTTTAGCAAAAACATTTAAATACCAACTTGTAACTGGTAAATTTTTCTTCCTAAAAAAATTCAGTCAGATTGGCCAGATGAGAGGGGTGCAAGAAATTACAAAGAAAACGTCAAGGTAACAGCTTTGCTCTGTTTTTGTACCCAACTAGTGAGGCAAACTCAATTTCCTACGATATATGTCTGACTGTACTCTAAGGGCTTCTTGGGAATGCAGGCTTTAACTGAAATGGTGACCTCAGTACCTGGGGACAGATTCTCACCCAAAAATACTTGTACTTCCCCAAGAAATGCAACTGAAATTATTTACTACAAACAAGCAAACAGGAAAGGAGTAAATCCTACCAAATGAAATTGTATGAAAGGAAATGCAGTCAAATAGAGAGAAAAAAAAGGAGATTTGAAAAGATTGATGGAAGGACATCAGTGCCATACAGTTAATATAAGAGTGAAGACAAAATAATAATGAGTTAATATAAGAGAAAAGACAAAACTGAACATTTTATCAAAGGAGAACATATCAGAAACCCGCATACCCACCATTCTTGATATAACGCTGCTCTGGTAAAAACCCCATTGATTTCTATGAACAAATAGGAAAAACCAAATACTATCAGCATTTAAAGAGAAGCATCTTGTTTAAATACATTTTCCACCTATGAGTGAATAGCTAAATCACATGGCTAAATCAATGATAATCACAGACTTTCAGGTAATGGTATATCCAAAGCCCGCCAAACCCAACCAAAATCTCTAATGTGTGCAGGTGTTTAACAATTATACTGGTAATCAGAGGAATTGCCTGGCCCATATTCATGTTTACAGCAATGGTAGATGAGTGATATTTCAATGGGTTAGAAAGTGTTCTTGATACTTTTGCAAGATAAAAATATGTGCTTCGTTTCACCCCAAAAAGCATTCTAGGTTTTGGTGTATTATTTCCTGTCAGTCCAAAGCATAATAGGGTGCCCCACCCTTGATGTATGCCGTAATTTCTTTAAAACACTTTGAATACCACCTGAAGACATTGTCTAACACTAATGTGCACTCACAACTGAGCACATGAAAGAATAGCTCCAGAGACAACAAGAAGTCACACAATGTACAGCAGAAGGATGTTTCAAAAACAGTTTGAGGAGGCTTGTTGTTTTTGTGGGTTTTTTTACATGGGTAATTCAGGGTCGATAAATGCTGCAAAATGAGGTCTGCTTCTTTTGAAATACCCAAAGCTCTCAATTCACCAACTGAAGTCACACAGAAGTGAAGACAACCTCTTGGAAATGGGATTTTCTGTTTCTAGAAGGGTTACCATGGATGAAAACTTGTCCGCACTGAAGTTGCAATGCAGTTCTCACTGCACCAAGGTAACAATCAACCACTAAGAAGCCAACGGTGTTTGTGCAGGAATTAATCAAAAGTCATGCATGGGTGTTGTCTACATAATATTAATAAAATACATTCCAAAGTTAGAGATATATAGTATGATATTACAAGATTCAAGTTAAATTGACTTGTATGGTTACCCATAATGTACCTATAATTAGCCTCTAAATTTTTGATGTTTCATGTTTTTCAGACCTTCTTAGCTTACCCCAACAATTCTGTTTTACCAATCTACATAGCTTTATAAAGCAATTTAGCATTGCTTACACTGACCTCAGCCAGTCACAAAACTGTGATCAGAATGTGCATTTTCCTAAATGAAATTAATTTATTACAGATCTCAGTTCTAACCTAATCAATACCATGCAAACTCAATAACATCACTGAGCTTACCAAACATTGCTCTGAAATCCTCATGCAAAGTGGCCCAGCTGGAGTACATGTATAGCTAACAAGACAGTACCAGCCAGCAAAATGTACTTCGTTTTTACATTCAGCTCCCTCTCGAATTTAAGAGTAAGTTGGTGCTCCATTACATGCATGCACAAGGAATTAACACTCCTATTTCCAAAAAGACTGAATTTTGAGCATAATCCAGAATAATGACCAGTATTTTTACAGATTTGGTATTATACAAAGGAGATTAAACTCTGCCCAGTGGGTTTTATAGCAAACTCCTGGGCTATAATTCCACCCTGGCAAATCTCTTTAGCAGTGACATGAGATGCACTAAAAGAAGAGTTTGTCTAGGGTGTTCATTTGTTTGTTTTAATACTGTCGATCTTTTACTTGTGTACCACAAAATTTGTATATGTGTAAAATCTACTCCAAAACAAGTAGGAAACTTGATGACTTTGTTCTTAAAACCCTCCTCCCACCAAAAGAAAAATCAGGCCTCTAGATGAAGAGTCTTTCTCACTGGGCTCACAGATATCAAACTCGGTTCACTTTTAATTACTTGCCTCCAAAGCAATGACAAAGTAGGAAGCTCAAGAAGTCTTTATAATAAATTCCCTGTTATTCAGCTCTGTATTAGTGGAGTTTAAATGACTTTCACATTCTGCTTGCAAATTGAAAACTGAGACCTCGAATGTGAATGGCAACTGTTTAGTCCTCACACAAACTCATCTGCAGCTGCAGAGCTCAGACTGGACAGGTACTCTCAGCAGGTGCCAAATATTCTTTAATTTTTCACCCAATGGTATTGGCTTTGTGGCATAATAAAGTGGGTTGCTCTTAGAGTTGGTTCTAAACTGAGAGTCTTCTTTTTTATCTCCCACCTTCAGCTCAGTGTGCTCACATTTTTTGATGAGTTGCAGTGATCTATCTACTTTTCATGTTTAGTGTGGAAGAGGTAAGTGACTCCCACGTGAGCAACACAAACCTCTTTTATGTTTCTGTAGAGAAAATGAATCACACAGCACTCCAAATAAAATTTTGCTTTTAAAAAGTCTTCTGCTTTTTAGGATACGACATTAAAATATCAGGTTGAAAAGAATGACAAAGCTCTTAGCAAAACCCACCAGATTGCACATGGCTTCTCCTGAAAGATATTAAATTAGGGTTCCTTCACCCCTTAAAAATGTCATGTAGTATCTTGTGGTGCAGCATTTTTTCCTAATGTTCCTGTCTGCTTCTAGCCTAAGTGTGCCTGACTACTATTATATACCATGTTATTCTGATTTGTACCAGACAACTCTTAATTTTTTCCTCATAACTTTAGGCACACACACTCCAAAAGCCGTGACTTGTTTCTGATATTCCCACAGCACCTGTGCAGGCTGCCTGGCTCTGGAGCCTGGGGAGGAAGGAGGGAGCCATGGTGGTGGGGAGCAGACACAACCCGCTGTCCCAAGGGATGCCTCTCCTCCCCGTTCCGCTTGCGGGGTGACAGCCATGGCCGTGGCTGGACCCGGGAACGTCACCGGTGCCTCCCTGGCCACGGCAGAGGGGAGCGGGGGCCAGGCAGCCCCAGAGCCCCGGCACGCTTATGTTCTTCCGCCCGCGTGTGCGGATGCCAACTCCGGCATCCATAAAACTGGGTTACATCAAACAGACCAACCGCCGTCATCTCCCACTATTGCCCCCGACACAAGCCCTGACAAAAGGCTGCTGCCAAGGCCTCTGCTGACAGCCCGAACAATAGCGGCCACAAAGGCCTTTTCTGCCTGTGCAGATGACATAAATCTGATGCTATAACGCCAGCACGACTTCAGCTTGCTCCTTATTTATTTATTTAATAAGCTACTGTCATCCATCTCGGGAAGGTGGCTTCCAAACTCCAAATTAATCAAGCCACTGAATGCGAATTTCCATATTGCTCTGCCAAAGGTCTTCTCCACATCAATTGCCGGGAGAAGGCCCCTGTTGTGCTTTGGTGTATTGTGTGCGGTGCTACCGCTGCTGCTAAAAGCCACTCTGTTTTTAATAAACATGCATTGTTCTTTTTGTAGTAAATCCAGGAAATAATACCCAACTGGGAGTTTGGGTGCAGGCTTTCTTGTAGCATGAGGGGAGCGATGGATGCATTTTCATGTCTGTTTGTGCTGTGATGGCTCCATTTGTTACTGCTCGGAAGGTATTCTATTTTTCAAAAATATAAATTAAGCCAATATTGAGGTAATGCTTTCTTGTTTATCTTGGGAAACCCCAAGCTGAGGTCACTGATCCTGCATTTCTGTGTCAGTCATGTCACTTCACCAACAGGGAGGTTCAGCTTGAAGCGCCCTGTGCTTGGCCATTTACCTGCTGCCAAAGGGGAATTTTCTGAAGTGCCCTGGGAGAATTACATTGGCACTACTGAATTCAATGAAATAAAAAAGTCACTGATTTAACAGAGCCAGGGTTTTGCTAGTATGCCTTTTAAAATTCTTTAGTCAACTACACATCAAGTCTTGAGCCTACGCAAATTACCTGTTTCCTTTTGGAAATCTGTGGAGAAAGAGGCATCTCCCCATGGGATGGTTCATCACTGCTGCCTCAGGGATGGGCTGAACTACCTTCCTGAGAAAAATCGTGATTTATCTCTCTTTATTACAAACCTAACACCCTGTGTTGCACAAACTCTACCAACTTTCCTGCTGGCAGAGAGGACAAGCATAAGCGTGGCAGCCCCTAGGAGCAAAACAAGAAGGATGGCTTCCATGTGAGGTTGGAACTGGAGGGACTTGCTGTACATGTGGCTGCACCAGAGCCCCATGAACAGGTTTGTTTCATAGTCCAGACACAAGAAAAACACTCCTCAGTAGGATAAGAGGAAAGGGAAGCAAGAGATGGGCCAACATCGCCATGAGAGCAGAAGGAGATTGATAGGTCTCTTTCATCTGCTCTATTTGAGCATACATGTGATGCTTTGCAGGACTTACAGAGGTAGAAACAAAACTGATTTCCCCCACAACAGGTTATTTTGATTCATAAAGATAAGAAGAAGTCTTCTTTCAAATATTTTTTATCTAAAAATGTTTATAGGGAGTTTTCATTAGAAACTGAAGCCCTACCTCTTTTTCACAATGGATGAAACAAATCACGCAAAAGGCTTTAAACAGTGAAATTAAAAATTTCTTCTCCACTCAGCTTCCCTATTTGCATAAAATTTTAGTAGTGTTTTCCAGGAAAAAACCCTTCTGAATAGTTGTATTGCAAGACAACAA
The DNA here is from genome assembly GCA_035583235.1 of Hafferia zeledoni. NCBI lineage: Eukaryota > Metazoa > Chordata > Aves > Passeriformes > Thamnophilidae > Hafferia > Hafferia zeledoni. The sequence goes on along the minus strand of JAWWEV010000001.1, from coordinate 79,382,410 downwards.
AACAGAATAGAGATGGCACTCATAATATGAGTACAATTTGATGGACAATAATAGGCACAATAACATTTACTAGTGAACCAAGAGAAGAGATGATTATAGACATGTTTACAGTGTTTTAAACATTCTTATTCCATTAAATAGTTAGGTAATTTGTAAACCAGATATTCTTACTTGACTAGACTTTTCACTCCAGAAATTCTACAGCTTCACTCAGGCTGGAGTCGCAAACACCGAGAAAGGACACTAAATAGAGAGCATGTTTCATATTTCAGTAACAACTTGTCTCTTAAAAAACCATCAAACCCAGTAGAAAATACCAAGTTAAGCTTCATAGCATATCTCCAGTGAAAAGTAATGCTTTTCTAATGATGGTTAATTATTTTCTTTTGAAGGACAGACAGTGAAGCAGCTACTCAGCAGCTGCTGCCCAGAGCAAGAGCTGGGATTTTCATGTTAGGCTCAGCCTCAGGAGGCTCAAACACATGATGACCCACAGGAGGGGGTTTTACAACCAAGTAGTAACACACCTATGGTTATCTCTGCAAATGGGCTGCTTGGTTTCCAAGAACAGAAAATAGATGAGAGCAGAAACTACAAAGATGCCTGAATTTGCAATGGTGAGCAGATCTGGGGAAGAACCACTTAGGTTCCAACCTGTGCTTTCAGGACTGTTTTTGCTTTTTATCCTATGAGTCTTCTGAGGAAAGAAGCAGCCCTTCTGTGAAAGCAGTGGCAATGGGAACTGCCCAGCAACCTGTGACACCAGGCAATAAAAAGCAGTGGAATAAACCTGCATGGTGGGTCTGGGGGAAACTTGTCCATCTCCAGGCAACTCCATGCAGAAGAAAATGTCTGAGGTGGCAAATCACACTGCAGGACTTGGAACAAGTCATGAGTGAAATCTCCAAAGCAAGGAGAGCACCTCAGCTTGAAATTACAAACACATTGCCTTGTACTTCTTAACATCATCCAAGGGTCTTGAGGACAAATCAGTGTTAACAACAAGCAAAAGCAAAAAACCCTCTAAACAAAAAAACACCTCCACAAACTCCTATATGAGAAAGATTATTTTCCCCCATTTCAGTGTCTAAATAACTGTTTAACATACAATTTTGACAGCATATTGAAGACAACATATTAAAAATATGTGCCTAAAAATAAATTATAAATAGCTCTGTTCCTAAGCAGTGTACTAAAATTTAAGAAAAAAGAAAGAGAATTGTTAATTAATAATGCTCACTGCATTACAACCTAACTGATGAAGGGAAATGCATTCAGACTTCTAAAATGCCTGTCTCCAAGAGCATCAGGGTTAGTTTCTGAGTGGCACGTTTTTAAAACATTTAATCAGTGATCTGAATATGTGTCAACACTTTCTGGTAGCGTGCTATAAAATGTGAACCTTGTCAACAGAAACATAAAAAGGCGACGCACTTGGGACACAGAGCTTTTATGCTGACACACTGTAATAATATCATTTTAAAATTTATCATCTGTTTAGCCACAAGCAACAATTAATCTTTTTGACTAATCGTACAGTGTTTTAAATAACACCTCCAAAAGAAAAAAAAACCAACCACAAACATATTACATTTTTATTTTCCTTGCCTTCACAACTGTGTTGCCTGCAAAACCTTATGAAGCAACATGTAATAAATTTCACAATAGGATAAAAATGTTAGCAAATAATATGCTTCTCCCTCCTCAGTTAATAAAATTACTTAACACTGAGCCTGCAAGCAAAAAGAAACCCCCAGGAGTAACGCAAGCGTCAGCGGGTTCAGTTCTGTCGCATTTCTGCCGCATTAAGTGACATTTTATTCCCAGATCACTTAACCTTTGACTTTTATAACTAAACATACAGACCTTGAATTGTTACAGTGGAGGGAAACAGGGAGCAACACTACTGCCAGGCACTGAAACCAAGAGCCCCACAGTAGTGGGTGGCTACAGGATGGGAGTAATTGGGCTCACAAGAACTGAAGTTTCACTCCTTGTCACCTGGAAAAAGAGGCAGAAAGGGAAATAGGAGAAGGGGAGATGTTTCTGCTAGCGACCCCTCTGCTGTGCAGCACCAGATGCATCTCCACAGGGACCCTAGGAAGGTGTTTTCACAGTGTTCCCACCAGTGGTGCACATGCCAGGCAAAGAAGGGGTTAATAATCAGGCAGAGGTGGGAAAAGCACTTTATAATTAAAAGCTAAATCTTGAACCCAGCTGGAGCTGGCCGAGGGGATGGGAGGGGGGGAGCTGGCAGCTGCCCTCCTCCATCCACCCACTTGAGACCGTGCTGGGGACAGAGAGGGAAATGAAAAGGTTTTCTAGAACAAAAGCGATTGTGACAGAGGTTGGATGCAGAAACTGACCATGATCCTTTCCAGGTTTCTGGGCAAAAATGAACAGCAATTTTGTAATATGAGTGGAGGATGGCTTTTTGGGGTACAGCTTTAGAAGTAGCAAGGTAAAAACAAGACTGGCAAACACCAACTACACCTTGGCACCTTGGGAGAGAGGGTAGGAGCCTTGCAGGGATTTGCAGCACAGTTTTCTGCAGGAAATTCTAGCAGCTTTATTACTTGGCATTTTTACTAGGTAAGCCCTAAAGCATGACTTTGCATCTGACTTGTGCACTCAGACCTTCCATGTTTTTTCCCAAAATATGTAGGAATACTGTCAAACCATATAGATAACTTGGTGGGGGGGGGGGTGTTGTGCAATGAAAGTATCACAAATCATCATACATGTATGTTCATGTATGCATGTTCACATTAATAACTTGCAAATGTGAAGGCATCTCTTGCTTCATCTCCAAGACCCTGACTGCCTCCTTCTGGGTGCAGAGGAACAAGGAGACACCAACCATCTCACTGAATATGACCCCCATGGCTGGACAAATGCAGTTGCATCTGAGAGATGCATTTGTCTTTATAAAACTATTATAATGGCAAAGTACTTTAAATTGTATGTATAGCAACTAGGAAACCTTCTGGTTAAATATACAATTGCATAAATAGCTTCCTTCTTCCTCGCCCACTGCTAGAAGACTTTGTCCTCTGCAGCTCTTGTCCACATGAGAGACTTTGCTGGTGTGACATGTGCTCATGCGAAGGGCAGAGGAGGCACCTGACTGCCAAATTCAATGAGGTACTAAGCCAGTCATGGCAGGAGTTAGTTTCCAGGTCCTCGAAAGCTTACCATTAATGATTTTTTTATTAACAAGGTGGAAAAAAATTAAAATCTTCAAGGCTAAATATGGACCAGTTCCCGCCCTACTTTAATTTTAAAAGACAGTTGTACTTGCTTCTCCTGAGAGTGTAATTATAGGTAACCATCAGTAGAGAAACAGCGGACTCCAAACAGACTATGAAAATCACCCCGAAGAAAAGTTAGAAAATTACATATTAATTACTTATGACTGATGTCCCTTTAGAGAATGGATCATCTTCCCAAATAACAGATATTTGGTCTAACACAAGGGGGCTTGGTCTGTGATTACAGATTCTTTACACTGCCTAAAAGCATGTTAAAGGTGTACCTTGAATGATTGCCTAGTTTGGAAGAACTAGCACAACAATCCTCAGCTCTACCCATTATAAGAAAAGGCAGTGATGGTCAGCCAAAGAAACTAACTCTTAAAATCTGTTTAATGGGGGGAGCTTTTCAAGGCATGGAACAGGGACACAGGGTTCTTGCAATGAACTCTTCAGTTTACAGCATGCTCTTAATTGCATCATTCATAGGAGGTATATTTTAAAAGGCAGATGTATAGGTAAGGAAACCAGAAGATGGAAATGGAACAGAAAACATGGCAAATATAAATGTGATAAATGACATGTTAACAGAATTGTTGTGAGATGGATGGATGGATGGATGGATGGATGGATGGATGGATGGATGGATGGATGGATGGACGGACGGACGGACGGATAATGACATTTTGCCCCCTCATTTCATGGCTGAAGCATCAAAATACCTCTGCCATCTGTTGTGCTTGCAGATACCTTCAGCTCTCACTGCTAGAAAAGATAGTACTCAGCTGCAGCTGTGAAGACTATGCAGGGGAAGTTGACCATTTGCAAGAAATTACTTCAAGAGAGTTGGCCCAGACCATAGGAAGTAATTTGTTCCTCATCCCAAGATGACATTTTCCAGTTACTTTACAAATTGTAGAAGCACGATAAGACTTCTGCAGAGCAGTAACTAATGTAAAAACAAATATAATTCTACTATGAGAAGGAAGGTGTTCACAAACTGCAGGAAGCAGTTTAAAATAAATTGATGTAGGTTTTGAATTGTCCACAAGTTGGGTTTAGCTTCCTTCCATTTACCTTTTACTGCATTAACATTTCTTTTGTGATGGCTGCTGCTGGGAACCTATTGTAAGTTTGGGCAATTAGGATTTTTGTTCCATCTGTCCCTCCCCTCAGTCAATACTGTAGCATCAAAAGAGGCCAATTCAGTGTAGGCAGGCTTCGCTCTAAAGCCAGCTAAAAGAGATGTTAGAATTCACTACTGCTCTGGGTGGAAGGAATGAGGGGGAAAAAGCTATAATCATAAAAATGCTGTTTCAGGCTTGTTGAGTTCTTAAAATAATCTGACTTAAACCTCCTACACAATGCTCACAAGTCAAAGCATGGTAATATACTTCAATGTAGGTTGCCTCTCTCTCTCTAAATCCAAACTAAAATAGATGTTAGAAATCATTTCTGCACTATGTCAAATACAGACTAGGACTGTAATCAGAGGACTGTGGCTTCAGGTTTCAACGGTTCTTAAAATAATCAGCCTTAAACCTTCTGCAGGAATCAAAGCCTGGTCATTTATATTTTTGTAAAGCTGAGGATTCCATCACCTCAGGCTTCTCCCTGATAAAAAAGCAGCTTGCTTTTTTTTTTTTTTCCCTCTCACTGAAATAAGTTGTGCATGGCAGATATTGGCAGGTAGAATGACACTGGAAACTAGGTACTTCATTTTTGTCAGAAGGTTAACCCCATGTGGAGTCAGGGTATGACCTCAGAACAAAACCCAAGTGCCTCCTCTTCACTGTGTTTTTACCTGAGCGCAGCAGATGTATATTAGCTACCTGAACTCAAAACTGCTTTGCAAAGTGAAGGCAATCCTTATATCCCACTATGAAGCACAGTTTTAAAGCAGGCAGCTTTGCTCCTTTTCCAAACCATGAATTCCTAGTCTTCTTTTTACAGGTATGCAATTCATGGGTTAATTGTTCAAACACAAACCAAAACAAAATAAGGATAATGCATGTGATGAGGAGTTTACTTTTCCTCCACTGGCCCAAGAACTCCTTCTGTGTGACCAATTAGTTTTTCCTCTCTCTAATCCCACCCTGCTTCTGCTTTTTTATTTAATACAGGTTTTTCTATGAGTGCAGATTAACCACAGCCTTATTTTCAAGTATAAGTACTTCTAACAGGGCACAAGTTATCTGTGATGCAGGCTATAGACATGAAAATAAGGTAATCTTCCTATTCTTTTGCAAATGCACAGGAAAGAATATACTTAACATTGTGTAATAACATCCGGACCAGGGGTGGGAAGGGTGGGAAGAGGCAGGGAGTGCCTCTGATGCTCCTGCCACACTGATGCATTCATTAAAACTAAATTCAGCCCATGAAAAGAAAATGGGCACAAAACTCCACAGTCATAGGGACATTTGCCTCTTCTCATTTTTGTCAACATTCACTATGCTAACTGTGCCCTTGGGATTTATCAGCATTATAAAACATTGTATGCTGTTTTTTGTTCACCCTGACTTTCTGAGTCATAGAGCTATGGGATGACTTTTCAAAGATGGTAAATCTCAAGACCAGCTGATTGTACAGAAAAGTTTGGAAATGAGGGAATTGCACAGCTGAAAACCAGAATACTCTTAGCATTATTACTACATATGTTAAAACCTTGTGGGTTTTAATATTTCAGGTGCAAATTCTTGGAAACCTCATTCACGGAGGAAATTAGAGACTGAAGTTCTCCAGCAGGCCCAACACCAAAATAGGGCAACTGAGTGAAGTTACAGCATCAGGTAGGACTAGTGCTCCGTGCCACATACACCTAACTCTGCTCCAAGAAAACTTGCTTCCCAGCCATGTTCAGTTTGTTACGGGGCAGGCCTGCCCCACCTGTTGCAGCACATTATTCCACAGTCAAACACCAAGTCTGAAGGGAAGGCAAGTCCCAAGAGGCTGTGGGTTGGGGAAAGACCAGTCTCCCAGGAGGTGGAGATGTCCAAATGTTCATCTGAAGTCAGAAAGGATTTGGAAAAAATTCACATTACACTTCCTTTGCTCTTAGCAAAGCCACTGACTTGGGACCTATATGCTTGCGCTCGTTCCTCCAATCCCTTCAGTTTATCCCAGCCATGCTCAGCTTTTGCATGCTCCCAGTTGAGTGAATCAGAATACATGCAGAGCAGAAGGCAGCACTAGAACAATGATGTTTATGGGACTCTATAAATACAGGCTCCCAGGAAGTCACTGAAATTGGAGAAGCGACCACAGTAGTAGTGGAAGAGGCTCCAGAGAAGTGTTTGAGACATCCATGCTTGCCAACACCTGTAAAGAGCTGCCAATCTCCCCCCAGCTTGTTGCGCTCCTTGAATGACAGGCCAACACAGCTGGATGCAGGTGGTACAAAGCCTTGCAATGGTCACAACCAGGAGCCACAAACCCAAGGTTAGGTGTAAAACACATGAAACCATAAATTCAGCTTTGGAGAAAGTATCAGAAGAGGCCCATCTCATGGCAAGTGTCGTCACTGGATAAAGGGAAAAAAGAATCTTGTGCAGGTTTGCACTGGTATCTTGTCCTAGATCAAGCACTAGGCTGTCTGAAAGGGGGAAAAAAGCAAACTACTAAGGAGTTAATCCTAAACAAAAGGTTTCAAGCGCTAGGGAAAAGTGGCCACTGGTTACCCAAGTGACTTAAAGCACTTCAGGATATCTATGCCACATTAATCTTGCATGTATATGTCACCTACTTTAGAAATAATTCGTTACGAAGAGATGTCAGGCTTGTCTCAGTAAGAGAAAAGGTTTTGAACTTTTCCAAATTTGGAGTTTTTCCTTGTGAAGAAACATGGAAAAGGATGGAACAGAGTTAAATAGCATCCACCCACACAAACTAAACAGGTCTGCACCAAACAAATCATGCTATAAACCTTGGAATTTTACAAGCAAGTTTTATATTAATTCTTTAGAAACCCTTTGTGCTTATGGTTTCTGACAGAATATAAAAGTACCATATAAATATCAGCACAATACAGTAGGCAGCTGTTAGGTACTTTAACCATTCCCAATCAATTATAATAAACAGAGCAAGCATACTGAATTGCATCAGAGTGCCATGCAGTAACCCTCCACCTCTGAATTCTCCTTCCTGTCATGTAAAATTAACCTTGCAATAAATTACTTGTAAAATGACAGAACCTGGAACATTCTGGAAGCTTTTTGGTAGGCTGGGACAGATAGAGAGACTAAAATCAGTATTTGAAAAACAAACAACATTAATGGCAGTAAGAGAGTTTCTATTTTTTTTTAAACCAGCTGCAAAAGAGCAGCAGAATAACCCCAACTATGCCATTCAAAGCAGAAGGGAACCCAAAATGTTGACTCCATAGAAACACTGGGAAGCAGTGCAATAATGCCTAGCAGATGAGATTTGCTTATTTGGCTAAAACCAGACAGAACAGAAAGAAATGCAGCACTTGGGAGACTTGGGTTGTACAATGGGGTGGCAGCAAAGCCTTCCCTTATGGCAGGGAAGGGGGCACAGTACAGAAGGAAGGAAAGGTGGGAGCCTCCTGGAAGGCAACCATGCGACTTGTCAAATGGAAAGTCAGCTCTGGAACTACTGAACAGGCAAACAGCTTCTTAAACGTGGACATCAACCGCCTGTCTCCTTTGCTTTCTGTTTATACACCTTTAACTCTATCCACTTGGATGTGCTCATTGCTTCAAATGGGTGTTAAGCTGAGAAAGTGGAAAACTCACAATCAAGAAGAACAACCACCTCTTTTCTGTGTTTGCTAAACTGCCTTTATCCAAATATGCAGTGCTGTTCCAATACTCACAAAATCATCTAAATTATGCAAGGGCCACAGACAAGACAATTCTCACCAGGACTGCTCTCGCTTGCATGCTGGATCTGGCTGTAGACATGGATGCTGACTGGTGGGGTCTGTGTCTGGACCACTCCTGGGTCAGGCACATGGCGAATCCCACAGGTCTTGCTGAAATTATACTTTTATTTACAGTATGCTGTCATATGTGACGTGGGGAGGACAAAATCTGCTGTGTTTATTTACTATTTTTGTCCACACACACACACTTACAGCTGGTACTTTTTTGGCACTTCAGTAGTCACGTCTCCTAAAATTATATTTATTTGAATTTAAATACTGCCAGCCAGAGCTATTCTTAACAACTTACATGATTTTCTATGTAAAAGCTAATAATTTTCACTCCTAAAAGTGTGAAAATTTCACAAATTTTGTTTCTTGCTTCAAAACTCTTAATTAAAAAAACATCTTGGACAAACTACTATCAGCCTGAGGAGCAATTTATGGATATATTACAACAGTGTCAGATCAACCTATAGCAAACTGACAACAAAGACTACTTTTCATTACACTTCATATTAATACTAGCATTTAATATTATCTGCACCATCAAACAAGATGTCACAAGTGTATTCAAAGTCATAAAAATATTTTTACTTTCTGCAATAAGACTTCTAGTCATAGAAGCAATAACTGAATATAGATAGCATCCTATGCACTAGAGTACCTTTGACTTGGAAGAAAGAAAATAAGAAGAAATTATGAAAAAAACTGTTTTCCTGTAGCTTCCCTCTCAATAGACTGGCTTTCTGTTAGCACTAGATTTTGGATCCTAGCAGGAAGAGGATGGTTAAGCAGAAGAGAAACCAGTAATGCACTGATACTTAAAGATCTAGAAACTTGACTTATTAGTGATCTCAATTCAGCTAAGGAGAAGTCGAGGAAAATGCATTTAGAAACAGGGCAATGCATAACATAAAGGTGGAGGTTAACGCAGGCAATGAGGATCAGAGCACTTTTGGGCCCAGGCAACAGAGGGCCTGTTGAGCCCTATATTTCCATTTTGATGTGACAAGGTCAAAACATTGTACTGCCTCCTAAAAGACAGAATATTAGACAAAATTAAATATTTTATGGGACAAAAAAATCCTCCTGGAGGACCTTCCCTAGTTTGTCAGCAAGTCTGTCCTCTCTCACAGCAATAAAACACAGTCTGCAAGGCTCCAGACTTGTGTTTTGGGGAATTATTTCTGACATAGTGAAAAATTATGTAAGCTTGAGGTCATCCCAACAGATTTTGCTGCTAAGTACTTGTCATAGGCTTGTGTTCAATACTTGAATTCAAGTCAAGATTTCATGTTCAAAAAATTAATATCTGTGATGTGGCTCTCTCTTTATATCTACCTACCTGTTCTCTAAAATTCTGGTATGGCTTGAGTCACATCGCTCTCAGGGACACAGTTTACTGAATTTACAAAATTAATAGTAGTGGATTTAGCAGTAACTTGTCTCTTTCCCCTCCCAGTAACATCCTTCCAGAAGCAAGCAATGTGGATGTCCCTTCCCCACCGGCCTTTTTCTCAAACACAGCAAATACAATCGACATAAAACCTCGTTTCATAAGGCAGCTGTAAAATGAGAGCTACAATGGAAAGCTCTAAATGACCTGTGTACTATTTCATTACTGTCTGATCTATAACATAAAGCAACAATATATTTCCAAATTACAGTGTTTTAATAAAGTTATAAATTTAAATAGAGAAATAAAAATCCGAGCTTTTATGAAACCCCCAAAAGGCAATGAAATGTTCAAAACAGTGAAAAATCTTTCTAGAGGCAAGCAAATCCTCATCCAGCAGACTTTACAGTTGAATTCTGGTAATACATGTTTTACAACACACCAATATCTGTATTTCTGGTGCTACTCATTTTGCTGCCATTTTGCAGCAGAAGGATACACCTACAACTCAAAATACTGCCACAACATACATAGCTAGCCTATCACTCATATTTTGAAGGCAACAGCACATGAAAAGGTTCCACAGGGAATTTAAAACAAGGAGAAGCAGAATCAGTGGTTTCTAGTTTCCAGTAGCAAATAAAATTTTCTGGGAAAATTTACTTGAATGCAGCCTTAAATGAAAATCTATATAATTAAGGGAAAGACCATTGCTTCAAACAGATTGACTGTCTTCAACAAATTTCTCTCTTTCTAGCTACTCAGATATGCTATATTTCCTAATTATCACCTTTTAAGGGCCATCTGGGCCCCATTCCTCACCATCAGGGGGCAATTCCATTTGCATTGTTCATAGGCTTAGTCATGATCAAGTAGTCTGATGGTAAAGTTCATTAGAAATTAGAAGAGAAGCATTAAACCTCACACAGTAAACCAAGTAGCTGATACCTACATACCCACAGGACAGATAAGCATTTAATGCATATTCCCACACGACTTAACAAGTCTTCAATGAGCATTTTTTTTCCCAACCTGCTTAAAGAATCATTGAGACTAGTCCCTGACCAGGTACATAATGCAAATTCAATTCAGTCTCTGCATACTACAAAATATTTCTCCATTAAAGAGCAATGAATAGTAAAATAATAATCTATTAAATAGAATCATAATCTATTTACATCTGTAGACCTGAAAAGTCTCATAAAGCCAATGTAATGATACTATTACTTCTTCTAATTTTCAGATGTTCGCTACGTTTTGCAAATCCAAGGTAAAATTTTTCTACTAATTGAATTAAATATGCACATACAGATGCACACTCATCCATGGTGCCATTAAAAATTACAGAAACATAATTTTGGATTAACCATATGAGAAGAGTTGCTCTCTATTGTCATGTAGCAATAAATATCACTATACATTTCCCAACAGGTCAGAAAGAACATGCATAGGGTTGCAGAGGAGGCAAACTGAGCAAGTGTTTGGCCTTGTGCCTGGATCCTATAGTATAGGTCAGTATTTCCTCATTATGGCCTTCTCAAAAGGTATGAAAATGGTATTTAAAAACAAAACCCAAGGAAGCTCATAACATCTATTTCATATAAATGATGGGCCCAAGGAAGCCAACACTAGGACTTCTAAATGCAGTGCCTTGTTTCAAAACAGAAGTGCTGCAAAATTCCTCTGATACAGATTTTTTTTTCTTTTGCAGTTTGTGCTTTGGGTCATTTAATATACTGCAGCCTGTAGCTTTTGGGAGCTAGATGCCCATACTAAAGATGAATTACCACTACTTTTCTATGAAATCCCTGTGTAGCACTAGGGGCGATCCTGGTAAACTGCTGAGACTCACACAACAAAAATTTGGGAATTAAGGACATATTAGTCCATGGACACTACCTGCTGTCTTTCCATGTTACTTAATTCTGGAAAATGTTCAGTCAGCTTGACAAAAACTGAAAGGATTCCATGAATGATGGAACACTTGTAGCTATAAAATGCAATACACTTTAACTTGAACACTATATACTTTTCCAGCTCCATAAAAGTTGCAGTGTTATTGAGATAATGTGATGCATTACGTGCATTTCACAATTTTTGGGTGAAAATGTATATGTCAGCATACCATTGCCATATTAAGAACCCACAGTTAGATGCTAATGGCTAGATTTATCTTTCGAGCATTGCAGGCTGTGTCATGTCAGTGGTGAACTTAGGCCCCAATATTCTGGGAGTAAATGGTTTTGATTTTTCAGTGCTGCCTATGAAACAGATAGGGTAGCTTTAAGTTTATTTCCTCAAGAACATTTTATAATAATACACTTCCTCAGGTATTCTACTCATCTCTTGCAACTTGGAGGACTTCTCTCAGAAGCTACATCTGTGAGCTAATACTGCAGGAGGAGCACATCCCAGCCTGCTGCACTGGTAGACAGCCCTGGTCCTCTCTCCTGAGGGCATGGCAGGCCCAGGTAGCAATGTCATTAGAAGGCTGTCCAGACGGCTACTGAACACTGCTGTGAAATGCAAGATTTGGAAGCCTTAAATCCTCCTTTCTGATTTTAGGCAAGGTGAATAGAACAGCTGACTTCTTGCTTCACATTGATGTAAATTAAACTTCATGGATGACACAGGCAGACAAACGTAGAGATATTTCAAAAAGAAACTATATTAATCAGATCAGCTTCTCTTCTGGGTGGTTGCTTTGTCTGTCAGTACCTCTGGGAAGCACTGGTTCGACTTTGTCATTCATGGAAACGTGACTGAGCTGAGAAATCCCCATCACTTGCCAGCACCATTGGGTTGATTTTGGTCCTGGGCTGAGAGTATGCAGAATAGTTTCAGGCACCTCAAACAAATGCTTACAGCATGGCCAGTCTGTGGGTGATGAGCTCAGAGTTTGCAAAACAGACTTTGCCATTTTACACAAAAAATAAGGTAATTTTCCAGCTTTTCCCAACAGCTGTGCCTTTTACTAGAATAGCCTACACCTGCTTTTGAATAATTCTTTATTATTTTCACTGAACAGTAAAACTCCAGTAAAAATACAAGCCTTGAGTGGACCTATAAAGCCAGCAAATGCAGTAAAATGTCACTGCCATGTCACAGAATTCCTTTACTACTTAACACTGCACAAGGAGTGTGTTTTCATAGTTGCGTTGAGTTTTAGCTACCTGGCTCCTACTGACTTTAATGGGAATCACACAGCTAAAACTCCATGCACCACTTTGATACTTCAAAGTAATTTTTCAGTCCCCTGGAGAAGGTCATAGAAATATTAAAAACTAAAGCATTCTCCAAAGATCTCAGATTAAAGACTTGCATGAGACTTTATAAAAGTGATTGGTCAAATATATAATATACTCTTAATGTTCTAGCTCCTTGTTTGTTTTCTTTAGAAAGAACCTTTGTGATGCTTTTCACAAAAGGCAATATAAAGCACAAAGAAGAGCTCAGCAAGGCATAACATGAAGATATACAGAAGAGCTACTTGATACATATCTACAGTGGTAGACTTATGTTTTTGAATATTGTGATCAAATTCAGGGCATTTCTTAATTAAGATATTGTTGCAACTCTATACTATTTGATTGCAAGCAATATTGTAACACAAATATTTCTACTCCCCTCAACATGTTCCCTGTTCTCTTTTGTCCCCATAATTTACAACATGGCCATAAGATTTCATTTTCATATTTCTTTCTTAAAGCAGGTTGACACAACTGCTCTTTCAGACCGCAGCACACACCTCTCCTCTGTAGCTGGTTACTGGAAATACACAACCTTCTTTCTGCTTGGAGCTCTGACATCCTCATAAGCTGTTAGACTTGCCACATCGAAGGCAAACAACATCCACACTATGAAGTGTACAGACAGACGGTGACTGAGAGCATCACAAAAGATGACGAAGTCAACATGAATTCAGGAAACTTGTATTGAATTTAGCTTCAGGTTACTGAAGGCACAAGCAGCAACCAATGCCATAAGTGCCATAAACTAATTGTTCATTTGGTAGTGTTACTAAAAATGGTATTTATATATAAAATCATCTAGTAATATGATAACCTCAATAAAAATAAAAGTGTTTAAGCGAACATAAACAGCACAGTCACAGAATCACAGAATGAGACAAAATCATTTATGTTGGAAAAGACCTCTGAGATCACTGAGTACAATCTTTGACTGATCACCACCTTGTCAACTAGACCATGGCACTAAATAAGTCCAGTCATTTCTTGAGCACCTCCAGGGATGGTGACTCCACCACCTCCCTGGGCAGTCCATTCCAATATTTATCAACCCTTTCTGTGAAGAACTTTTTCCTGATGTTCAACCTGAATCTCCCCTGACACAGCCTGAGGCCATTTCCTCTCATTCTGCCACCAGTTGCCAGGGAGGAGAGACCATCCTCCACCAGGCTATAATCTCCTTTCAGGTAGTTGTAGAGAGTGATAAAGTCATCCCTGAGTCTCCTGTTCTCCAGTCTAAATATCCTCAGCTCCATCAGGCACTCCTCTTAGTACTTACTCTCTAGACCCTAGTCTTCCCTGGATCCTTTCTTCGTACTGAACTAAACATCTCATGTTTAAATTCCAAAGCTGCAAAAATAAAACTAGAAAAAAGCAACTGAACATAAAAACAATAAAGAACGTTTTAAGCATGCAGCAAGTGCCTACCATACACTAACGAAATATCTTCAGCCTTCGACCTACAAGTAAACTGGGAAGCTCAGTAGCCACACCAGTTCTTCCAAAATACTAAATCCTGCATAAATGCACTGACAAGGCATGTGGACAAAACCTTATTTATTACCAGATAATCCCAGCTATAACCTCAAAAACATGAATCAGAATAAATACAAGCATGTGTAAATACACAAACTCTGAAGTGTACAGGCATGCCCCTCTAATGCCTCCAAACTACTACATAGAACAGACATTTAAGGAGAAGAAATGTATACATATATGCAATAGATTTCTGTAAAAGGAGTTTTTATTTGTGTTCCATCCTCCCTACATACAGTTGTCAAATTACAGACCAATTAAGCTGCAATACCCTCTGCTAAAGTCTTAAACACAAACCAAAGCACTGGGTTGATGCAAAGCAAGTGTTACCATCTTCACATGAAAAATGACTGTGGCAATATCATCACACTATAGGTATCCTAAAACAAAACAGGTCACGTTTTGCTTTTTTTGTAGCAGGAAAGGCAAATTGATGCATAATTAACAATTGGCCAATGCAAATTCTTTTACATCTTTTAATTGGTGTTAATTAGATTAGAAGTAAATTTTCTTTTATCTCACCACTCTAATGCGAACTAATCTTCTCAGCAGCATGTCAAAGTTTCCCTTTTAATTAAACTTTTCAGCTGGGAACTTCAGCAGCACTCAGGCAGCAAAAGATATAATTTAAGGCACATGAATTGTGCTGGGTTTTATGAATGGAACATCAAAAATTTAAAACAATGATTTAAAAGGCTGAGCAGAAGGTCAGGAATCTGAATTTTCTGGAGGCAACAGTGAGCTTTCAAAGCCATTTTGAGAATGTGTTGGCAGCAGTCTCCAGCCATCCCTTCCACATTCAAATCCATCCTTTTACAAAGGAAAACTACCTCAAATGTAAAACATCTTCTGTGAATTAACTTCCCCCTTTCATACAGCTTTCCCCAAAATATTGCAGCTCCTCTAAAATTGTTAATGTGCAGAGTAAACCACAAAATACATTTAATATCTTTTATGGGAAGTTGACCTGAAATAAAATTTTATGTAGTTAAGGACTTTTGATAGTTCTTCATCCAACTTTTTTCTCTCTCTATGGGGCAACGGTGATTGAAACCTAATGTCTGCTGCACAAAAAGGCCATAAAACGTTTTACGCAGAAGTAAAACAGTAGCCATTAAGTTTTGCTATGATGTTTGAGTAGATATGCAGCATGAAAACATGATAAAAGAGCCATAAACTGATTGTGATCAAATGCAATTACAATGACTTCTCTCCAATGAATGACAAGTACTAAATGCACTTACAGTTCCTTGCAAAATTACTTTGGGCAAAGGACCAAGAAAACACTATATCCTTTTTACGAACGGCAGCTTGCCAGGGAAATCGCAAACACACAAGCTTTAATATCTATGGCCAAAAAGCACTTGGGAACTCATTAGGAAAAGGTTAAAAAGACTCGCTTGTGAAAGACGACTTTTTTTTTTTGTGATTAGAGCAGCATCCTGGAGAGTCCAGCATTTGGGGTGTTAGGGAGAAATACTCCTGGAGAAAAGAGAGAGGAGCCCTAGAAGGGGTGGGTACCAAACTCATCACATTTTGACCCCATGACAAAAGTTGACACCAGAAAAAACAAACTGTTTTGCAGTTTTTTCCATTAATGTTTTTTATCCTGCCATGACAGAGGGACTGCTGAAAATGGCAACATAGTCTAAAAACATGTATTTGCTAAGAATGTCTTTCAGCACTGGAAGATAGAAGAAGAATTAAGATAGAAGTCAATAGATTTGAAATCAGATGAATCTGATGATTCTTTACTGTGAAAGTGGTGAGGCACTCGGATAAGTTGCCCAGAGAGGCTGTGGATGCCCCATCCCTGGAAGTGTTCAAGGCCAGGTTGGATGGAGTTTTGGGCAACCTGGTCTAGTAGAAGGTGCCCCAGCACATGGCAGGGGTTGGAACTAGATGGAACTAAGGTCCCTTCCAACACAAATCATACTGTGATTCTATGAGTATATGAAGTACACTGTTTTTCAAAGGTGAATAAGAACCAAGATCTTGGGAGTTTCATCCTTTTGATTGTGTTTTGGGATTTTGATTTGATAATCTGGTTTAACTTTTACTCATCCAAAGGATTTCTATATTTTGAGTAGTCAGATCAAACCTCTGGATTTCCTGAGGGGTACACTCCAAGGAGAAGACGCACTCAGGTGTTTGAAGTGTCAGAAGGTGGTGAGAAGTGCCAGGCCTTCCTATGGTTAACAACATTTAAGGAAGACAGTATAAAGATATTCCAAGTAATCTCTATGCCAAAAGCAAACATGCAATACTAATGTGGCAACAGCAGTAATTTCTTCCAGGGTGAAACTACCCTGAAGTATTTTGAAAAGTGCAACCCTCGTAGCACTTTTTCTATAGTACCATCATTTTCTGTGTCTACCTGGAAATAAAGAGAATGGAAGCCAGGACTAGAACTTAAGGCATTTTTCTTTATACAGGAAAGACAAAAGCGAGTTGGAGCTACAGATGTAAATTTCTCTGTATTTGTATTTAATAAAGAGAGTGAAAAGAGCCACCAAACAATCACTTTCACGGTCTAAGAAAGTACAGTTATTACATTTTAGGGGCACCCGGAAAGTGTGGAATTAACTGCTGATGCTTAGTACAGGCACTTGATGGGCTACCAAAACTTTGGTATTATGATACCAAGGAGCAAGGTGAGAAGAGAACTGAACCTCCTTTAGTGAAGGGATGAATTCCCACCACATCACTAGGATCCATTTTAATGGAAGCTTAAGATTTCATTGATTTGATTAGTTTGATTTTATTAACAGCTTATAGAATTGCTATCAAGATGAATTACTTATCAAAGAAAAAAAATAGAGAAAAGTGAAACACTAACCAGGTTTATTCTCATCTAATACTAGCCATGCAGAGCAGTTAATTTTTATGGTGGGGCTCAAGTTAAGGGCTTATCAGTCCTTTTTTAATAAACTTCAGATTTATAACTTATATTTAAATTAACTGAACAGTTCAATGCTATAGAAGATTTTTTAAGCAACTCTTAGTATATAGTAGAGTACAAATCAGAAAGGACAGAAAAACTCTTGTCATACTTACAGCACTCCTGGCGTGTCTGAAGAATGTCATGCTAGATACCAATATCACCAGTAAGAGTAAGGAAATACACAGTAACTCAAACTCCCTGCCCAGAAAGCAATAAATCTCTCCTTCTAAAAACCAGAGCCTGCTCAGCCTTCTACTGCCTTATTAAATCATAAACCACAAACAACATCAAAGCATTGCTGCAATTTCATTTAATTACTGTAAGACCTCCTAGATGGTGTGAGAAGATGGGAGGAAAATTTGGAAGTGAAAGAAGTAACGTTCACTGCTCCAGAAGCAATGCTGGGATGCAGCACTGAGCTTCCAGGCTGAGGCACCTCCCTCCTCAAAAGAAGGGTTTTTTTTAATCCTGTACATTAGCTTTTTATTATTATCAATTTTGCAACAATGACCACCAGTCAGTAATTACTAATGGTAATTAAATTCTACTGAAATTTAACAACGGAAATGTCTATACCAAGATGTAACACTCAAGGAACAAAATCCCTTCTACCAGCAGAGTATTAAATAACAGTATGTTCAAATTGGAACATTCAGACTCATGATACACTCCCTCTCCTTTTAAAGTGTGTTAATATGGTGAGGAACAGTCCCTTCTCCAGGTCTTTTAAGAAGAACTCAGATTCATCACTGCTAAACTTCTACTCCTTAGATAAGTACAAATTTTTTCTGAGCATGTCCTCAGGAGTGGTGTGCACAGTGGGTGAGACACAAAACAATGGCGCAAACAGATAAGACTTACAAGGTATAAAAACTGTATTAAGAGCAAGTGACACAGCCTGTCTCTGCCCAATGTCCCCCAGTCATGGAAAGAATTAGACATTTGCTTTGCTGGTGTTTAACATAGCATGAGCACTACAATTCCTTCACAAAGGGGAGGGAAGTCCTAGAAACCCTGGCTGATTCCAGGCTGGAGGAAGCTCCCACTTCTCTGAGTTTTTTGAAAGCCACACTTACACCTGCACCATATCCAAGTAACCAAATAAGCAATACGCAGTAACATCCATGAGTAACCTTCAGGTGGTTGTCTAATGGTGCTCAGTCAAAGCACTTCAAGGATTTTGAATGGGCTATATTGATGTCTGCTGCAAAGTTAGAGATGCATGAACCATGCAGTATCAGCTCTTCCCTCATTTCCAGAATTGAGGAATTGATGGCAGCCTGCTGTAAGCATGAAAATTATTGCAAATGTTGGATTCACAAATAATATTTAAAGTCTTCCAGAAAAATAACCAGTTAAAAAAAAACAACAAACAAAACTGAGGAGAAACCACCAGAGAAACATCTGATTCTGAAGAATTACAGTAATCTGATCACTTAATTCTCGAAATCTCTGGAGCAAGCTCTGCTTCTTGACAAAAACCCTTCAGCTTTCTCTTACTAAATACCTGGCCATCATAATACTGGCCACCTAACTAGTGCCTGGATATAAAATCCTGAAAGGATAATGTTGGTATTTGTCATGCATATAAAACTCCTTTTTGATGGGAAATGGAAGATCTGGTGAGAGCGAAGTTTATATGTGTGGAATAGTGAAAACTCCCCACAGAAGCTGTAAAGTGTCCACGTGCACCAAAATTCCATTTTACTTATTGAAACTTTTTGCTAAGCTGCTGCTGCAGAAGAGCAATACAAGGAGCACCGTGCTGCTACCTCCAGCATAAAGTATCTGCTGGTGAGTCTTTCGCCACCCACTCAGCCTTCATCAAACTACCTACTCCAAAACGAAATGATCTTTGGCACACATGAGTAAATTGCTGCAGCATAGACATATCTGGACAGTAATTAATCACTTCGAATGCTCAGTGTGTTTGGATATAAAATTAAGAAAGTCGGGTTGTTAAAAAATGACAGATTTAAGCACCATCTGGGCTCTGTGGCCACAGTGGCGCGAATTCCAAAGGAAGGCTTAACAGTGCATGATCCGAGAATCCCATCTGTCTCAGCTGAAATGAAACAAATAAATAAATAAACCAGCAGCCTCATTTACAAGGTTCTCCCAAGTTTCCCAATTTAAAAATCATCTTGCAATAGGAAAGGATAGAGAATAAGAGGTATTACATCTTCAAAATGTGTCTTGTGCCTTTTATATATATTATTAATGTACTATACCTCTATGGAAAAATCTCTGTATAGGTGTACCTATGTAGATCACACATTTTGAGACAGCATTTTTTCTTATGAGTATGTTTTCATAAAAATACAGTGCTAGCACAGAATCAACATGATATGACTCTTCCATTGATTTGGGGAAGCCAAAGCCCTGTTCTGGCACCCACAAATTCCCTTCTCCAAGCCACTGCTCACCTGCACCCACACCATGGCAGCTCTGCCTGTGGATGAAATGCAGCTGTCTCCGTTCCCAACAGACCTCCCTCTGGCCACCTCACTGCAAGGGCAAATGCCACACAAACTAAATTCACCTGCAACTAGTTACCCTGCAGGATATCTTCAATAAAACTTGCCTGGCAGGGGAAAGGCAAAGAAATAAATCATCCAAGACAGATGAACACAGAATATGAACACAACTGTTTGCTTCAGAAAAGCTTTGCCAGGTAGGGTTTAAGTATAGAAGTGTACACCAGAGTATTCTCTGGTGAAGTTCCCAGGAGTTTGGTCCAAGTGCTTCCCTCCACCTGAATGAGCACCAGGACATCATCTGGTTCTCAAGCGTCTTTGTGCCCCAGCCCTCAGGACAGTGCTTTCTGTCTCAAGGAGCTTCCTTCTGCTCTGCAAGAAAGATGTGACTTTCCATCCTTGGCAGCTTCTGCCCTTGGCATATACCCTGGCACTTACACTGGCCCAAGCTATATGTAGCTCACCCAAAGGAGGAGAAACTCCAAACCTGGCACCTGTTGAAGCAATTCTCTGCCCTAAAGCCATGTGCTCATTTTTCCTGCAGACAAGGGCAAAGGACAGATTGCTGTGGACATTTGTGGGACTTTTCTGAGGTCTTGGGGAAGGGGCTTCTCCAAGGGGTTTTGGGGTTTTGACTGTGCCTCATCCTCTTCTCCAGCTGTCAAGTGACCATCACCTCTCTTGCATAACTACTTTTCACTGAAACTGAGTTCTCCTTCCCATCCTGCCTACCTCCAAGAGCTGGAAGAAACTCTTCAGATGTACCAGCAGGAAACATGTCCAAAAAGTACTATTTAGTAGTTTTAAATAAAAGATAGTATCATACTGTACAATATTACAGCTTCTTTCAAATAGAGGCATTTGTATGAAGGCCTAATTTTGGGGAGGTTTTTTTCAGTATCTTGATTTTAGCTTCAATAGATCTCTTTGCATTTGCAGTATGGAATATATGGGTACATTTTGCATAAATAATGTAATTAATAATGGCCCCGCTCTCATGCTTCAATTTCTGCTGTACCCTTTTTGTATGGGAATTATTTAGACCCACGTGGGCGAGCAAATAAGTAATATATTCTGTCACTTAAAACTGCTTTTAAATCAGTGGCACTAAGTTTGTTTATTATTTCCTTTTTTTAAAAACTTGTTTTGTAGTTTGTGGGGCTCCCCTTTCAGGAAATTCATGCAAACTCCTGTAGGCATCACCAACAGCTCAGCAAGATGATGATACATATGATGAGCTTCCATATACCTCCATATACAAAAACTACTGCACACTTTCCACAAAATCTTCTGTAGGAATTTACTACAAATGATAAAGAATAGAAATAAAAAGGGGAAAATGTGATTATTCTTAAATCATCTCTCAGGAGATGTCTAGCAGGAAGGTGATCTCTGCACAACTACAGCAAAAAAAAGGAATCTGGAAAAATAATGCACAAGAGCAAGCTTCTGCACAACCAAATGACACCAGGGCCCAGTGCTGGGAAGTGGCAGGCAGCAGCCACTGCTCATGGAAGCTGCTCCATGGGATGCTCTCAGCACCTCCAACGGTTGGGCTCTGGGGCCCTATAAAGGTAAGCTGGCAAGGACTGCCCTGCCACTCTGCACTCCTCCCTTGCCGTTGTTTTGCTACTGAAATGAGAGAGATTTATAGCCATAATAACAGAAACACAGTGAACGACAGGCAGGCTATGCCCCAAGTGATGGGGATGGCAGCTCCAAGGTGCAGAGGTGACTGGCAGAGCTCACCTTGAAGTTCCGACGCACCCTTCCTGTGGGGACTGCTTATGTGAGACGCTTTGAGATGCCCTGATTTTGGAAGACAACAAATGCAAGGTACTATAATAACTGTTGTAACACAGAATTTAAATCAACAACAAATATTTTCTCAATAAACACTATTTATGAATTTCCTAGTAGTCAGACAAAAGATGTTTTTGTTCTCTCAGTAGATGTGGCATAAAAATGAATACACTTCCCCAAAATGGGCATTTATTTTTTCTCTATAAATAAAGCACATGTTTACAAATTTTGTTTTATCAGTTTCATCAGCTTTAAAATAAGATGAAAATGTATCTTTTTATCTGTAGAATTTTGAAGCGATGTAAAATGCTTGGAGTGTAAAAATAGGCACAAAGCACTTCAAATAATCTAGAAGAAAATATTATACTTAATATATTCTCACATTATTGGATTGCCTAATAAATAAAATATTCTCACAAACTTGGTAAAGTAAGATATACTATAAATGATACACATTTTATTTCTCTATAATTTAGTCTTTATCACCCTGGTTCTTTCATTATTGAGACTATACTGGGTTTCATATGTGCAAAACTGGTTCAAGTTTTCCTGTGAGAGAGTTTTTTTGCCAGTTAGGTAGGAAAATAATGAACTTAGTTTAATCCTCATCCCTACACAACTTCTCAGGGACACAATCCATAGAAAGGGTAAGCATTTTCATATTGTGCTGTGATGGTGAGGGCAAGCCATGTTTGATGCCAACTGGAGTGGAGTCATACAGCCCATGGGCTACCGATCCATTTGCATGGCATTTGGTATCATCTCCTCCTTTTACAGGACAGCTGTGTAAACTGAAGGGAAGGGAGGGCAGCAGGGATTTAGGCTGGGGTTTGAGGGGTGAACACACATCAGAGGAGACAGAGGGAAGAAGGGCCAGGCAGTCCAGCTGCAGCTCTGACACTGGACAACAAGCATCCCTCTGCTACCCCCACAGAAAGCAAAAGCAAAGTACCTTGGGCTGTGTGGGACACACATGGGGACTCAGCGGGAGCCAGCACTGGGAAGCCTGAGGAATGCTGAAGAAGAGTGTAGCCCAGCTTGGCTGAATTATTTCAGAAAAGGCACGGCACAAGGGGCTGCCAGAGACAAAACCACTGCTCCAGACAGCAGGCTTTGGACACAGAGACTGCCTGGGTGCCACAGTGGGCAGTTGCACCTCCAGCAGGCACGATCTCTGTCCAGTGGGCAGCACTGGGGGCAGGGAGCCACAGTGGGGTGGGACATTGGGGCCTGAGTCCCCCCGAAAAAGGGATGGCATTTTCTACTTTGGGCTTGAAAGTATTTTGCAGTCTGTGCCTTGCAGTTTTTTGACTGACCAAAAGGCTTGAAATGCACATCCTCCTGGTAGTGCTCTGCACTTCTAGTAGGAATTGTAAATACTTGGAAATTCTTGGACGAAATGAGTAAAAATGTAACTGCCATAAAAGAAAACACACAAGAGTCTTCCTTATGGGCAATGCCTCTTGTTTTACATATATTTTCTATACAAATGAACCCCAGGTGATTCTAGGCACATGAAAAAAATTAGATCTTGTTAAATGTTCGCTTTGCTTTGAGGGCTGAAATCGGGTGGGTGATGTTTCTGAAGAGCTCGACTGCAAGAAGTAAAACTTACTGGAGTAAAAGGAAAAATAAAAGTCTTTCCTTAGCGCTGAACCCAAATTATGGTGAAATCGAGTTAAACAACAGCATGTGTTGGTGCTAATTTCCACTCTCAAAGGCAAATTATTTCTGAAATTCCTCAAATTCGCTGTAATTACCCAGCCGATGTTGGCTGCCTCGGACCAGGCACGGCACCATTTCGGCGACGAACCTTTACAGAAGCGGCAAAGCCACCGAAGTTATATGAAGATTAATAGAAATCTGAACGGCGCTACATCTAAAATAAACAAAAGCTTTTGTAGCCGCGCTGAAAGGCCCATAAAAGTAAACTACAACCTCGGCAAAGCCTTTTAAACTGACAAAACAGGACGGCAGAGGTCAGGGAGGCAGGCGGGTCAGCAAAGCCCTGCCTGCAGGTTTGGGGGTCGCTCCGTGTCCCTCCTCGCTCGCTCTCACGGGGGCCCCGCCGGGGCCGGGGAGAAACCCCACCGCCGCTCCTCCCTCCGCCGGAGCAGGAACACTTGAACTGCCCTTCTGTCTCAACAAAACTTTAGTTTGCTGATTGGGCACGAAACAAAAGAAAGACAGCGGGACGCGATTTATAAGGGGGCAGGGTAGGCTGACATGCTATTGTACTCCAGAGGTATCCACAAGCTGTTAATTCCATTTTAACATTGTTAATAAGACTGTTAACACATCTGACTTTGTTTAGAGACTTTGAAAACATCAACAAACTAAAGAAAAAACCGAACCAAAACAAAAAAAATCAAGAACTCCACCCCAACTAGAAGTAAAATACGATCTTTTCAAACAGCATCAAACATCCAAAAGTGACGCTTCTGCCTGTCCGGACCTGGCAGCGAGGAGGAGGAGGGATGGCAGGGAGGCTCGGGGAAGTCTGCCCACATATTCTTCATCCTCTCGTTAGACTATTTAGCTATTCACATTTTCCAGGTTAAATTTAAAGGACTCGTTCCTAACACCACTGCCGTTTTGAGAAGGAGAGGGAATAAACCTGGACTTCCTCCTGCGTGCACACCTCTCCCTCACTCGCACTTGCACGCAGGCAAATGTGCAGATTTAATCAGTGTGGAATGTTTTAAATGAATAATTGGGTCTGACAGATTTATTGCAGTTAATTTTGCAATAGAATGGAAAAATGTTTGGATCTCAGCCTTTAAAGTATTAGGAAAACAATTAATCCATCACATAACGGAAATTCCTGTATTACACCCTCATGTCCAATTAAATAATGTCAAGTAATCTTACATTGTAAAATGCTGAAAATTGAAGCTCAAATCATTGAGGGGAATATGTTTTAATTTTTTGAGGAACCTCGAAAAAAAATCATGTCAAATTAAAATCAGATGCTTCGATAAAAGGGGGGGTTTTTTGTTTGTTTTATTTGGAGGAGGAGATTTTTTTAAAGTAAAAAAAAATAAATGTAACAAATCAAAAACTCCAGTCGTACTCAAAAACATTGATTTCTCTTTTGCTCTTCAGTTTTTGCTTCAAGAACGCTACCTTAGCAAGGCAATCTCAAAGCAAATCTAAAGCTTTAGGATGAAGTCTGCAACCGCAGAACAGAACTTTAAAAGGGGATAATCAGCACTTCTCTTTTCCAACAGGCAGAGGGGCTGATTCCAAGGTACTTACTCAGACACAACTCTTCGAGACTTCAAGCCGTGTTTTGCTTGAATAACGTCCCGTAGGATCGAGTACCCAGTTTAGGACCGACTGACAGCAAACTTCTGAGACTGAAAGTAAGCGGGATTCGTTTGTCTTTGTTTACAGCCCAAAGCTGCTAATGCTGTAAAATTGCTTAATGTCACACTCCATCTCCTTTTTATTAAAAGTAAGGTAAAAGAAAAAAAAAAAGCCTGCAAATCAAAGAACTTTTCCAGAATAACAAAACCACCGACTTACAAATGTCTTGCCTGCCCCTGAAATTTGAAACTTGGCAAATTCATCTCATCGGCTGCTATACAAAAGGTCCGTGAAGCGTATTACAGTAGGGACCCGCGAGCTTCCCAAATACTTTGGCTGTTTCTAAACCAGGGGATACGGGGCTGCGGTTTCAGGGCTCCCTCAGCTAGAACGAAATGAAAGCGGCGGTGAAATTTTAATATCGCGGAGGTTTAAGAGGAGTACATCTGGCTGTTTTTACAGGGGAATTGCCGACGATGCTGTGGCAGGCGGGGTAGGGAGCATAGGGACAAAAAAGGATTGGAGCACGTGTCGCTACAGAAAGGCAGGGGGAAAAAAGTTGGAGGCACTGAAGAAGGAGTAAATATAAAATGTAAGGAAAGATCCTTCTTATAGTATGGCAACGGCAAAAATAACAAACTGAAATCTCAGGTCGCATTAAAGGGCAATAAATACTGTAATGACTTGCTGGCACCTTCGTTAAGGCACTGTCGGCTTGCCTGGACAGATGAAAATGGGGATATTACACTGAATGAAAGAAGTGTAAGATTTGGCCACCACTGTTCAATTTGTTGTTCCAAATACAACACTGTGCTTATTTTGCTGGTTTCTTACAATCTTGATGTTCTGGATACCCACATTGCCACCCAACTATTTCTGTTGCCATAACAACATCAGAAATTTGTTCCTCAATGTCCTTTTTAATAAAATAATTTTGGGACTTGGGAGCTTTCGAAGTGGGACAGTTTCTCAATTTAGGCAGCTCACACCTTTCTCACAAGGAACCTAATTGTTTCTGTTTCCCTAAAAAAAAAAGGGTAATTTGAAAACGATGCCCCCTCCTTCTCCCCTTGACTTTGGAAACGGGCCTGTTGCTATAAACAGTTTTTCTGAGGGACTTGGATTTTTAAGAAACAGGCAACCTACAGCTGGGGGACCACCTTCTAAGGCTTACAAAAAGGAGAGAAGTACTGTATATGAAATAACTGAAATAACAGCCAAGTTTTCACCACGAATCCACGGGGTATGTTTTAAGAACTTCAAAAATTAAATATACAGTCAAAAATTACGAAGAAAGTGTAATAATGCTGTGTATTTTGTATCGGGTCACTTGGGAAATCCTCATCCCTCCCTCGAGGCAACTGGAGCTTTCTTTGGGAGCTGCCCACGGCTAATTTTTTTCGTCCTCAGATCAGCTCAGAATGAGTAGAATAAGAAAAACCCCCAACCAACCTTTGGCTCTTTACCATTAAATAAATTGGATTCACAGCACAAACAGCAAAACAATGACCAAGAGGATGTAACTAACAAACGTCGAAGGAAGAGTCAAGCTGCCCTCTCTTTGCATATGCAGCCAAACAGAAGTCATTTGGGTTGGGATTTCCACCACCCTCCCCCTTCTATTTAACATATCTGTGCATGTCAATAAGTTGAGAGAAACAATGCCTATCTTTCAAAAGTTGCAAATTACTGGGAATGCATTGCAAAATGTGGATAGCCCATAACATTGGAAGATGTTTATAAGTATTTCTCTTTGGTAGTTTTTTCGTTTGTTGGTTTGGTTTTTGTTTTGTTTTGTTGGTTTTTTTCATAAGGAAAATGAGAGGGGGAAATTATAATTCTCTAGAAAATAATCCTGGGTTGGGAAGAAACTGTGCCCGTGAGATATACAAGAAACTTTATGGGATGAAAAAGGTTCGAGTGCATATTTTGTAAAAGAACAAATATCCATTTAAGGGAGTTCTCTCTCATGTGCATTGATGATCTTCAGCCAAATGTAAGCATTTCTTGTCCTCGCTGCCGATGGCAAGCACACACCTGCACACCTGCACTTCGAAAGGGAAAAAAGGATTTTTTACCAGTTACCAGTGGCATTTCTGTAGCTGCTAAAGGAAGCACTAAGACAGGAATCGCGCCCTTCACGAGCAGCCGGTTTGGCAGCCCCAGTCGGAGGGCGCCCGCCACGCTCAAGAAAAGGCAGGGGAATCCTCTCCACGCAGGAAGAAAAACTCCACAATCCCTTCGGTTAAAAACAAAACAGAACAAAACCCCCACAAAACCCCCAGACACCCACAATAAAAAAGCCCCAAACAAACAAACCAACGCCAAAACCCAAAAGCAAACCACCCGACCTTTTAAAACCCTGATGTGTCTCTATGGAAATGTCTGGTTTTCGGACACTACGAGGGACGAGGGTCGTCACCGCTGGATTTGGGATGTCCCCCCCCCGCTTTGGGATACCCCGCCGCCCCATCTCCGGGCGCCCGGCGCCCAGGCACGGGGAAAGCAGGGGCTGGGGCGACACCCACAGGCCGCGCCGGGAAGTGCAGCCCCCGCGCCGCCCGCCCCGACGGGCTGCGGCCGGACGGGGATGCGGGCAGGGATGCAGGCAAGGATGCAACCAGGGATGAGGGAAGAAGGGCGGGCAGGGCAGGCGGGGTGTGGATGGGGGCAAGCAGGGATGTGGGCTGTGCGTGCGGAGGGGGTAGGGAAGGGACGGGCAGAAATGTGGATGGGGCAGGCTGGGGTTTGGGCAGGATACGGACAGGGGCTGAGAGGAATGTGTGCAGGGGTGCGGGCAGGGGGCAGGCAGGAAAGCCATCAGCTCAGCATTCCTGGCTGGCTTTAGATTTCCACAATTGTTCCCCCTTCCCTCCTGGTGGGGTGAGGAGGGAAGCAACCACTTCAAAGAGGAAACTTTTTGCATGAGGCAAAGATGAGAGTTGTTGTGTCTCTCTGTTACCCGGACTATTATTATTATTAATATTTCAATACTGTCTGTCTCTCTCTCTCTTTTTTTTTTTTTTTTTTTTTTTTTTTTTTTTTTTTTGTCAGCTTGCTAATGAAGCTGTTGTTATTCCTGGGAAAGGAGAAGGCAACACGCAGCGAGGGAGGCGTGCACACCGATAACTCCCTTTCCAATTTGTTTTCCCCTGAAGAAAATGGAAAATATCTCCTGCGAAGGAATTGGCCAGCAGCTCTCTGTGCATCCCCAGCTCCTGTCCTCACCCCGTGAGGCTCCGACTGCAGCAGAGCTCCGGGGTGAGCCTCCTCAGCCCCAGGCCAACCCACAGCATCTTCCAGCACCTTCTGTCTGAGGATTTTCAAAGGGCTGCACAAACATTAATTAATTACCCGTGCTCCATATCTGTGCAAACGGGGACCAAGGGATCCATTTTACAGATGGGGAACTGCTTGCACAAGGAGACTCAGGGAGTCACTGTGGTCGAGACAGAAATTAAAACACCAATTTTCTCATCTTTAAATATACAACCCATTGACCACTTTACTGTTTCAAGGGAAGGGGAGAGACAGGCTGATGGGGAAATTAATTCCCCATCTTACATTCAGCCTAGAGACACACAAAACCTAACAGAGAGGCATAACAAGGAGTTCCCTCACATTCACGCCCATTTGCACCAAGTCTTTTAACCCCAAATACTTTGCGCAGTCAAAACAACACCAAGAAAGAATTAAAAATCATTAGGATGAGAGGGAAACTAATTTGAAAAATCTGGGCATGGTCAGAACTGCTCAACTGAGCCTTTAACCAGCTGAAGAGCCAGCTTGGTAGAGAGAAAGGAGAGGAATGGCCCTGGTGGTAGGAACTACAAAGGAGGAGACTTTGGCATCTATACAGGCCAGAGTGTGGGAGACAGAGACAGGAGACAAATATTGATGGGAGCCGAGGGTCAAAGGGATGGATGGGGACCAGATTTTCCAGAGCAATTGAAGATGCAAACAGGCACCTGGCAGGATTTTCAAAAGCAACTAAGCAAGATAGGTACCTAAATCCCACCAATTTCAGTGGATGGGAGAATGTCTAACCTGCTTATGCTCTTTTGAAAATCTCATTAAGTGCCAGTTGCATGTTTAGAAACCCAAATACATCTGAAAATTTATTGTAAGGCTTCAGGACAGATAAATTTTAAGATTAAAGCACTGTTCTGCTGATGTCCAGAATTAAAAAACAAAGCCAGATTCCTTCCCTGCCCAAAAAGGAATCTGTTGGTTAAGAAATCAGAGAACATAAGAAATAAGAGAACGTTTCTCTCTATTTAAAAAAATAATTTTGCATTTTCACACTTAGCCTTCCTCATTTCTAGCTCCTCTCTTTGTCTTTCGTAATAAACCAACTGGAGTGAGTAGGGATTTAAGGCAGAAAATGAGTGACACTGCCAGGCTGACACAAGTGAGCGTGTGGCAGTGCTGGGGAGGAACAGATAGGGGCGGGGTGGCGGGGGACGACAGGTAGTGCTGGGCTATGCAGTGAGGCAGCGTGGATGCGGGGGACACTGCTGGGACAGCAATGTGTCACTGCAAATGTGGGGAGGCAGGAGACAACAGGCAGGCATCGCGGAGTAGCTTTGCCACCACGCTCAAATGCAAAACGATGTGGCTGAGGACACCAGGAGACGGCCCTTCACTTTGAGGGGGTGCTTTGGGGCAACTCTGCTAAAGCAGTATGTTAGCATAAAATAGCTGTATATTGCACGTACATTGTTAAGAACGCCAGCACTAATGATACATGGTTTTTTTTTTTCTCTGAATCAGGGTGATTTTGCCAGCATGGATTTTCCTGTAAATTCTGATGCTTTCATTTATGTTTTTTTTTTAGAAAACTGCTAAAACAGGATTGTTGAGGGATCATCAGACTTTCCCATGAGTTTGCTTTAAATATTTAGGTAGCAGCTGTCTCTTGATCACTGACGAACTTTGAAATCCACAGAGTAAAATCTCAACAAACAATTGTGTAAAGACAGATACTTTCTGAAAGGTTCTTCAAAAAAACCTCCACTATTTCTAAAGCATTTTAATGCCACCAGCTAAACTGACACAGCAAACCCATTGTGTTTTTCACCAGTTTTGTTTTGCTCTATACAGCTGTGTTTTCACAGATGCAAAACCATGTGTCTTCAGCAAAAGGCCTACTCTTCCCTTCAGATGTGAGCGAAGATCAAAGGTTCAAACACAGAAATACAAGCTCCTTTTCCCTTTGGAACATGTTTTTATTTTTTGCAGTGGCTCTAAACCAGAATTTCCATCTGTTGTCCTTATGTAGTGTACAGGTTAACCTTAACAGCCAGGTTTATGATGCTGTTATCTCAACCAAGAAGTGCAGAGATGAATCACCCTCGCATGTAGGCTCTGAACATCTCACCAAGCAGCAGAAGCAGGGCAGCCTCAGACAACCAGTCATCATTTCAAAGAGCTGATGGTTTAAAGAGACCCGTTCCTTCATTTCCAACAGAAAATTAGGAATTTCTTGACTCTTGTATGACTGTGGTCACATTTAGAATTCTCTGGCCCTAATTCTGCTGTAATAAACTAGTATAATTCCTTTGGATTAAATGTCAGTGTCTCAGTTTATAGCATGAGAGACTTAGGCCTATGGCATTTAGACACTATCACTGGACATTTTTTCTCTGTCTGGGAACACTCTCGGAATGAATATTTACATGGAATCCCAATGGCTTGGGTTGGAAGGGAAATAAAAGATCCTAGCTGGTTACAAAGGGCCCTGAATCGTTGCTGTTTCTGTGACTAGAAGCGAACAATTTACCTACGCTTCACAATACCGTGGTAACAAATAAATTAAAAAAAATCAAAAGTAAAGTACTCGCGGCAGTTGTGCCCCAGCAAACAGCATTAAAGCAAGGGAAGAAGCCTCTGGGTTTAAGCGCCTTCCCCGCGGGGGCGAGGCGGCTCCGCCGAGGCAGCATTGCCATCTAGCGGCAACCCCCGGCCCGACGGGGCGCGGGGCCCCACACACCCGCCCTGCCCGAGAACAGATCCTGTGGCCACCCCCAGCTTCTCAGCCAGGAAAACAACCACGAGTTGCGAGAAGACAACCCTGAAGCTGCAGGTGCGGTGCAGGACAAGGTGTGTGCCCTGTCGGGAGCGAGGGCACCAGTGCTGAGGAGCTGGAGCAGCCACCGGCTTCTCTCGCCACTGCACAGGTGTTTATAGTGCTGCCATGTCCTAATTCGCACTGTCGCAGGTGTGGGGCGCAGACACGAACTAACAGAGGCATCGGCATCGCAGCTGCCAGCAGGGAGGTCACTGGGGCAGGCAGCATTCATCCCCAGTGGCTCCATGCCGGCAGGAGGAGCCACAGCTGGCACTGAGCAGCTGTGTGGCTTTGCCCACACCATGCATGTGCCACCTTTCACTTTGTGCTCACAGAGGATTGCTTGATCCCCAGTGTAAGTGTGGGCAGCTGGGTTGCTTAGCACCTACAAGAAGCTGGCTAAGTCCTTGGCCCTGTGTGAGGTGGTGACAGCACCACGATTTCACCTGTTGCAGAGACTGCTCGTGAGATGGAAATGTCAGGGGGCAAGCAGGTGTTGGGCCCCACTCCTGAGAATCAGGGCTGGTGGGTGACACAGCTGAGCAGCCCAGCCCCTCTGGGGGCACAAGGTGAAGGGCAGCCATGGCATCACGCTAGCCCACACCAGCTATCCATGGAACTCCAGGACCAGTGGCAGGGCTTGGGCAGCCTGCTGGGGTGGCATAGTCATCAGAGTTGGCCCTTAGTTCTATTTGTGGCTCTGGCAGTTAGGATTGCTATCAGAGGATAGATGCCCCTGCCCACAGTGATGAGAATCTTCTCCTAATTCCCCCTTATGAAGTGGCAGCTCTGATAGCAGGATGCACACCAACCCTGTCTTCTCCCAGCATGCCTTCCCTGGAGCTGCCCAGCAAGTGTAAATCTGCACATTTTACAGGTCTGCATTGAAGGCCCATAAGGCTTTGGATTAGACTTGCTCAGTACTTTAATGAGTATTAAATTAGCTTTGGCAGCAGCAGAAAGTCCCAAAAGCATGCTATGCAAATTACTCACTTGGAGAAAAACACACGGCGATGTTGTTATTTGGAGAAACCAGCACAATCGTGGAAGAATAGCTCATGAGTAACTCTTCCTTTGGAAAAAAAAAAAGCCTCCAATGGGCACAGTAGGATTTAATTTCTACTTTTTGCTGATAAAAAAAACCCTCAACAGTTAATAGACTTTAGCATTGCCAAAGATAATTGCCAAGAACAGCTTTTGTGAAGTTCTGCCTTTCTTGTTTTCTTCTACTTAAGTCCCTCTAAATAGGCAGAGCAAAGACAGTGCCACAGTTCCAGAGCAGAACAAGAGTGGAAATGAGATCTGTATTATTGTCTTCAAATTTTCAAGTTTTTGTAAGTCCTTAAAAAAGCATTTTTGTTAAACTCAGCATTTATCATAATTTGCTAATATAAATCAAATCTTACAAGACTTTCAGAAAAGATTGTGAAAGACATGATCTCCTCTTAGTCTGTACAGTTCTAGTTGTTTTGCTTTTTACAGTAACAGCTGAAGTTGGTGATAACAGTAACTCTACACTGCACAGGGGGTACAAGTTCAGCACCATATTTCCCCACGACCACTATGCAAACCAGAAGGGTACAAGCCTACGTCCTGCTGCTACTTAATTTCACCACCACTTACTGCTGGTTACGAACAACCTCCAAAAGTACTCTAAAGCCATTACTCACTAGAGATGGTTGAATTTTTTATTGTTTTGTACTAAGAAGGAATTAATTAAAAAGAAAAAAAAAACCCAAAAAACAAAAAACCCCCCACCACATCCCAAACCACTGTGAAAGCTATTTTGCTATTCCAGTCAAAATTTGAAGGCAACAAAATACAGATACAGCCTGATCTACTGTTTTTGTTTTACTGGCCCTCTGTTTTTAAAAATGCAAACTGGAAATAAAAAATAAGTAAAGGGTAAGAGGAACCGAGCGCAAGGAAAGAAGGAAAAAAACAAACCAAAAGAAAAACCATTAATTTTTCTTTAACAACAGAAATATCAAGAGGGGAAAGTGTCCTTTTCCAAAACTCTGGTTTTTTGCTTTATGTTTTTGAATCAGCTCTAATGTTATCTGAACAGGAGCTTAGTAGAGATGTAGCACATCAATCAGAGGATGAATTTACTCTTCATGAAGACTGTGTAAAAAATAAACACTTCCATTAAATTGGTGAGGTATCTGTTTCCACTGACTGAGTATCCATTTGGGAAGAAAGCCTATGCAGTTCAGTTAGAGGGAAAAGAGGAACATGAAATGCTTTCCAGGGAGTACTGTGCTAAGCAGAGGCCATAAAACCTGTGCCAGAAGGACACCTACTGCTTTTGGCGATTGAAGGCTGCAGACTGATGTCCTTTTCTGAACCTAACCTGGGATGGCATCAGCTGGAGGTGCTTGGGATCACCCATGGGCTGGATGTGATTGCCTCCACAACCATGCTGGCAGGGAGGGGTTGCATGAGTGCCCCAGCCCCGTGAGCCCCATTAGCATGTATTGAACTTCTCCAAGGCAGACCTACAGGAGCAATCACCTCTCTGGACTGGTAGTGAGATGGGGGAGCAGTGCCATTCTCAACCAGCATTGCTGGCTCCAAAATGCACAACTGTGACCAGCTGCTGTTTCAGGACATCAGTTCCAGTTAACAAGCTTGAGCTGAGCATTTCACTCCTAAGTCGTGCCTTCGCACAGTTTTGCTTACCTTCTCTGCAATAATTAGAATTCAGCTGTGAATTCCCTTCTCTCACACAGATTAATTTTCATTTCAGCACCAATTAGTAAAGACTCAACTTCAGGGAAACTGTTACACAACCTAGCGCCAAATGAAAATCTTCTCTTTCTTCTAATTCAAACAGAAACCTTTACTGCCTCTTTGTTGTGAGAGCACCTTAGATCAGAGAAGTGACAACTCATCATCACAAAGAAAATAATGTGAGAGCCCACTATCTGAACAACAAGTTGTAATTCGGTATGATTAAACAGTCTTTTTGCTGTAGAAAGCTTTAAACAATTGTTACAGTCATGACATCCGAGTTTTTCTACAATTCCAGATTTCTTGCACGGCACTTCGTTAGTCCAACGCTCTAGTGTTCAATAGCAGGGGGCCTGCATTAGCAACGTTAGTCTTTTTATTAACAAACCCCTGAAACCTCCACATCTAGTTAGCTCTGCACCTGAGCACTGGAGAGGGATATATGCTTGCCTACAGCTTGAATTCATTCTTCTAGATCTCTGGAATTTGCAAACTAAGCAGACTGGAAAAATAGTAATTTTTCTCCATGAACCCTGCGGAAAGTTTTGTTTCTCCATTAAGACAGTAACATCATTCTCCACATTCAGCTTCCCTCATGGAAGTGACCAAGCAACAGTAGGATCATGTTGTGGCTTTAGTTGCCATATAGTCCTCATTTTCAGTTGCACGTGATTCCGCCAGCAGCAGGGACAGGAACTGCCTGGGCTACATGTCCATTTCAGGCTGAAGTTCTGAGAATTTTACAGTAGTATCAGGCAATTTCAGAGTGAAGTTCTTCTGCATATTGAAATGGCCAAGACCTTGAAGGATATTCCTTTTCAAAGTACTTCAAATTTAGCAAGGAGTACCAGGTGTCTTTTGTATTTTATGTATGTCTTTTGTCATGCTCATTAGAAATTACCCAAATTCAGCCAAGTTAAAAACCTCTGAGGAATTGCAGTTCACCATAGGATGGGAAGATTTGCTTCATTTAAGATGGTAATAATCCAAATGTTTTGCTGTGCTTCTTCCACTTGCAGCCCTTGGTCAGACCAGACTGTGCAGTAGTACCCTGTCCCTCAAGGGAACTCCACGGGACAGCTCAAGTCCGTACCCCAAACATCTTGCCCTGTGATGGTGACTGCCTGCAGTTCTGGAAAAATGTTGGAAGAAGGTATTTTGCTTATATATTCCCCAAAACTTTCCCCCAAACGCAGAGCCCTAAAAGGAAACTCAGTCCTGGCCTGGCAAAAGAGATGAAGTAAACTACAAGCCTCAGATGGGGAATGGAACTGAAACAATGCACTGATGAAGAGAGAGGGCAAGACAGTTGCAGCAGAAAGCATCACATCACCTGCAATGGCCCCTGGTGCTCCTGGGCATCTTTGGTTGCAGAGATTCCTCCAGAAAAAGTGTCATAGCACGACAAACTATAATTCAGTTGTTAGACAATAAGTGAGACTCTGACAGGGTGTGACTCCTGTGATCTGCTCATGGTGGGGGATCATAAATTGTGACCAAAAACTGCAGCAGAAAGTGGCCCTAAGGGAATGCAATCCCCATTTTCCTTCCACTCCCTGCAGTCCTGTTCTCTGACCCCTGCTCTTATGAGGACAGGCTCCTGTCTGCCTGCCCTGGCTCTGTGCTGGGGTAGCAGCATGGCACCCTCCCACCCCATGGACAGCGCCGCGTACCAACCATGCTCCAGGGACAAAAGTGGCAGGGGCAGCGGCTCAATGACCCCAGGCCACACTGAGCAGACAAAATGCCTGTGCAGAGGACACTGACAGTGTATTAGTGCCTAATATCTTGGTGCCATATGCATATCAGTAAGGGCAATATTGCAGTACTACCTGCACACTGGCCTTGTGGCTCAGTGTTCTCCAGCTCACAAGCCATGGTGACAAACCATATAGGTCCAGTATCATTTCAGACTAAAATGTCCTCTTAGCAATCTGTAAAAACCCCACTAAAATACTACTGCTAAGACTATGAAGCAAGCTAAGAAAGTTAGGAAACAGCCAAATTGACTTTTCTCTGCAATCCAAATTCAGCCCTCAAGGCATGCAGTTCATGAAACTGTCTTCAATAATATATTCCCGCAGAGATGTTTTATGCGACAGACCTTAATCAGGAGTGGATAAGGAAGATTATTGTCTGTAGGAATCTGAGAGGTTTTTTGTTTGTTTGTGAGTTCATTTTAAGGTTTTTTAAGGTCATGTCCTTACAGGCCAACACTGTAGAAGTGTGCTCGCTGCCATACAGTTACATATTCACTGCTGCTGAGGGAGACAATACAAACAAGCCCAAGCACAACCTTTGAGGCCAGTCTATGAGATTCAACCAAAAACTACTTTCTTATTTTAACCAATACCTGATTAATAACCAATTACTTTGATAACATATTGGAGCAAGGACAGGAAGTGGGTCAGGCCCCTACCAAGTGAATGCCTATACCTATTCATCTAGACAGAAAGTCATAGTTTAACTCATGACTAGATAAAGCAGTGTTTTGGAAATACAGGCTTGAATCATCTCAAAAATAAGAATGAACTTATGCTTCTTATCACAGAGTAATTTCTAAAGTAAGAGGACACACCTGTCAACATTTTTGTTTCTGTACTCTTCTGGAAGAGTCCTACCTAATTAAATCAAATGCCAAACTGCTTTAGGATGCAAGAGTTTAGATGAGTGACTGTAATAAAGTGCTAAGAGCTCTGAATCTTGAGCAGAAGAAACCACTCTCCTGAAACCCACAGTAGGGATACTAAATCCATTAAAAGGCTGTGATTTAAGGAGTGGTATTTTGCAGTGTTTCCCCCCCTGTCTAGGTTTAAGTGACTCCCTGCTCAATGTTTCTTCTAAGCATTTCCACCTCTTTTCAAGTGTAGTGAAGTCAAAAGCCATGATGCCCTGCGAGTCTCTTTAGAAGTTTATACTTGGCACAGAATTAAAATTATTTGGATATTCAAAAGTAAAAGGGTGCAGGTGAAAAGAGATCCCTACTTTCTTAACTGCAAACTGACAACAGAGCACCCAAATTTATGGGACATTCATGACTCTCATCTCCCTATGCCTCAGCTCCCCATTTGTAAAACAGTAGTAATACCAGCCCTTTTCATCATGAGGGTTTTCTGAAGATAAATTAATTAATGTTTGCTAAGCATTCAGATATTTATAGCAATAAGTGCCATAGAAAAGCTCATGAGGAAATTAACAATTCTGTCTTCACAGCAGGGTTTCAATAGTGTGCAGTAAATAAGGCCTAGGGCTACACATTGAAAAATTAGGAGAAAACAAAATATTGAATAACTGCTCATTAACTCAGCATCGTCCATCCTGTTCACTAACTGAGGAAGGGGTCCTGTGGAAAAACCTATGTATTATCCTGATTTTAAAAGACTATGCTATCATGCAAATGTATAAGGGGGCTGAACTTACGTGCATCAGCTGTCTTAATTCTGACATTTTCTAACTCCTGAATATTTTACTTTCCAGCCCTAATGAAGCTGCTTTGAGCTGTTGCAAGTCTTTGCGGTCTTGCCTTATTAAAAAAAAAAAGACTTCTAAGAGTGCTGCATGCAGGGAGATACACAGGCTGAAAGAATGCCAGAATCATAAAAGAAAAAAATGTTAATAATATCAAAAGAGAACTTCAGCAAAGTTTTGCTCCAGCCTTGTAAAAGACAAGAAACTACTGGTGAATCAGTTTACATTTCATGACAATAGTATGCAAGCAATGGGATTTTCCAGAGAAAAGGGGGTGAAAGAAACTACTATCCCACTTAAACAAGGCTTGGTCAACGACATTCAACAATGCAGCCTTCCATGCAGTTGCTTTCTCCATCTCAACATTTGGATGTGAACTGAAAACAAAGTGACTTCAAAAACATTAGGTGTTAAAAATCAAGATTATTTTAAATAAAACTCTGAGAGTATTTAAGAGCTTAACAACTCCTTATCTGCAATAGTCCATGGAAAAGGTGAATGGAATATTAAGGATATGTTAGGAACAGAGCAGGAACATTTGTGCTGGCAAGAGTGCCTCTGGGCAGCGGGAGGAGGACTGCACAAAACAGGCTGTCTGGAAGTATCCCTCCACACAGTCTTTGTCAGAGAGGACAGTCTTTCTGTGTGTTGGACAGAGATCACTGGGCCTCAGCTGTGATCACAGCAGCATCTAATGGGGCAATGTGACATCATCATAGCGAAAACAAAAAAAGATTTTTTTTTTTTAAATAAATTGAACATACAGCCTGAAAAAACCCAAAAGGAGGAAATATAAATACCAAAGTAATTTATATTCACTTATTGGCAAAATCCAATATGTCTTTGTCAAATATTTAATCTCACAGTCAGCATTTTTGTTCAGAAAAGAAAAGGAGTACTTTAGGGAAAAACCCCCCAAAACCCAAACCCAAGGGTTAAGTTAAGCAATATCCATCAAAATGTCAGGTGCCAAGTAGCATAAAAAAGATTACATAGGAACATGGTGTATCTTGTGAAAAGAAAATAAACTCTCAACATAGTGTGTGTAGTAACAAATTCAAAGACATGAAAAGAAGGGTCTGTGGAAAATGGCATTTTAAATTTCTTTTTATGCCACTTAACATCTATTTTCATTAACTAAGATTTTGTATTTTTAGGCTACTTTTTTCTTCTGCTAAGAAAAAAACAAAAGAAAAATGCTGGGGGAAACATCCTTGCCATGACAGTAAAATGTCAGTTCTGCCGGGAACTCTTGCTTCTTTTTTGAATGGTGTCTATCTTGAATATATAAACCTGTGGGTAAAAATCTCAAGGACGTTTTTAAACTGTGCAGCACCAGAAGTGTTTTAACACTTTCTGTTTGAGGAAGATTTTGCAGTGGAAAGTTTCTCTAGAAAGATTATTTACAATATAAGGCCTTACTTTTTAATTCCTCCTCAAAGAAAAAAAAATCCCATTTGACTTCAGAGCAAGCAAATTGATTGCAATTGATGAGATAACTATAAAGAAAGATTCAAATTGTACACTTTTGCAGGGACTGTATTTCTTTTATACTGCCTCTCCAAAATTATGCTAATTAAAAACTTAATAAAGTGCCTTTCAATTAATTAACATATTTACTGATATTTGTCATTTAATAGTAGCTCTTAAAAACAATTAGGTATTAAATTCAAGATCCCAAGCACCTGATTCAGAGGTGAGTTGCAATGTGCTGAGACATGCAATTCTTTGTATATCCTGACAGTTGTAGGAGGACTGAAAGAGTTGCGTTGTTCTTGGGTTTTCAGGGGTTTTTTGGTCATGTGCAGTTTTTGTGGTGTGGCAGCCTTTAACTGGGCTTTGCAACCTAAGGGGGAAATCCCAGACGGCCTGAAGCCAAGGGGAATTTTGCACTGCCTTCAGCCAGCCTGTGATTTAATTTCCCTGAAAGCCTTTTTGCTTCAGACTGCATAGCTTTTAGCAGCACCAGACACTGTTGACAACCACCAGACCACCACAGAAGACAACACAGCAAAAACAATGCTAAAGATTTGTTCAACTGGACTTCAGTCTTAACTGACGTGATCATCGGGCTTTTTATCTGTCCTCGCCCTGCTTGGTAAGGTCAGCTCGATGCTTTGCAAAGCTTCACCTGGAAAGAGAGACAGCTGAAAGCAAGACCTTTCACAGCCACGGTGGCTTCCAGCACACCATTGTCCTGGGCTGGTGGCAAACGAGCATCAGTGGCACACAAATGCTGTCAACAGTGCAGCGTGCACGGGGAACACTCGACTCGCGCCGCACTGAAACGCATGCACGCGCATCCCCACACAAGCAGCCTGCTTGGGGCTTGGAACATGGACAGACTGAGGAGCATCTGTGCTGGAGGGGGATATGGAACAAATAAGTAATTGCTGTTTTTACTAAGTAAAGCAGAAAATTACAGCATATCAACAGCCAAACGTGTTTGCTGCCTGGGAAGAACCATTTGTGTTCCAGTTTTGGCTTTTTTACTTATCTGAAGTCTGTGCCTCAAAGCACATTAAAAACATTTTAATTATTATTGTGAGTTTATGTTCTCATATAGATTTAAATTCTATAAATATAGAATTTAAATGGGGGATGGGGAGAGAAGAAAATAAAATAAATTCAAGCAAATCTTTTGTATCTTTAACAGTGGAATCTGGTGGAAGAGGCAGGTCTGAATCAGCACCTTAGAAAACATGTAATTCTTTTCAGAGAGCATTTGTTGTATTAAAAATCTGTCCTGGTTTATCAGAAAAGTGTGTGGCTATGTGTATGTTCTCTTAGCCACATTCAGCTCTCTTCAAAAAGACATCCACCAGAATAGCACTCTTTAGGGACAGTGTTTCAGGGTTGACAAGAACATTAAACCATATTATAATTATCTCTTCAATGAAAACACGGCTTTGTAGTGGAGGCAATGCACAGTTCTCAAGGCGAGTGTTATTAGGCTGTATGTGTTTTCTTGGAAGGAGATTCATGGAAAGAAAAAAGCTTTATAATTTACTTCAAGGAAAAAAATACAGAGTACATGTCATGCATAGCAAAAGGGATTTTACAAAGAAGGCACTAAGTTGAGTGCCTCACTTATCTTCAAGAATGCTTCTACATAATAAGTGTGGGGATCGGTTTAACACAAGCTACAATACAGACATAACACACACATACAATTCTCTGTGACCATTCATATAGATAACTGCAAAAAAATAAGGTAAATATAAAGCAATTGCCTCCTATGCCACAAATGGGTTCTGTCTCATTCTTTGAGAGGTTACCACTGAACAGAACACATTCTTATGGCAGTTCAGATAATAAAATCTGTTATTCTTAACATGAATACAAGCATTTTCTAATCCATCTTGCATATTTGAAATACGGTTTTCTCAAATTAATCTGGAAATGATAAAGTATGAGTTCTGAAACTGAGCAAAATTACAAACTGCACTAAGAAGATTCCAACACATCATAAATGACCGTATTTAATACACATATCTGCACACATACTACCCACACATGCACATTTGGATTTATTTATTCACAGTAAAAAAAATACTATGGATTTTTAAAACTTTTGCATACACCTGAATTATTTATAACCAGGAATTTTCTTCTTGTTTGTGAAAATAAGGTTGCAACTTTTTTTCTTTAGTATGTTGGCAAATGGATAGATTTAAATTCCTTAGACCAGAATGGACTAGAGGAAAGAAGCAAATTATTTCACCCAGCAGTTACACATAGCCTGAACACAGCAAACACTGACAATATTATGAAAATCATGTGCAAATGGAGAATTGTAAGCTGTGACATTTCAGTTGTGCGCATGCAGGTCCAGGCACACGCAGGCGTAAACACAAAAGACAACAGCCCCACTAAACAGCTACCAAAAATACACCCAATTGGCCTAATACTAGACACAACAGCTTGAGCATTCTTATAAAGAAAAAAAAAGTCAGAAACTCACCAAATCTTGGTTTTAAAAGCATGTTAGGTATCCAGAGAGAGCGCATTCGGAACAGTCAATTACTTTCACATTTTGTCCCAGGACTTTAAAAGTTAAAGGCATAGTTCTGCCAATTGTGAGATGCCCCATCCAGCACAGACCACCCACAACTACTGATTTTCCATCTGGTGAACAAAACAGACATCTCCCTAATTATTTTTAAAAAGGTTTTTTTTCCTAACATACTTCCTTTATTTGTCTGTGACCTGGAACTTAATGGAAAACCTGGTAGATGCCAAACTCATTTCTTGTAATGAAGCATCTTATTTTCCCCACTTTAAGCATGCTTATTTAAAGGCTATTTAATAGAAAGTTGTTACCTAGGCTGATCTTAGATAGGACCTAAATTAGTAAATAGTTTGAAATTAGAACAACTTTATATCAAACCCTAAATGTTTTAGTTAAATATTAACTGTTAAAAGTTCTTCCCTTAAATTGTCCTATTAAAACAGAAAGCAATGAGGTTTACAGTCTCATATGCTGCGTTCCCATATTGCTAGTGTCAAAATTTATGCCTTTTTTCAGCAATATGGTTGCCATTGCCAGCACCACGCTTATAAATGCCAACTGTAATTAAAATCTGGCACCTTATACAAGCATTAAGCATGCTGAAAGATTTTTTAAAAAATAAATCTTTATTTTAAAATACTCTTTGCAGCATATGCAGGCTTAAAAAAAAGTTCTCCTTCTGCCAGTTTTAGAAACATCACAGAAAAAAAAAAGGTCCAAGTTGTCCTGAAAATCAGTCCATTAAAACCTAAATACGGTGCTAATCTTTCACAGTGGATGCATGTGAGGGAGAGATGGCAAATCCTGAATTTTCAGTTGAAGGGAACTACAAAGAAATAGCGTATTTAAAAATCTGGACCATGGGCAGACAAACAGGGCAGGTAACACGTAGCCTGTATCTCAGCATCCTTTACACTGGCTGTTACAGTTCAATAAACACATAAAGCCTCATTGCTGTCACAGTGAATACCCAAGCAAGGTGCGGACCCCACAGTCTGAGGAGGGAGATTGCAGATCACACAGAGAGGAGTGGAGGCTGGGATGAACACATAGCCTGTTCATCACAGTAGTTTTTGGCATTCAAGCACAATCATCTAGGTCCTTCATCCATTACCCAGCCTCCAGCCTCTGTGCCTCCAGCAGGGACCAGTGGGCTGGGTGACCAGTTAAGAAAAATCCTCTCCTGGGCTTGCCATCAACAGAACAGAAGCAAGTGATTAGCAGCAGGATCCTCGAGACTCAGAACATACAGACAACACATACAGCACTACCTTGGGAAATAACCAAATGGGAAAATGGAAAATGGGGGAAATGGAGAGCTGAGGAAGCAAAATTTCCAGTCATAAATTCCTTTTCTACTTACTAACAGGTGACTTCTAAGTCTCACAGTTGTCTTTTGGACCTGGTGAAGATGAGAAACCCATGTTCATGAGAGCTTAAAACCTAAAGAAGCTATCCAAGCACACAGCAGCAGATGCACAAATACTACAAAGTTGGAGCACCCCAAGATTTGCTTCGTTGTCTGGCAGCACTGCACCAAGGACTTGTCTCTACTGCCCTGGCCATTCATCCTGGCTAGAAGGAGAAGAAGAATCAGCCAGCCACATTGCCAAGTAAGGTGCTGGAGAAGGACCACGTCTCAGAAACTCAGTACCCCTTGTGCACTCTGTTTTTTGTGGGGGAATTGCCAAACTGGTATTTTAAAAAGTCAGCACCAGAAAGCAGTGTTTTTTCAAAGCAATTTGATGAAAGGTTATGAATTGGCATTTATAGGAACAGCTTCCAACATGACCAGCAGATGGAGAGGAACCATGATGGAGTCTGTCTCAACCTTTCAGACACCAAGGACCAATGGCAGCAGGACTCAGCGTCTTTGCAGCAAAGACACGGTGACCGAGACACTCTCCTCCCTGACCTCCATACCTCATTCTGCTGGTGCCTGAAGCAATGTTTTTCTCATGATCCTATCAGCAGAAGAGGTAATTAAATTTCGTTGTGGGGTGTCCCATATACCAAATGTTTATGGATAGAACTGAAAATTGTATCTTCACATTTTCTTGATGTTACACTCTTGGCTGAAATTCTGAATCGTTACGTTAAGCTTGCACTGACATTTATGTTCATTTGTAGGTGCCTCAGTTATCGATGACTTTTAGCAGGATTAAATCTTTCAAGCTACTTATTTTAAAAATAATGCACTAAACTACCAAGTGGGAAACCTTGAGTTAATTAATTAATTTGAATCTTGTTTACCCTTTTAAAGGTTTTAGTTATTTTCTTGGAGAAAGGTTAATTCTCAGTTTGTAACCACTGAAGTATGTTGCTTTGTAACTAAATATGGCTTTTACACTAAACTGCACACTTCTTATTGCTAACCAGAATAGGACAGAGTAGCTCTGCTGATATTTATTTAAACTTTTCTATAGCTCATTATACATTTTTTCAGACCAATTTTACTCGTTTTGTTAGAAAATCATGTATGGCACAATTCTTATTTATTAGCTGATCCCTTTGTGTTTACTTATGTTTCCTTGAATGGAATGCAACTGAAAAGTTAGTGTGACAGTTTGTCACTTGCATAACACTATCTGAAAGAGGCTAGAAAAAAAATTGTGATTAGATTTAAAAATTTATCTATTAAAATAACTCAGTA
Source organism: Hafferia zeledoni (assembly GCA_035583235.1). Classification (NCBI taxonomy): domain Eukaryota; kingdom Metazoa; phylum Chordata; class Aves; order Passeriformes; family Thamnophilidae; genus Hafferia; species Hafferia zeledoni. Next base: position 79,338,622 of record JAWWEV010000001.1, on the reverse strand, counting down.
TTAGCTAGAATTAGCACCAATATATTATTGTGTCTTAATATCCTTCAATATTGTAGTATTAGCAAATCCAATCCTCTCATAATTAGCTTTTATTCACAGATTGGTAGAGAAGAACAAGCTTTTCTGCTTCTTTCAACTCCCATTTGGTCAAGTTTGAATAAATTAGTCATTTAGCTGAGCTAATTGAATATATTGAAGAAAATATTCTCTTGGTACTTGCACAGAAGGCTATTGATCTCAAAGGCCAACACCACAGCACTTCAAACACTTTGGGTGTCCAGAGTTTAGGCACTGACTTTCATCAGCTGAATGGTTCGATCCACATCTTGGAAGCACTGTTTCTATTTTGTTTGAGGGGATTTTATCACTTAAACAGATTCCAGTAAGCTTAGGCCTTGGCATAATTTTAATAGACATATTTTAAAGAAAAAATACACTGAGAACAAATTTTGAAAACTGTTTTTCTTATTTATTGCTTGATCACAAAGTTTTTGTCATCTCATTGACTCAGGGTTCAGCTCTTTGCTTATCAATTAGTTACAGAATTAATTTTTTTTAATTGAGGAATGTGCCAGCATTACCATAACTAGTGGCAGAAAGCAGCAACACCTACATCTCAAATATTTTATATAAAAATGCCAGAACATATATATTTTTATCAGTTGCAGAACAGGCTGGAAGTGGTCTGAAAAAGAAACTGGCAGTGTCTAAAGTGTTAAAAATTTTCAGTATCTTTCTCTTCTAAACTAATTCCCTTCATGATTGTGGAGTGAAGACATCCTGCAGACACCACTCTCCACACTGCAGAACTCGTCATGCATTGCAACAGACCAATCAGGCACAGGGTGAATATTACAGTCTCTGAAGTCAAGGCCTCCCAATGTATTTGTAGTCTAGTGCCAGCCAAAAAGGCCCAAACTGTTGCTGGTTCCCCCAACAAATTTACACTTGGTTCAAAACCATTTAATTTATTTTGCCATTGCATAATGTCCTTTTATATCATGACAATAATAACCAATACAATAAAACCCCTAAATCACCATGTTGTTTATTTTTATTTTTTAGATTCTGCCATTTGTCAGTTGTGTTTTAACATTAATAAATAATTTTCCAGGAAAAAGTTGTCAAAGAAGCTGATTTTAAAAATCCTACAGCTGCCCAAAGAAATGCAGCCCTTCGATAGCATATTCCTTTCCTGGCTTATCTTGTTCAGTGGGCTGAGTCCATGTGGAATGATATCCTGCTAACAGATGTGCCTTAGACAATGATACTGACATTAAAGACAAAGTTAACTTAACTGAGCTCTCTCTGTATCATTTCAGATATGCTCAAAGAACACGAGCCAGCAGTGTGCCCAGGTGGCCAAGAAGGCCAATGGCATCCTGGCCTGTATCAGGAATAGTGTGGCCAAAAGGTCCAGGGCAGTGATCCCTGTACTCAGTGTTGGTGAGGCCATACTTTGAGTACTCTGTCTAGTTCTTGACCTCTCAGTTCAGGAAGGATGTTGAGGTGCTGGAGCAGGTCCAGAGAAGACCAACAAGGCTGGTGAAGGGACTTGAACACAAGCCCTACAAGGAGAGGCTGAGGAAGCTGAAGTTGCTCAGCCTGGAGAAGAGGAGGCTCAGGGGAGACCTTATCACTCTACAGCTACCTGAAAGGAGGTTGTAGCCAGGTGGGGATTGGTCTCTTCTCCCAGGCAACCAACAGTATGACAAGAGGGCACGGACTTAAGTTCGGCCAGGGGAAGTGTAAGTTGAATGTTACGAGGAAATTCTTTACAGAGAGGGTGATCAGGCATTGGAATGGCCTGCCCAAGAAGGTGGCGGATTCTCCATCCCTGGAGGTTTTTAAGACGAGACTGGATGTGGCACTGAGTGCCATGGTCTAGTAACTGCCGTGGTAGTGGATCAAGGGTTAGACTTGATGATCTCAGAGGTCTTTTCCAACCCAGCTGATTCTATGAAAATCTATTGTGACTGGATAAAGACAACAGTGAATTTCAATTTTTGTTTTAGAAATTAAAAATCTGGAAATGTCAAGTCAACTTTGCCCCTTGGAACAAGAACCCTGTCACTTTGTTTTCCTTTCCTTTTTTTTTTTTTAAATTTCTTGTGTATAAGACATGGTTTTATTAATTCCAAATGTTTCAAATTACTGAATCTAGACAAGCTTTTCCCTATTTTAAGGTTCACTGTCAGAATGAAAATAATTAGGAAATGCCACATCACTTTTTGATAAGTAATTTTCATTTCTTTTCAACATTCATTTGCAGTCAGCCAGGAGTTTTGGGCTTGAAAATGCACATATGGGATGGAAGGAGCGCTGCCCCAGCTCTATTTGTCAGGAAAGGTAAAATATGTGGGTGGAAAGGAGCCCCTTTGATTTTTAGCCTTACAAAGTTCTACAGCGTCAAAAGCTCTGACACTCAGCTACTGTCCCTTCAGACAGAAGTGATCCAATACAACCCAACTTCTAGAGGACCGAAGAGTTTATGTGGACCCAGCCTTGCAGGGAAGAAAAAAACTTTTCCTCCTAAAATGAGACTCTTCCTCCTCAGGTAGGGAAAGGGGGAAAAAGACCAAATCAACCTGTAACCTCTCTGTAGGTTTACACAGCCTTTACCCTAAGATGGGCACTGTTTGGCACACTGTGCTGTGGAAGTAAGGCAGTACCTGGTGCAAACTGGTGAGCAGAGAGCACACATTTCAGATGTTCATCCACACTGAAAGACATGGATGTACTTAAGGCATGACAAAAGTAAAGAAACACATGTCAAGAGAGGGTGTCTCAGACCGAAAGAGTACCATGGGTGAGAAAATGCAGTTAACCAACAGCAAAAATAGAAGTGTGGGGGAAACCCAGAGGAGTAGAGACCAACATCCTGGAGCAATCCACTGAAACAGATGGAGATTTTTGGCATTGGTCTGCCTTTTGCAGAGCATTGATTGGCTTCACCAAAATGTGGCTGACTGGCTTCTATACAGCATGGGAATGTACTTTGCACAACAGCCCTGCTGGGCTGACAGGTATATAAAAGCGTATCAAAGAGTTCAAGAGATGAAAAACCCAGAAAGAGATGACTATCCCCCTGGCAGACAAGCTTTGTTGACTCAACACCATTAACTTTCAGAACCTAATTCAAAAAATAACTACAGAAGATTCCTGCAAAGACAAAACTGCAATCCAAGGAAAGGATCAGCTTAGGAGAAAATCACAGGAAATTATGCTTGCTAGTAGGTGTGATACCCGAACAAGCCAGGCTAAACTAGACAAAATGCTCTTCATCTTGAGGTAACTTGCAGCAGGTCACCACAGCAGGTTATCCTGTAGCACCAGAAACACCAGCGTCACTATGTGTGAGAAAACAAAGCCTCTAATTAAAAATGTCATTGCATATTTTCATTATTTATGGTACTGCGAAACACGTATCTCAAGGAGTAAGTCAAAGTAGGGCAGGGAAGGAACACGTGCCTTTAGAAAACTGTGTACTACCTCTTCTATGCTGCTTCTCTGGTGAAGCACTGGGGAAGCTCAAACCATGTGGGTCTTGGGCAAAGCCAGCACATCAGGTTACCGTGCCAACTCACACCGAGTTGTTTGATATGATGTCACATCTCTTTTCCTGTGAATTAAGTTAGAATAAGATTTACTTTGTGTTTTGAAATCTGGCTGGAAGAGAGAGGGACTCCAGGGCAGCAGTCCACACTCCGAGCACCTTGTTTTGTTTGATTGTGGTAGGTAAAAAGCAACTGCAGTTTGTTTTTTACTCAACAGATGTTTGCTGATTACAGTGAAACTACCAGAAAGGTGAAAAACTTGAATGTGCTTATAAATTAAACTGCCTTCTCAAAGTCATGATTATTGTTCATTTGCTTTAGATTGAGACAGGGCTATGTGGAAAAAATCTTGGATTTCTATTGTCACTGAAGCAGCTGTGCCACGAGCAGAAACCCTCAGGCTGCAGAGGGGTTGCCCAACTGCAAATTTTTACATTGAACCCTAAAAGCTCACACTGTACATAAAGTTTCAAAAACTGAAGATGAATTACATGTTTTGCTTTTCACAAGGCCTGTTTGAATTACAGCTACTTCCAATACTTCTTTAAAGCTCTTCATAAAGTTACACAGAGTACACCAATAATGATTAAAATCTGAATAAATCCTGTTTGTTACTTTCCAGAATTCATCTATTTATCTAAACCCATGTGTTCCTTAGGAGAAATGGGAACATGTTACTCTTGCACAAGCAAAATAGAAACACTTTGTATTACATTACATCATAAACTTCGGTAACCAGCATCTCCCTTCAGGAAAAACTGCATGTGTTGCCCTCTGCCTTTAACAGGAGCACATGGGTTCCAACTGGCTGCCATTAAATTTCGGGTTTTAAAACCTGCAAACAAACATACAGTAGAAGTTAAAATTATGCACTGCTGGTAAATTTGCTGCGTGTACTGCAAGATGATGGTCTGAAACAACTCTGTTAACAGTTCAACATTTAAACAAAAATAAACAAACTAATAAAAAAAGGGAGGTGTGGGGATGATTTTGAGTTTGTATTTTCTATCTGCTGCACCTCATTTCTGCTCCTTTAACTATCTGTCCATACTAAGAACATTGCAATCAGCCAACAACTTAAGGGAATCATGCCAGGGAGATAAATTTTGGGACACAAAGCAATGAGAGCTTTTTATTCCTGTTCTGAGGAGTAAAGCTGCTGCAGGGTAAGGTGGGAGCAGGCAGCAAAGCAAGGGGGTGTGAAGGGAACTAGCCATTAACTTATCAGTTCCAGGCCTTGGCTTTCTAATTGACAACCTCAGGGCTACTTTCATCACTTGTCGACTTCAAACCCACACTCAATTTTTCCTTTAGATAATGATGCAACTATAATATAACGGTGTTTCTGACATATTGCAGCATGTAGCAGTAGGAAGATTTCCTCAGTAGCTTAGTTTAACAGGAAAGGAAAAAAAACCAACCAACTGTTAAGTGGTTTTCACATCTATCAACTTCTCAAAAAAATCAGTCAGTAAGAAAACAGATTTTATACTTCCAGTATGCCAAAGTCACTATTTGGTAGTGACCCAACCCAAAGCACCTTCAGAGCTTTAGTATCCCTAGAGATTTAACAAAAACAAGTGAATGTTTAAGGCAATAAGCCCACAAAGCAGGCATTCATATATAAAACCTAAATAAAGGAGCCCACAAAACCTAGAAATGTACTATGAATTAGAAAACTTCCATGAAAAATACCCCAAAAATGTAATTAAAATATATTGACAAAATGCCATCTAGAAACTTTATGTCCTTTACAAAGAAAATACAGAAATAACAGGAATGCTGCCACAGACACATCCCCATAGCGAGCCAGAAAATCCCAACTCCCATCCTCCCACAACAATCTGAGTGGTGACTGAAGGCACCCAGGCCATTTAAGAAGAGTAAGGTACTCAGGTTAAGTATATGCATCACATTTTAATGATAAAATAAAAAAAATACTAAATTTTGTAAAGTAACAGCACATACACATGCAGCAAAGCACCTGGCTCTAACATAAAGTCACATAACTGCCTTTTAATGGTGGATATAAGGGTTTGAGTCCTGCAGTTGACTCTGCAAAGGTCCTGGGGTCATACTAAGCTCAGTGCAGTGCCTGGGAACCTGAGCACGTCAATACAGGTAACAAAAGCAGCATCAGAAAAGGAATAATATCAATACACTCCTGAAGTGTAGCCACTTCACCGGCACCTCTGTGATGGTCTAAGGAGGGCTGACAGGTTGGATACCACACCGTACAACCAGCTGCTGCTGAAATTGGTGTGCATAAGCACACAGGTATGGAATTAACACAGATTAAAAAAGCAAATGTGCTGTAGGCAGGTTTGATGTGCAGTAAGCTCTTGTCTTCACTGGAATTTAGGCTCTGATGGTGCAAATGGGAACCCAAGTAACTTCAGCCATGGGATGTTAATGTGACCATGAATAGTTGGTGTATGTTGGCTGGACTAGAAGAGCCCCAGCCACTTAATATTACATCTAGAGATGCCTCATTCCACACAGAAATTGTTACATTTTGGTAATAAACTTTAAAATGATGGCTCCAGCTCTTATTTGAGGAGTAACGGGGGAGCAGGTAAGGAAAGCAGTACTTGTTCTGAGAATGAACGCTGGGTTCGATGCTTCCTTGAGCTGCCGTTCAGGCCTTCTAAGTCCATAAAGCTGTAGTACACTGTGAATTTTGCAGATTACACTGCCCATTTAGAGTTGCAACAATCATTTTTATGACTGGGTATGCTGGCATATAACCCCCCTTTATTTCAAGTGTTGTGCATGCTGCTACTCCTTCTCCAGCAACAAGGAGGCAAGAGCTCTCCCTTCAAAATGCCTGGTTCACGTTATGGGCAAAGGTTACCAGTTGCAAAACAGTATTAAAAAGTCAGGAAAAACTTATTTTATGGCCAAATTAACAGCTCAGCAAAGCAGGAAAGATGGTAAGTCCAACAGCTAGGCAGTACAACTGATAAGTTTTTTACGGGGATCATTGCCCAGGATACTTTAGGGTCATTTTGGACAAAAGAGATATCAACACAAAAGTGTGAAAACTCAGGCTGTTACATGCACTATTAGAGGCAGGTGTTTTTCCATTTTTTAAAACAAAATCTTCACCCACCTTTGCAATTTTGCCACTCCAAGGCTGCAGCCAGCAGGACAAACTGGTTCCCTTTCCGGGTTTCGAGTATGGGTTTTACAAGCCTGTTTTGCCTTCCTGCAGGCACTTTGAGCTTATAAATGGCACCTTTCAGTGTCCTGAATTATGAAGGGCAACTAGTCCTGAATTCTCCTGTCGCTTAATGATCTCACATAAAATGAGGTCCACAAAACTTTTATTACCACTGCAGTTCGAATTTGCAGGTGAAGAACCACCAGGGAAAGGATGCGGACATCTTTTGCTTTCCTAATTTTCCAGGTGCAAGAAAGTTTCCCACTTGGGCTTGAACAATTAGTTAACTCTCAAAGTGAAGCCTGATCTAAATAAAAAGACTGCAGTATGTTACCCTGATAAGCACTGGGAAAATCCATGGGGAAACCATTTGAGAGCAACACACACTAGCACCAAATTTAGGTTAAAAAGACCTTATCTAAGCATTTATTTAATGTCTTTTGTTTTCCACCTATTTTATTCGCTTATCACCACTAAGTATATCTAGCACTCAAGGATTATAGACAATATTTAATTAAAGCATTAATTGTTTCCACCCCTTTTCTGGTAATAATATTCAGTGTTTGGAAAACACACTGCACCTCTGCAGTACGAACAAAAAGTCAGAAGAAAGTCCAAAAAAAGAAAGGATTTTGTTTGTCACAAATTACTTCTGCATTTATATAAAGATTTAACGATTCATGGCATGCCAAATACGGTGCTAATGAGCTTTGGGTTGTGTTTTTCATTTTTGTTTGATTTTTTTTTTCCTGCTAAAAAACAATTACTAGAGACCATTCAAATGCCACTGCATAAACCAGGAAACCTAGTAAAACTGTAGGTAAAATTGGCATTTTGTTTCAAGTGTGGCTCAGGAGTCCAATTCACTTGTTGGCAAGCTGCATATTTCAAATAGCACCTACATCTCATCCAAAAACGGAAGCCAGGTAAGATGCTTTCAAAAAACACATTTACAACATTCATTAATGAAAAACAAAAATTAAAGAATATAAGCTCACCATTTAATTCCTGCCTTCCGAGGATGAACATCTTAGCCCTTCTGTTTTCTTCTTCACTTTCCAATGAAAGGTAGATAAATGAGCAGAAATATAAGCTCTTCATTCTCAGCACCTCTTAGAGGATACACATGCCCATAGGAGCTTAAAAACCTTGCTGTGGAGCATTATTAATCTTGCTGCTAACAGCACAGAATTTTTAAAGCCTATTAAAACACCATCTAGTTGTAGACGTGCAAGTCTTGCTTTTTCGTGACCTGGTTTTAAGAAACAAACAAAAAATTAGTGGCCATTATGCCAAAATAAGTTCCATCATTCAGTTGCACGGATCACTGCGCACCTCAGCTACTAACTAGATACCAAACATTATCCTTTTACAACAAACCTTGCTATCTACCACATAGAATAGTTTGAGTTGGAAGGGACTTTTAAAAGTCAGCTAGTCCAACCACCCTGCCACGGCCAGGGATATCTTCAACTACATCAGCTACACCACATGTTGATGCTCCAGTCTAATGGAAGCCTTACCTTGACCCCCTGCTTCATCCAGCTCCTCTACCTCTGTCTTTGGACATAGATTTACTTTCAGAAACCTGAAAATAATTCCAGCTGCCTTAAAGGCAGGGTGTAGCACTCCTGCCCGGCTGTAGCCAAGCTGCTGCCCATTTACACCATTGCAAGTCAAGACACTATTAATCCCCTGGACTTCAGTCTTCCAAGTAATATATGCATTACTCCAAAGGCTTTCATATGACTTTTTAACTGAAAACATCCAGGATGTTGGGGTTTTTGACAAATCATCACAGCTATGGCACAGCAGCTGATAAGACTGAAGTTAATTAATGTTGCCAGGAAATAGAAATATAGCTGTGATGAGTTAGCCTTGTTATGCCCATATTTGATATTTCCCCTCCTTGCTTTGAAGAGCATTTCACCAACTTAAAAAAACCCATAAAAACAAACACAAGCCCCCAATCCAACAGACTGAGCAAATCTAAGATATTCACACTAACTAACCCAGCTCTCCAGTTCACCCTTTCCCCCGCCAAGATCCCACTGACAATATCAAGAGTGGGGAATCAAACGTCTTTATTACCGAGTCCACAGCAGATAAAGCAGCAATTGTGCTTATACAGTATTGGAAGTGTAGCTACAACATAGCGTGACAGCTTGTTAGTGTTGAAAATATATAAGCTCTTTGTAATTGTGCCTTTGGAATGCCATCTGTCTTGAATTAACGTCCACCTGGGATCATGTTTCGATGACCAATATGGACAGATTACTGGAACTTTAAAACCTCGCTTTCTTTGTAATTGACATTTAAACTGTTTGAAGTTTCTCATTAAGTCCTTTTTTACAAATTAGGTGCAGATGTATAAAGCTAAAAGTACAGTACTGAGGGAAATTAGGTCACCTGAATGCTCAATAATAAAATGTATCAACTGTTTAAGTGCAATGAGTACATTAAAATTTAGAGATCAACTTTATGCTCCAATTTCTTCAAAGTTTCTTCGTTTCCCTTTCATTGCTGCAAAGCCCCTGATGCCAACCATTTTTAATTAAAAAGGCAGAGAAGAAAGCGGGTTTAACCATTCAGCCCATGACAACTGGACAACCTCGGCCCACAAAGAGCTAGAATAAGGCAAGGCAAGCAGCCACAGTGATGCTCGTTTCACAGGGACAGGCAAATCCTATTTACACCAATGATGTCAGGAGATTTAAAGGGCACTTGAGAAGTCAATATAGGTCCAATGAGAAAATAAGGGAAAAAATATGAAAGGGACTTGTTCAACATCCAGGGGCTCAATAACCACACAGCTGACCTCCAGACCCACTTGCAGTTGAAGTTCTACAGACCTAGTGTGCTCCTTGGCCTCGTGGGGCAGAAGAGGGAAATGTGAAAAGAGCAGGGGCTGGAGAAACACCTCCATGCACACAGCCTAGCAGACAAAATAAGGGCAAATAGAGTATTTCCCCTTTCCAAACAAGGAGGTGCAGAGAACAGGACGAGACACCTGAGGGTTCATCAGCAGAAACCCTACAAAGCTCTTAGCATTGAGGGGCTTCTACCTGCTAGAATGGCCCTTAAGAGAACAGACCTCAAGTACAGCAGCCCAATCTCCCCCAAAGGTATCAAACCCCCGAGGGGCCTCACTCACTCAGCCTTTACAAGTAGCCAAGAAATATTGCACAAGTGTGTGAAGGCCCAATGCTGGAAGACACTGAGCACCCACCAAGGGAACACGAGCCCTTCTTTCCCATGCAGGGCTATTGAGCAGGGGTGGCACTGGACCTTAAGATGCCATCCCGCAGCTGGCAGAGTTTAAACTCAATGCAATCACACACAGAGGTTTGGTGGAAGGTCTGCTAAGCCTCTCTCCCATAGAAAGGTCTCCTGGGATAAATCAGGGCACCACCTACATAAAATGCACAAACAGAAATTTTTTGGCACCACAGCTGGCATGTCCATTCTAGAAATGACACCAGGATATGTGCTCTGGCTCTCTGCTCATAAGCATGGAGGTGCAATGGAAGAAGTAGTCTTCTCTTAAAAGCTGGAAAACCAGACAAATGCACTGCCAACCAGATCCCTTTTTGTGTGCTGAGAATACATTAACTCCTTTTAAGCAGAGCATCTTCAGTACCACTACTGATAACAAGATTTTTAAAAAGCTTTTCTGCTCACATTCCCTTATAACCCTATTATGGTAAGCCACTAAAACTCTTCGCAAAAGAAGTGTAAACTTTCAACTGGACACAGTTTTGCTGCTTCTGATAAACACCCAAGCAACTTTGCTGTAAAACTGCCCATGCTTTTCTGTTTGCAAGATGAACAGCAGGTCTCCATTAGTACCAGAACAGGAGATTCTGCTTTCCTTATCCACAGGCTCTTTCTCCAACACTCATATACATCTTCAGTTCAAGGAGAAAGTCAGAAAAGAAAATATTTTTAAAAGAAATAAAAATTGAAGCAGCCATATGTACGCAAACCGGAGCACCTGGGAGAGAACAAAACCTGACCAATATAATACAGCAAGATAACATTTTACAGGTGGGACAGCCCAATCTATTTGCAAAAGGAATGAGAGGAGTAACTCATTTCCTGTGCATATTGAACAAGAAAGACTCCTAAGCAAAATGTATTTGTAGCCAATTCTGTCCTGCTCATGTATTTTACAAATACCAGCTTTCACCTGGGTAATGAGTTTCCAAAGGCAGGACCATGCAGGACTGTCCAGAGCACCATAAGCTTTAAGCAGACTAGTTGGGGTGCCAGTGGTGATTAGCTGAACATGCTCAGCTTTGCACCCTGCTTCTCATTAGCATTAATTACCCATCATCATACCTCTGCCGCTGCCAGGATGAAAACTGGCTCAGGCAGTAGTTTCACAGTCCTTAATGCCGAGTATGGAGTTGCCAGAGTGCACAACAGGGAGCTTATGTTGGCCCTGTGTCTTTCTGCCAAGGGCAGAGGCGAGCAGAGTCCTGGTTCAGCAGAAAGCTGGAGCAGCCTCCTTTGCTGTACATCCTCCGAACGTAACTTGAACCTGCCAAAAATGTTTGAGTGAATTTGAAACACCAGAGCTAAGGCTCAGTTTGTAACCTGCTTTGCCTGTCCTAGCAGTGGTGGCTGATTAAAGGCCTCATCCTGCTCCCTCACACACGGCCCAGCGGCAGTGGCTGCAAGGTAAACTGAGGCTCCATCAGGTCCATCCCCAGGGAGAGGATCAGAATGCCAGGGACTTGATTAGCAGTATTCAGGGTGTCCCCTGCCTCCCCAGTGTGAGCTACTATCAGGTTTTCACCTAACTAGCAACGTCACAAATATTAGTTTAGGTGAACAAAATTGACCTTGGAGAAATGTAGATTCCGCAGACACAGTTCAACAATTCCGCCAGATAAAGTGTTTTTACCACTAGAAAGTCACACTTTCAAATAATTTTCACCCTGAGGCCATAATCTCAAAAGACACACTTAAAAATGTGTAGAACATAAAATGAGTGATTTTTTTTTTTTATATAGAGGTTCAGGTAAGAAATCCCTCACAGACACAGCACTTTATTGATATTCTTGGTCACAGCTCTACACACGCCAAGCAGGACCAGTGACTGGTAAGGTCCATGATTCATGTCTTTCCATTGAAACATTGCAACAAAGAATAAAATTATTTCACAACTAACAAAGGGGTTACCCTTTAATTTGCTAGAACAGTTTCAGCTCCCATTGCATTAGCACCCTCCAGTGTCCGATCCATGAAAAACAACACCTTCACTCATTTGCCAAGCAGACACACACTCGGAATGTAAAACACAAGAAAGAGAAGCGATGGATTCCTTGGAGGGAAGATGGCAATCAGTGATAAGAGAAGAAACTCCCAATGACGGAAATTTTAAATGACACAGTCCCTGAACAATGTCTGACACGGGGCTGGTTATTACTCTTCTCAGGCTCCTTTGTTCCCAACAGGCATGCTGGTGTCTGCACCTTTGGCACAACATGCTCCATGTGCCTGCACTGTATATTCCATACTCTGCAGCATTCCACTGAGATGTGGATGCTGCTTTTGACTGATTTAGTAGAGGCATGTGGATGTGGATCTGACAGGAATACGCCATGTAAATGGATACACACAAAATACCCTCTCATACACGGGTGAAGCAGACATGTGCTTGGCTTACTGAGGGCAAGCAGGTGATCATGCAATGCTCTTCTCCTGCAGCATAATCACCAAACAAGGAGAGAATCCTTCACAAAGATCTGTCAGCAACGAGTTTTCACAGTCTATGTTTACTTAGTCTTGAAAAGCACATTTGAAGCTCTTGAAAACAACAGAAAGAACAGCTGCATTTGCTATTAAAAACTAGTTGGATGGAGGGGTTTTTAACTTTTTCCAGCGAGACAAAACTTTTTCACAGGCAGGGGGAGCACATTAGGCTCTGGAACATCGCAAATAAGAAAAGCCAGCTCTGGGTACTGTTTGTTTCACCTTCCTGAAAATGACATAAATACGTGGCCCACATTTTCAGGGCAGGATTTCCCAGCAACTTCATGGGAGCAGCAACATCCACATGAAGAGAAGATGTCAGTGGCTGGAAAGGCAGATGCACCACATCAGAGGTACTTGCTGTAATTAGAGTCCCAGCCCAACAGCATGGCAGTGAGCACTGTGGGACCCAGGCACCATGGTCTGCACACAGTGGCACCTGACAATTCCTGTTAAAGATCAGGGAGCTACTAATTAAATCCAACCAACATGTTCATCAGCTGCTGACATTTGAAGTTGTCCCTGTATTTTCCCTCCCCACTGCACATGGCCACATGGTTTCTTAGCTCAAAAGTGAGCAAGGACTCCTCATGCCTCATCCTGCTCTGGTCTCTGACTGCTTGAATGCCCAAAATTCTGTGGTCTCCACCTGCCCAGTGGCCTCATGGGCTGCTCAGAAGCACTGATGACAAGGGACAGGCAAATCCCAACACAGGGAGGCCACAACTTCCTCTGGGAGTCAAGCAAGGGGATTGTGATATTTGGCAGACATATCACAACCCATGACAGTACCAGCCAAAGAAGCCCCTTCTGACTACAGCTGGAAGCTTGCAGCCTCACCACGGGCATGCCATCAGCCTTCTCTCCCAGCTCTGAACAGATGCTATGCGCTTACAAACGGGATCATCCAATTGCCCTCACACTGTGTAGACTCCTCCCCACAGTATAAATATGCAAAACTCCTCACAAACAGAAATATCAAGACATAGCATTCATGATTCTGCACTAATATGCGGGGGAAAGCAAGGAAAAGAAAAAAAGGGATGTACATGCATGCATTGCCTTCAGATACTGGCTGTGTGTTAAAGCAGGTAGGCTAGAAAAATTACTCTGGGAACTATGCAGGACAGTGTTACCATGGGCAGGAATAGCTGACATGGATTTTCTGGGCTCTCCATACTGCCTCTAGCAGAACACAAACCATTCCAACTGTCCCTGAGGTTTCCCAAGAGCACCAGCATCAATATTGCATGTTCACAGTAACATCTATGTTACAGTTATTACAGTCTGCATAGGCTTTTGTCACTCAGCTATAAAATATTTACAGTATCATGGTCTCAGCAGAGACGGCAGGAATTTAAAGCTCCACTTGATTGCCTTCCTAATATCAGTACTAAAAAACACGTGCTCTCCCTCTGTAAGTGCTGTTGGAAACCTCCCTTAAATCATCACAGACCCAACAATCGCTCACTCTAGCAGAAGTCATTCTCTGCCTGCAGGGAACACGCAGGCAGACAGCTGGACATCCAACCCACACGGATCTCCTGCAGGAAGGTGTGGTGGAGCCTTCATCTTACACAGCATATGCCACTCAGAGCCCAATCCTGCAAAATGACCAGCATGGGCATCCAGTATTTACAGTAGAGTTTTCCCAGCTGCCTGCCCAAAGTCTGAGCCCTGACAGCTGTTCACCCACCTGTGGGAAAGCACCTGGTGATTTCGGTCCCTTGCCAAAGCGACATACATAACCCTGTCTCATCCAGCTGGTGCCATGGCCGGAGCACAGGACTCAGCACCATAACCCTCCCTTATCCAGCTGTTGCCATGGCCGGAGCACGGGACTCAGCACAATAACCCTCCCTCATCCAGCTGGTGTCACGGCCGGAGCACGGAGACTCAGCACCCCTCCGGACTCACAGGAGTCTCCCAAAACCCAGGATAAGGGATGCTAAGGGCGCTTCTGACAGCGCCGCTTCTGCCCACACCACGCCCCATGCTCAGCTCCACCTAGAGCGGGTTATGGATGGCGATGGCAACACAGGATGCGCTTAGGGAAAGGGGAACACCAGCAGTGCAGATCCAACCCCGTCTTGTCCCTCGCTTTCCCCTGTGGGAAATGGGGCACGGCAGCCATGAGGGACCCATCAGACTCCAAGGCTGGGTGCAGGAATGGGAAAGACTCAGGTCACTCCTTCCCATGCAGGAGCTGCACCCAAGCGGACAACCAGGCAAGGGGGAATTTTGTGTTGCTGGATAAACCACAGTGCAGGTCGCGTTTCAAGGGACCTTAAACACCACCTCGTTCCAAGCGCCCTGCCGCGGGCAGGGACACTATTCATCAGACCAGGAAGCCGCTTTCCATCCCCGCGTTCCCCATGTGCAAGCGTCAACTCCTCCGCGCCCACCCCCGGCCGCCGGGCGGCCGTCCCCGGGCACTCCCAGCCTCCGGGCAGCCGCCCCCGGGGAGCCGCCCCTGGGGAGCCGCCCCCAAGCCCCGGTGCCCCGTGCCCGGGCTCTTCCAGCCGGGAAGGGGCAGGGCTGCCCCGGGGGTCCGGCGGGCCCGCCCCGCGCGCTCCCGCGGCACTCACAGTCTCCGCCTCCCCGCGCGCGGCCCGGCCCGCCAGCACAGGCGCGCCCCCGCCGCCATCGCCCCCGCCGCCATCGCCGCCACCGCCCCCCGCGCCGCCATTGGCTGCGGCCCCACACGTGCCCGCCGGGACGTCACGGCGGGGCGGGGCGGGGCCAGACCCCTGAGGGGCGGGGAGCGCTCCTGGGAGGGGGAGCCATAGAAGGCAGAGGATGGGCGAGAAAAAGCGCGAGGTTTCATTAGTGAATTGCACACTTGGCGTGGAAATTGGGGTGTTAGTTCCTGAGCTACGATCTTTTGTATGGCCAAAGTTCGCGAACGAAGATTTATTTGGGCAGGGCTCTCCCCACGTGGGTGTGCCCTTCCAGCCTGCGCAGTGGATGTTTTAGGTGAGGCACAGCGTGC
>JAWWEV010000001.1:79293293-79323050 GCA_035583235.1 Hafferia zeledoni | reverse complement strand
CTGCCAGGGGACGGTCCCACTGAGACTCGAACTCAGGACCTTGGGATTCAGAGTCCGGAGTGCTCTCCTTTACACCACGGGACCGCCCTCAGCTACGATCTAGGCAGTGGGCTTTGGATAAAGGGGTAGGGTGAAAGGGAAGAAAGAGATGAGTTAGAGGGAGAGGAAGGAAGGAAATCCCCAGTCCAGGTTCCAGCCATGGGATGTCTGGGGGCCTGGGGCACACCCTGCACTTGGTAGGGGTACATCCTTCCTCACTGCGTGTTACTACCAATAATCCTTGCCTGTTATTACCTACAATCCTTTGTTGCCTCCACAGCCATCTGCCACGTGGTGTTAGGGATGGACACCCAGCCCCTTCCTCGCCTTCTGGGATCCGTCAGAGGCAGAACTGTGAGGGCACAGCAGAGCTGACACTTGTGGCTGTGGCTGTGGTGGGGCTGCCAGAGCCAGCCCATACTGGCTGACCTTTGGTCACCACTGTGGCTGAGCCCTGTGGCTGCAGCAGAGGCACAGATGCTCCAGCTTCAGGGGCCAGTTCTGGCTGGGATGCTCCAGCTCCACACCCCTCCATGTGGGGATTTCTGCCATTAGTGAAGTAGTTTGTTTTCTTGTAGAGGATAAAGAGCTGAGACCCAAAGATAACATGAAGTAGCAGAGGAGGGGGCAGGAAGAAAATGAACTTGAGAAGAGGAGGATCCTGAAAATGAAACAGGGATTCTGATTCCATTTTCCATCAGTCCAAAACTGGACCGAGAATATAATTTTCCTTGCTGTGCTTGAATGTGCTGGAGGCCACAAAGCATAGTCCCAGCAAGCTCCTCCAATACTGTCGATATTTCAGCCAGGTTTCCTAAGGACAGGAGGACAGGAGCTTGGATCATGCCACCTCTCTGTCCTATCATCTCCCATCCCTACCCTCCCACTATTGCTGAACATGTTGCCCATTTTGGACCAAGTCTGACCATGTAAGAGACATCCCCAAGACACTTGGATTCTACAGCTTTTATAAAACAAGAGAAGGATAACGAAACAACACTCCAAACTAGTGCCCCACTCCCTGGAAAACCCAGATTCACATGCATGTGAGTCAAGCTCAGATCTTCATGGAAGAGCTTTTCTATTTCCCAGGGTCATTGAGTTTTGCTGTATAACTTTGTTCTTTCCCCGACACATGATTTGCTTTTCTTTGTCAGAAGGTTGTGTACAAATTTTCCGGTCTGGCTTAGCATCACTTTACTGGGGAAGTGGTGTCAGCAAAGTGTGAGTTTCCCCTCCTAGCAAAAATAAAACATGCTGTTTTGAAGAGCTGTGCTGAACCATGAACGTGACCTGCGCTCAGCTTCCCTTCCCTCTGTAATCTTGCGTGCAAGTCATGGGTGATACCACTTGAATCTGACATACCATGATAACAAAAAACATTTCTTGTTATCACCAGCATCATGACAGCGTTAACCCTTCTCAGCATATTTCTAGTGAACTTTGTGTGGCAGGGACTATTCCTTCACCCTCCTGTCACTAATGCCTCCTTCTCTTCACTCTCTCCTCCCACAGTCTTACCTCCTTGGGAAACTTCCTTATGAGGGATGATACGGCATGAAGTGGTGAAAGAGAGCCTTATCTCCTGGCCCTTTCTTACTTCTGTAGGAACAGGGAATTTCCTTTCTGGCAGCTGTCTTGTCTTTTCCCTTTCCCAGCTCCAAGACTCCTAGGTGTACGAAATGCTCTCCTTCCCCACTTTGCTGATAAGGATGGCTTGCAGTGGGGAAAAAAGAGATGTGTGGCACCTGGCTGTTGTCTCTCTATTGCTCCTGGAGAGGAGGGCTGCAGCCAGACAGGGGCAGAGGCCCCAAAGTATGAAACATAGAATCATGGAATACTCTTTGTTGGAAGGGACCAAAAGGATCATCAAAGTCCAACTCCTGGCCCTGCTCAGGACAGCCCCAAGATTCACACCACACGCCTGAGACCATTGTCCAAATGCTTCTTGAACAGGCTTGGTGCTGTGCCCACTTCCCTGGGAAGCCTGTTCCAGTGCCCAACCCCACTGTCTAGGTGAAGAACCTTTTCCTAATATCCAACCTCAACCTCCCCTGACACAACTTCAGGCTGTTCTCTCAGGTCCTGTCACTGCTCACCAGAGAGAAGAGAAGAATCTCCCTTGCAGGAACAGCATTTACTGGTACAACATCAGATGGAGGCAGGACACTCTGCTGACACGAGCAGCTTTCAGGTTTTGTCAGAAGTCCAAACACTTTTTTCAGCAGTAGTAACTGAGTGCAGGTTTTGCATCAACCAGTGTTGGAAAACCTGGAGTAGCCTGGCCCATTCATTTGCAAATGACATACAACCCCTTGACTTAAAAATGATCATAGGAGCACAGGGTCACTAATTAAAAATCTCATTACCATCTTTTCCCTTCTATATTATGGGAAAAAAATACTGTTTATCTGTCATGCCCTTTTCAAATTGAAAGTCTTTTAAAAGATGCTGTGTTTTCAGTTAATTGGATTAAGCCAATGTAACATTTTCCAGGATGCTCAGGAAGGTATTTATGATCCTGACTCCCACTGACATCCTCCAGAGTCAGGCACCATGTGCTTGTGGGGATGTGAGTCTTATAGCAGCAGTATGGTTGGAGCAAAGAGCCCTGGATATGAGCATGAAGAATGTGTGCAGAAAAGGGTCTCTGAGCTCATCTGGGGCTGGTTGGCACTGTTATGGTACTTCTGGGGGGGCTATTGGGTTTTATGTCTCCTTGCAAAAACTCACCTGCACAAGTGTTTCAGCTGAATGTGAGATTAACTACACACAGAAATTATTCAGAGAGAGCGATCCTGCAACTGCTAAGATAGAAAACAAATTATGAAGATTGAATTACTCACAGACTGTGCTGTTGAAAATAATTTAGCAACTATAATGGATTAGGGAAAACAGCGTAAAAAAGAAGATAATTGCCTACAGTTTTCCTTCTCTTATTTCAACAAAGAATCCCACCAGCCACAGTGCTGCAACATACATTTTGTGTACACTGTTTTTTCAATTATTGTATTTCAAACACCTTTTTTATAATGTTAGTGGTGTGTCTTCTGAAATGTTGAAAGCATAAGGTTGCTACAAAAGAATATACCAATTATTTTGGAAGAATAGGTGGTGGTTATTGTTCTACAGTCATTTTCTAATTCTTTAATGATCTGTTAATTGGATGATTAGTGACTAAAGCAAGTATTTTTGAACAAGAAAGGGAAAAAGAAGCAGTGTAGAACAGGAGTACTGTAGAACTATTAATATGCCACGCTGATAAAAATAAATAATTTTTGTTGGAATTTAAGTAGAAAAAAGACCTGTGCTGCTGCCTGAAGCTATTGCATGTCAGTGTCCTCTTGACACTCATTTATTTTGATTTTCAAGAGAGAAATGAGCATCATAACAGCCAAGGCACGTTGCACGTTCCTCCTGGTGCTGTAAACACAAAGGGATGTCCTCCTCAGCTCATTGTGCAAGAATGGGAGATAAATAACTGTTGGCACCAATCCTGCTGCAATGTCTGTGCCTCCATCCGACAGCCACTCATTTTTGCTGGCCAGCAGTGTTAAAGTGCTCCTGTTGTGAACATGCTGCCTTGGGCCTGAACTCCTACCTGCCCAAATGTTTGCTGCCTCCCAGCTCAGAGGCCACTCATCTCCCAGTGGGAGTTTTCTCCCGCAGTGCCTCCTATGCCATCAGGCAGCTCACAGCACTCCCTCAAGTTACACGTCTACTCCTGTGGGAGAAGGAGAGCCAAAGGAAGAACCAGCTTTCCAACAATAAAAAAATCTTTAAAACCTGCTGCAAAACTGTATTTGTATGACTAGAAATAAGCCAGCAAACACTGTATAGCTTTCATGGGTGAAAAATCGTCCAGTCCCTATTCACTGCACTGTTATGTTTAACAGAATTGCAGTGTGTGTTGTATCTCAGCAGTGCACTGTTTTAATCCACCATAAATCCATGTAGGGTACTTCATCTGGAGCCTATGCATTTAGTGCCATGGAAAGTGAATTTTGGTGAAAATGGATTGAATAGCCCTGGTACATCATGACAGGATGTTTTTGCCAAGAAAAGCTTTCTCTGCAGTATTGAAGTGCCCAAAGCACCTCAGCTTCCCTTTCACAACCACCTCAAAAGCACCACTCGGGCAGCTGCTTCCTCCTCTCGGTGAGGGCAGAGAGCCTCTGCTGCCAACATACTATTGAACCAGGGGAAATCCACAGCCTGATGCTCTCAGATTCTCCCCAGATCACAGGAAGCTCCTTAGGAAAGGTAAATATCCCTTGCCTGTCCCAAACTCCTCACCAGGGACATTCTCTAGAGGTTACTTGTGCAAGTTTCGTTCTCCACCTTTGAAATCAAACTCTTCCCTCCCCCAGTAAGCTGGGGTGCTGGCAAGCATCATCAACAGATGGAAAAAGAAAGTCAAAAAAGGGAGAAACATCTGGGAAAAAAGAAGGGTCAGTAGCTGAGGTGAAGCTGCAGGGAGTAGAAATTATGAGAACAGGCCCAGCCATAATCTGAAGAAAATGCTTGGTGAGTGATACAAAGAATTCCTGTTTCCTAACATCAGGAGGACATTACAGTGTGGGTTTTTTTGCAATAGACTTCAGATGCTGTTATGTACTATGCAACTTTGTGAGGAGATTATTGAAAAGTGGCTCTATGGAATCACTGGAATTCAGAAAAGTCAAAATATTTTCATGCTGGGAAGCTGCACACCCCCCATGTGTGATATACACTGGCTGGGAGAGATTAAAAGGGGGGTGGGGAAAGAGGAAAAACAATGAGAAAACAGGATTTTTAAGAGACTTTGGAGAGATGTGCTTCACAATCCTCCAGGTTGGAGCAGGTGATCTATTATAAGAAAAGTAATGTGGTTTTTGATTTAATTTCTTCTTCATTCTTTACATATCCCCACTTTTCATTTGGTGCTATACACTGAATAGATGCTTCCACTGGACTGGAATGGGGCTGTTTCCTGAGTGTTAGCTGGTCATGTCGTGATGATTGAGGCATGGGGCTGGTTCAAGGTGCTCTCCTGTGCATGGGTTACCTTGGGCTTGCTAATACAGTGCCCACTCTGCCTCTGGGGAGAAGGAATCCCAGCACTTTACCCCAGAGTAAGGACTGTGAGGGGTGCTGATGCCTCTCCCAGAGGAGGTGGTGCTGGATATGGGCACTGACTCCAGCCTGCCTCAGCTCATCCCGCTCAACACCTTCCTTACTCAAGGCAAAAAGGGCACCTCAGAGCAACACCAACTCCTACTCCTGCAGGAGTGTGTCCTTTCCCTGACTACAGGGAGAAAAATAACCTTAAACACTTAGTGAGGCTGCCAGGTGAAGGTGGGTGGTGGGGACACTTCCCTTTCCTACCTTACATGGTGCTGGGGAACTTCTGCTGCCAGCACAAGCCGTTTTACTTAACACCATGTGAGTGATACTACAGTTCAAAAGCAGGAATATAACAGACGTGGGGCTACTGGGAGGAAATTTATTTTAAAAAAGAGTAAAGTCCATCATGGTAGATATCCTACATGAAATACTGGCAAGCTGTGAGAGGAAAATGAGGATGCCAGGAGAAAATTGTGATACATGTGTAGAGGAGGAGGGGGCCAAGAAAGAACACTGTCCTTCTTAACACTGTTATTTTGATAGATTTCAAAGCTGAAAACATTCTGTATATCTTATAGCTGATTATATATAAATGCTTGTTGGTAATTATAGAATCTCAGCTTTCATTTCAAAGTCCTCTCCGCTCATAGATTTGATAATGTTTTCACCTTTCTGGAGATTCATTAAATTCTCTTTCCTGGAAGATGCTTTGAAAGCCAGGAGATAATCTGCAGACTTGTTGACACCCTAATGCTATGATGGCTTGTGTGCCATTAAAATGGATCACAGAAATATTCATCTATAGAACCTGAACTCAATACATTGTGTTAGTGTGCAGTATAGATCTCTTAATCCATAGACTATTATTAAAATAGTGGATTAAGGAGTTGTTTGGGATCAGAGCATGCTGTATGTGTTAACAAAACAGTTTAGCTGAGATTAGTATTTATTACTCAATGCAAAATTTGATTGAAGGATTCAGAGATGCTTATAATATCACAGTTTGTATTTGATCAATAAATTACTGCCTTTTTGCCATATGAGTTCTTGTTAAGACCTGAGAATTCTCACTTTGCATGACAAAAGTAAAAACTGAATTACTGACATAAATCTGGTACTAAATAAAATATTTTAGCTTCATACTAAAATAAAATATAGTATTTCAGTTGTTTAAAGTGCATTGTATAAGAATGTGCATGGAAAGGACACTCAGACTTCTGAAATGATAACTTGTCAATTTTTTTATTATCTTTTAAAAAGGGTTTACTAGGTCTTATCACTGTCGATTGAATCTAAACTAAACTGGAAACCAAAAGTATCTTTTTCATACAATATTCTTTTGTCAACAGTCTTTCTGAATTTGTCAGAAGGGGAATTTTTATTCAACCATGTGGTGAAGTTGAACTGAGTAAGACAGGGGCTGTTTTACAGACTTATCTTTAATGCAACAGAAGATTGTCAACAAGCCTTTTTGGTGACATCTCCATGTGAGCATGGCAAGCAGATGATTTGAGGATTACCAGGCTGTTGGACAGGTCAGCTGGCATCTTAAAAATCTCTTCTGTAAAGGACCAAATCTGCAGCCAGAAGCTGTTTACTGGCTGAAGGGGGAGGGAAATGGGTTTGCTTAAAAGGCAGGCACCCTTGGGTTTGTTTGTGTGCCTTCCACGGATCACTGTCTTTAAACTCGCTCTGTGTAACGGAGCGCTGAACTCTGGTTGACACTTGTTTTCAGCAAACTAGTAGGCAAAGTAAAATTTCAGTAGTGAAGTGCCAACATGAAAAGAAAAAATTTTTGTATAGAAATCATATGATATTTATAACAAGGTAAGTAGAACAGAGCCATTTTTTTTCCCCCAAGGTCAAATGTGTTTATACTATAAACACATATGTTTATACAGTTATACTGCAAGCCACATTAAAAGAAGTTGGTTCTAATGCCAGTTTTAGCTGTGGTTCTGGTTGGGTTTTTTTTAATCTTTTGGTTGCTAGTCCAGGTCTCTATTGTACTTTCGAGGAGAGTCTGGGTATTTCTGAATTTCAAGTAAATTAAACTCTTGCAAGTGTGCCTGTGCTGGAGATTTCTCTTCCACAGTCTATCCATCAGCTGATCCTGTCTGTCAGTTTTCAGGTCCACTTCCTACATCTGCACAGCTGCTGGGCATGTGATGCTGTGGTTCGTAAGAAGCTTATGAAACCTCATGCAGAAGGGCACAGCCAAAGGAGTCAGCACAAGACATCCACAAAGGTATTGCTTTGGGAGCAAGCGTGACTTGCAAGTAGGGAGGACTATTGTATTGTAGGTCATGATGCTCGTGCACAGGGTAGTGCAGCAGGGAGCAGGAAATATTCATGTTCTGAGAAGTGTCACATGAATCAACCTGAAAGAAAAGAAGGACCTTTGGCAGCCTTTCAGTGCATCTCCAAAAGAGCAGTTGTGGCCAAAGAACTGAGGAGTTGGTTCTGGGGAACTGAAGGGAAAAATATGTAGAAAAAAGGTGTTGAGCTTGATTTACCTGCACAGCTCTCCAAGAGGCAACATTTAAGGAATGTTCAATGTCCATCTAATCCTAAACTAAAGGTTTGTACAACTTAACTTTTACTTCTCCTTAGTTCAAAAGTCTTTTATAACTTAGCCCTGTGGTACTAGCAATTTGGATTTGCTAGCTTCAGAAGTTATGCTCCACTATAATGGTAAATGAAGAAAACATTTTAAAAAGTCATAGAGAAGTTAAATCTATCCAGCCTACCTACCACTTTGACTGACTTTACATGATTTTTCAACATTTCTGAAGTCTCTGCATAAAAGGCTGCACATAATACATTACCCTTTAATGCCAAAATGTAAAAGAGTAGGAAAAAGAAAACCTGAAAATGGAGTTAACACTGATTGCCAGTAAGATTTTCACAACCAGGAAATTTGCCGAGATCAAGAAGGTAAGAACATGTATTCTGAATACAGTGCATATTCCAAATATATTATTCTGTTTATCGAGTCTGAAACACCATTTTGTTGCTACTGCTTTTTGCCATGTCAGAAAGCGGTGTATCTCAAAACAAAATAGTTTTCCAAAGACCATTAAACATCCAAAGGATAGTGTCTCACATCATTTCAATGAGGTCATTTTCTCATTTTATAAAGAGAACAAAAGGATTTGGCAAGTGTGGTAAGATTTCATCCATGTGTGAAACATCAAGTGAAATTATTTTGCATTCCTCACATCAGGTGGGTACCAGTGCATCCCAGCAAAAACCACAGACTCTTCATCAGATGAATAGTGGGACATAATTATGTTATACTCCTGTCCTTAAGCATAGACCATAACTGCTGGCAGCAGAACTCTGTCAGGATGCTCAGGTGGGCTCTGGCCACTGGGAAAACCTGGAATCCCTTGCAAATTCACAGAAGCACCTTGCCTGCCATGTTCTGTCTTGGCTAGGAGTTTAAAGACTAAATTTTCCTTTTCCCTCTGAGTGAATTAGAATAATGGGGATTTGTTTCACTTCATTGTGTAAAATCCCTCACTGATTCATGCCAGTGCTCAGTGCCACGTGCCACAGCAGAATCAAGCTGGGAGCTATCTGAAGCTTTCCATGTGGACAAGGCAGATGTACATTTAGTGCTGGTTCCAGATCCTGAACTGAAGCATCTTATGACTTTGTCATTCATGTTTATCATGCCCAGCAGAAACGCAGAGCCCCTGCATCGCAGTAGCCCCATCACAGTGACTGATGTTACCAGAGTATCGGACCCGGTTAGTACTTGGATGGGAGACCTCCTGGGAATGCCGGAGGCTGTAGGTTCTAGTCCTGAGGACTTCACTGTCACCATCCAAGCTCGCTTGGCCGTGGCAGATGAACCTTAGGAGTCAAGGGACAGGGCCAGTTCTGCGCACGCTGTGCCTCACCTAAAAAATCCACTGCACAGGGTGGAAGGGCACACCCACATGGGGAGAGCCCTGCCCAAATCTGCGTTCCCAAAGCCTGGCCATGAATGAGTGAACACTGGAAATGTACTTTTCATTTAACCTCTAGTTAAATGGACTCCAGTTTTGTGACTGATGTGGTGTGAAAAGTAGTTGTTGCAATGATTTTAGTGACACATAAGTATTTTCTGTCATCAAGTTGACCAGAATCATCCACTGTTTCACAGGTTTTGCCATATGGCTATCACATGGCAAGAAATTCCTCTCTAACAACTTGGGCTACTTTTAGATCAGCCAAGGGCAGAAAAGCTTCCCACCTTAGAGCCCAGACATGGAGACCAACCTACAGCTGAAATGCAAGCAGACACAGAAATGTGCCACTTCCCCTCTATCGCATCTTTGCAGGGAGACTTGTGCTTTATCTAAAAAAATATAGAAACTCTGTTTCAGGTAGGTTTGCATCAGCTGTGGTCATAAACAACCTGCAGGACCTCCCAAACTGCCTGGTGGGTGACTTGAGAGAAAGGATCATATGATTACTCCCTAAGGTGTTTAGTTGAAATCAGCTGGTTTAAATAGGACATCTTGGCTAACAAAACATGTTTCAAATGAGATGAGCTCGTGATGGTCACATGAACATTTCAGCCTGCAGATCTAACAGGAATATAGTCTGGCCTCACAGGACACAGCCACAACTGGAAGAGGACCCTGATTTCAGACAACAGTGATGCAATATTTGGTTTACCAATTTAACAAATGGTTAAATGGAGAATATTTACCAATATACCTATTAGACTAAAAAACTGGGTTGACAGTCCTGTATTTCTCCCTCTGCTAATAATCCAAATGACTATAAAGGAAACTTGGCTAACAAAGTATGCCACACTCAGAGAAGAAGCCCACAGGCCAGTTATGATTGATAAAAATGCTTTTGACAAGGAAGTGTAATTCATTGTTTAGAATCACTGAAATGTATTTTATAACTGTTATTCTTTGGCACTCACCCCAGAGGAGTAGCTGTGCTGCTTATCCAGCTGAAGGTGTAAAGAATCCACTGTAGATACAAAAGGATTAAACATAAGAAGTGAAAAATTTTGCCAAATTTTTAAATATGTTTACATCACACAGGAATTTCCTTCATATATGTCAGAATAGCGTGGTATTTCCCATTTATGTTTTTAGTTTCACTTTCCAAATTTCAATCCATTCAAATAACTCCATCTTAGACCTTGTTTTTTCCTTCAAAAACCCACTGCCATATGGAGGAAACATTAAAATTATTGGATCCAAAGTAAAAACAAAAGCAGCTTAGTGTTAGTGCAAGAGGCTTACATCAAGACAATTAAACCTAAGTTAAACTGAAAGTAAAAATGACAAATAATTTTGGCCAGTAGATGTAGACCATACACCACACAGAAAGCTGTTGTCATCCCTGGTGGAAACACACAGTCTTCAAAGAAAAATCATCACCTTCAGAAATTCTGAAATAAACTTCTAAATCTGTGTCGTGAGCAGACAATAAAAATCTCTATCAAGAGTAATTTTGAGAAAGAAGAGGCTGCTTTCCAGAGTTTCACCAGGGGATCACTCACTGCCACGCAACCAAATGATTGACTACCATTTTGTGAAGAAGATCACATGGTGTTTTCAGTACTGATGGGGCCCAGGATAATCCTTCTGCAGCCCAGCTTTCCTCTTCTGTTTGTTATTTTACTGCTGTGGTTTATACTTAATGCTGTTGTGAGTGACAGCTACTATGACAGCCGCCTGTGTACCTCCCAGATAACGACGGCTGGCCTGATTAACCATCGTGGCACTGAGATATTGAGGAGAAGCCTTTACTTACTCAGTTTTTAACAGAATAGTTGAAAATGAGACTGCTACGCTTGGTGACCATAGTATGAGTTCAGTCTCTTCCATATGTAAAAATCATGTCAGTATTCATCTACAGGAATAAACCTGGCCCCTCAAAAATGCTAAATTTTAGAAATCTAATTTGTAATGTTACCAATTCTCTGATACCAACCTGTGACTCTTTACTACAGATTCAGTGCTGCTTCCCAAAGACTTCCATGTGTTAACGACTGACAGTGACCTGCAGATTCTAACCAAAATTTCAACAGGAGTTTCTGTGACAATGAACAACAGAGAAGTGGGGAAGAACTGCAACAACAAAAAGCCAACCAAACCACTCATCTGCCAGGACAGGTGGTGAGATGATGGAACAAATGGTCCAAAGTTAGTGAGTAATAATTACTGCTCTCTGTTAGCCCTGTTGAATGTCTTTTGTCCCTGCTGTGGATATTGCCACTGCTAGCAAGACATGGAGGCATAAGACTTATCTTCTTCTTCCTATGCCTCCACTCATCAACATGGGGCTACTATATTGAAGCTGTGTTAAAAAATAAAAGAAAAAAAACATGTTTGTATCCACACAAGTAAATGGGAAGGGCTGGAATATCTCCCTACCAAACTGGGCTCTCTGACTGGGAAATCCAGCCTCTCTGGGTGATGGAAGAGAGGAGGCCAAAAGAAAGTCTGAAACATATCAGATCGCAGCCTCACAGAAGAGCAGAGCTTGGTGGGGCTGAGGGCATGATCTCAGGATTTTTACTGTTCTCAAGGATCTGTAACTCCAGGAGGCACGAGAGCTGTGTACCAGTGTGCCTATGAACTGGACAGAGGCCATGCTTAAGCTGGGTTACGACAGCACTTTTCCTTTTCTTCATGTACTCTGTCCTTTTAACAAGAACAAACTTCTTCAATATTAACTTCTGCATCATAAATTTCTGAAAATGCCCAGTTCCCTGATATTCCAAATAAATTTACCAAAGCCCATAAAAAAATTTCAAGAAATGCTTTGTACCAGCAACATCATTTTAATACAATTTATACTTTATACCACCTTAAATTTTCAAATTACCCCAGTTTCTTTTCCCTTTTATTCCAGACAGCTCAGATTTTCTTTTGAAGCTTAACTGCAGTAAATAGAGCTCTTCACTCTTGTAAACCTTCTAAGAACATATTTACTTGTTCTTCCATGACCTTCTTTTGGTGCAACTAGCCCTGACTTAGACGGATTTATGCTATATACCATATATGAACTAGCAGTATTGCAGCTTTATTTGTATTTGCTCCAGGCTGTGAGATTCAAAGTTGAGAAAAGTGCAAGAGGGAGTATTTGTCTTTGCTGTCATCTATTTGCAGCCCTAGAACTCTTAACACT
This sequence comes from Hafferia zeledoni, assembly GCA_035583235.1. Lineage (NCBI taxonomy): Eukaryota > Metazoa > Chordata > Aves > Passeriformes > Thamnophilidae > Hafferia > Hafferia zeledoni. The sequence goes on along the minus strand of JAWWEV010000001.1, from coordinate 79,310,753 downwards.
TTTCATGCAATTTCTGTTTCCTGTTTATCCCCTTTTTCTCTGGCAGTGTTTTCACTGAGGACTCCAAGGCTACAATTTTCCCTTCCCGGCTCTGCACAGAGATGGCCCATCAGACTGTAGGGGCTTCTGCTGGGTATTTGCTTATTTGGACATTGTGCACTTACAGCAATCGGAAGTGTATTTCTGCATCCAATTATATGGCAAATGGCTTGCTCAGGTTATTTTACCAGTGTTCTTCAGAAGTGTCATGGATGAGTCAAAAAGGAGACAGTGTCCTGTCTAACAAAACACCGAGACTGCAAGTTCTGTCTCATTCTGTGCAGTAATGATCTTCACAGACCTGTTGGTAAAGCTGTTTTGAAAGACAGAAAAGACAGACACACTAACCCTAAAATAATCCACTGGTCAAGAAAATCTCTGGGGATTTACAGTCACATCTTAATCTGTCTAAATTTGTCTGCTTGTCTTGGTCTATTCAGAAATTCAGCTCTGCATTTAACATGTCTCTTTCAGCAAAAATCCCCACTTGAAACTGGTAAGAGACTGACAGAAAAGACTTGGGTTTAATAAAACATCATTTTCCTGGTACATTAGTCAATTCATTTGGGCTCTGCCCCCCTGGGTCTGGATATTGTCCTTCTGGAAGGGAAGGAAGCCTCTTTTTTCCTCTTTGCAATTTTTGTCTAGTGTTACCCAGCTTTCTGGGATAAACAGCAAATTTAAGACCACCCACTGCTTCCCCTTTGCTTTGCACCTGCCTTGGGGCTGCACTGATCTGACATCCTGCAGCAGCAGAACACACATGTAATTCTGTTACTTAGATCTGTTACTGCCACTGCAGCCAGCAGACACCAGGAGAAGGGCAACAGAACAAAACATTCATTTCTTCCCAGCTGTCTCGCCAGCCTTGCTGCAGTGGGCAGAGAAGAGGTTTCCAGTGAAAAAGCAGAGAACTGCTTCTGAGAACCTGCAGAAAAAGGCAGGAAATGGATCTTTCTGAGTGCTCCGTTTTGTAGCTCTTAAGCAGTGCTGGAGAAGAAATGTCACAACCATACACTGCTTCTTGTATCCTTGGGCTACAAAGGGAGAGAATGGGCCTCCCAGTAATATCCCAGGGCAACTGATATCTAGCACGTGCAATAGGCAGGAGCAGAACACGGCCCACCTGTCTTTACTGACTTCCAGAGAATGAGCAGCTCACTCATCTTCTGCAACACCGAGGGCAAGCAGAGGCCAGACTGTATGTGCATGTGCCTGCCCTGCTGGGACATCACTTTTCTTCTCACAGGCACGTTTTATTTCTTCACATAGTTGCAGCTGAATCAGTTTAATGATTTCATGTACCTCAACAAAATGCGCAATTGTGTACAAATCAAGAGATAGTAATGGAAAGTTGGGAAAAATATCAGGAAGAGTATCTTCTCTACCTTAATCATTTCCCCAAAATAGAGATGAAATTGAAAAATAAAACTACTGTCTTCTTATCACTGAAACACCCTCCCCCGCCCTTAACAAAATCCCCCAACCAACTTAGTCCCCCCCCAAAAAACCCCAACCAAATCCAAAACAAACAAACCCAAACCACGCCCCAGAATCATAGAATCAGTTGGGTTGGAAAAGACCTCCAAGATCATCAAGTCCAACCCTTAATCCAATCCCACTTTGATTACAAGATCATGGCACTCAATGCCACGTCCAGTCTCACCTTAAAAACCTCCAGGGTCGGAGAATCCACCACCTCCCTGGGCAGGCCATTCCAATGCCTGACCACTCTCTCTCCTGATATCCAGCCTAAACCTCCCCTGGCAGAGCTTAAGCCCATGCCCTCTCGTCCTGCTGTTGGTTGCCTGAGAGAAGAGACCAATCTCCACCTGGTTGTAGAGAGTGATAAAGTCTCCCCTGAGCCTCCTCTTCTCCAGGCTAAACAACCCCAGGTCCCTCAGCCTCTCCCCATAGGACTTGTGCTCCAGTCCCTTCACCAGCCTCATTGCTCTTCTCTGGACCCACTCCAGCACCTCAGTATCTTTCCTGAATTGAGGGACTAAGTCTTGGAGCAGCAGCAATGCAACAGTCGTACTGAACTGTTCAAAACTGGGGAGTTGACTCTGCTGAATGTATGAAGCTGGGACATGGCATTTGGCCCTTCTCACTGCCCAGGCTGTGCAGCCTCTCAGGACACCCTGTGGGCTCCTCTCTGGAGCACCCTTTTGTGGTGAACTTAGAAAACTGTTTGAAGGTATCAGAATGGGTTCCTGAGTAAGGACAATTAAACCTATGTAGCAAGGCTGAAACACGGTGAACCCTAAAGGACCCTTACTGCCCGTACTAGATGCAGGAGACACAATGTTAGCACACACACTGATAAATCACTTGCATAATTACTGTTACTGTTCTTCACCATGACTTTTGGCTGCCCACTTCCAGAAACTTTGAAGTGAGCATACATTTTAAACATCTAATGCCAAGGATAAGCCCCTCCAGTAGACTGCTCTGGTAAAGCCTTCCTATTCCTTGACTCCTCTTCTGCACCCTGTACTTGGCTGTGCTGTGGCCAGCAGGAGATGCTCAAATACCTCAGAGGGAAGAACTTTACCTGCATGTTCAAAGTGCTGGAATCCTGTCAAGTGGCAAGAATGTACCATCACCCAAACATGACAGGCTTCATTTGTCATCTCCTGTCTTACCTCATTTACAAGGAGTTAACTACTTCATCGCATCAACAGTGAGTTCAGATGTTTTCCATAAGAAGAAAGAAAGTGTATAATGGCAGCTATACAGTAATCAACTGATCAATTAAGTCTTCAGTAGTCCCTGAAGGTTTGTGCTTTAATCTGAAGTGTCACACATTGGTGTAGGCACATGTGCCTGAAGTCAATATATGAGGTAACAGCAGAAATATTTCAGGAGTCTGTTAAGGAATACAGATTTATGGAAATACATAAGTAAGTAGATCACTAATAACTGTTGACATAAGGAGAAACAGCATGATACTAAAAATGAAAAATTAAATTAGTAGGAAACAGCATAGCTGGGAGAAGACTAGAACATCTCTGTGCAAGTAATCTTGCTTTATTTAAGAAAATACATAATTGTGATGTGTTGTTGGAGCTGGAGATACAGCTGCCCCCAGAAATAAAGGTATTGGCCAAACTGGCACAGGTGTCCAAACAGAAAGAGGATGGCCTGTAACTTCATGGCATAAACTCAGGGATATGTCTGAGCTAAGCTTACTAAAGTTCTAGCTCATGCATTCCTGGAACAGGAACCCTAAAGCAAACACTGCAGTAACATTCAAATGAAAGAAAAAAAACCAAAAACCCAATGCAAAACCTCAAACAACAGTTGGACTGTTCTACCATTCTGTGATCGTCTGCTTAGGACTATGTTTAATGAACCATCAGATACAAAAACACCTACCAATTGTTAAGGATTTACCTTACTTCCATTACAAGATTTCAGGTTCAGCTGAGTAACAACTCACCTGCACTACCCGTGTCATCAGGACTGGCTGCAGCAGCCCTTCCCCAGCCATCTCACAAAGCTTTGCAGAAAAATTTGACCACTACTTCCCACTCTGTTGACCAAAGTCAGATACACCAAAACAACCACTTCCTTTCAAGGTTTGTCACTCCTCCCCTACCTTGTCTTAAGCACAGATGTTGTTCATCCGACTCTTCTTAGATAGGTAATTTTGCCTTTGCTAGTATTAGCAAAACAGTATTTCACATCCATAGCATCTCTATTCTTGATTTGTATGTCTATTCAAACAGGACTTGGTTAGTGTTTCCCATCCCTTCAGAACAGATATCCAAATCTGTGGAATTGAATGCCCCAGAAGCCTGCCTGAATTCAATCCTGTTTCACCTCTCATCCTCACTTCCTGACTTTTCCTGAAGTCATCTCTCCCTGCCTTTTCCCTGAAAATTGCACAAAAAGCATCAAGATACTGTCCATGACTAGCTCACAGTCAACTAATATTTAGGATACTGGCTGCAAAACTCCAGCCAAGCAGCTGAAGGCACATGTCATCTTGTATGACTGCAGAAACCTGAGGACTTAGGGCAATTCAAGCTTTTGAGTAAAAGGGAAGCTACCAGGCTAAAGATGGGCCAGGGAGCTTGCCATGAGATACAACTTCCCATAAAACTGCTTTTTCATTTCTTCCTTCTTAGAGAAAGAAAAATCCCATATAATTTCTTCATAACACAATTTGGATCAAGAATTCCTTTGAGACTAAATCTGGCAGCGATGGTCACTTTTTTTTCCAGACTACAAAGAACCAGTTTTAAAATTATTTATCAGCCACCAAAAACCTGACAGTTCTCTGAACTGTTACATTTTGTGTAAATTTACTCTGTGTTCATGCAGCTGAACCATTTATGCTACCTCTTAACCCTCCTATTAATTTACATTTTCTCAGACATCCTTGCAGTAAGTGCATTTTAAGAAAATACTGGGTAGTATGGTAAGATTTTGGAAAGAGCCAGTATTTTCAACCCACAGGCCTCCCAAGAGATCTGAAGAACAGATACAGTATCCAGAAGAACATTTAGATGCCCTGACCACATCAGACTAAATTCCAGAAAATATTTTAAAATTATATGAGACAATAATGTGTTACAAGGGCAGGGACAACTTTAGAACAGCTCTTCTGTAAAAACTATGACTTATTAAAACTTCCTGGATTGTCTCAAGTACTTTACCATTTCAATTGCAAAAGAGCTCCAATTATTATAAGGCAAGGCTGTTTGAAAAACTGTATGCAGTAGGCTTAGATTCCAGAAGATAATGACACACTTCACAAACTGCCTTTAAAGGTGAAAACAAGATACTTAAGAAGCTACTGTGACTCATCAACTAGTCTGTAGAAAACCCCCCAGGGAAATACATCCATCAGTTTAAAACCCATGTACACATCACAGTGTTTTCATCTTACTTATATTAATCTGATTTTTAAACAGCAGTTGTAAATAAATTACAAAAATATGTTTTCATATCTCTGTGCCAAAACTCTTGAGCATTCATTATATTTCTCATATATATATATATATATATATACACACACATATATACATATATATATATGTATCTCACACCTCTCAAACTAAGTATTCCCATTCGTGTAATAAGTACTGATGATTTTGGGCAGTGACCATAGATACACAAGGTGATCACAACACCAGGGATAAGAAGAATATTCAATGTTACACTTTTAAAAATGTGAATCAAGAGTCATACTATAGTTCACTCCACTAGTAAAGTGCAAACACTTATCACATTTACTCTTTTCCTGTTTTCAACATAAACCACGGAAGATTTATCCAAAATCAGCATTTCCTAGCACACGGGGAGAGGCACAAGAACAAACCTGTCCATGACATCTCAACAGAGCTGTGGCTGGGGACAGGCAGAGCACGAGTGCTGTGGTTCATCTGGGAGGGGTCGTGGAGCACAGCAATTGTGGAAATGCCTCCTGAAGCCTTTTCTGTGACAGCTTTTAGGAGGTTAATAATGACAAGTTACCTTAACCAAAGATATTTTTATTGGGTTCAATATTCAAGCTTTACTATATTAAGGTCCTTTAGAAAAGTAAATCAGTAAGAATAAAAACCCCCAACCTTATGAATGGCAACTGGTACATGAAGTTTAATTTTAAAGAAAATTTTACCTTGTGAAAACACACCAAAAGCCAAATTGTGTTACGAGTCTGAAACTACCAAACAAGGTTTGAACAAAATACTCTATTTCCAAAAAAAAAAAAAATTAAATTCAAATATAGGTTTAATGCCAGTCATCCAAAAGCGACATTAGTCTCTTAATATAAGACAAAAATAGTAATTCTCTTTTATTTTTTAACCTACATTAAGTACAATCATCAACAGGGGCCTTGTAGAATATGCATCATCGAGACCTAAAAGCAGTATCAGCAGAGAATGCTGACTCATGCATTGTAAGACCTTCTCAACATACTGACAATTCCATAGCAAGCTCTGGAAATGTTTCCAGGTTAAGGACTGGATTAATGCTGCACAGCAGTTTTGTTAAATGTGTGTATCATTTAGTTCTCAGGCGACACAACCACATTTCCATGTTATAGCCATGTAGCACAAATAACATTTCCTGCAGATCTAAGGGTGTGTCAATATACATTAAACCATAGAAAATGCCCTAAAATACTCTATGCAATCTTTAAGCATCTGTCTTCAATATAACTGTATTTACATATTTTAATGAATTTATGTAATAAGCCACTGAAGACATTTTTACAATGTTTATTAGATTATGAATTTATAAATTCAAGGACTCAAGAGGCACATAGTTTAAAAGGCCAAGAACACCAAAACTAATTATGTCACAGAAATCAGAATATTTATGGATGTAACACCAGTAAAAAATAAAAATCACATCCAGACTAAAAGCAACACTTCTTAAGAGTCATCCTTCAAAGTTAGCATAATAAAAAGTTCTCATTTCCCTCAAAGAAAAATAATTCATCCCACCTACCAAGCTAGAAAAACCTATTTACAGTTGTACTTTGATCAGAAGTATCATTGTGTAATTCAGCCACTTCTACTCTGCCATTAGAATTTAACATTTCTTTTAAAGTATAATTGTATTTACAAATGCATAAATACCGTAATCTGATCTTCATTAAGATTTGAATGGAAACAGGTTGTTAAGTCACAATACAAACATGTTAGTGGAAAAGTAGGTGCATATTCAGTATCATTCTCAAAGAATAGGAAGCCAATACTTCTGATAAAGCTCAAGTTCATCAGCAAGACCAGGTCTTTAAGTTACATTAATGAAGATTAAACCTCTTCTGTGTTAATTCTTTACGTTGCTTTCTTCAGTCGACTTTCACTACGCTGTATATTTTGGTTACAAACCAGAAGCATGCAAAGAATCCAATTGTCCCTAAGAAAGAAAACAGTTACATGTCAGAACAGTGACACAGGAGACACCCACTCCTACTTGTACTTCATGGATCAGGACATACACATAGGCGATCTGCTATCCAGTCTTCATAGCAATCAGATCAGACAACAGAAAAGATAACAGGAAGTTACAGATAGTACCTGGTCTTTACAGGCATCAATTCTTTATAAGTATCTTATTATTTTCATGATCATAGAGTTGATCATGTGGAAGATTCTTGTTTTAAGATGTTTCTGTGTTACTTGTCTTACTACATATTTGTTTGTTGCTGTTTCAGTGTGCTGTAGCCCAACTCCTTCACACTGCTCCATTTCACCATTTCTTCAGTGAATAGTCACACACTCAGCTGTCAGAATATTGTTATCATACTTAATAAACCAATTAAACTGACAGCATCAAAGGGAGTTTCCATTTCTTATTTATACTTTAAGGTCTTGGAAAATTACTGCACTATCTTTATTTCTACACAGATCAAGACAATACAAATTCCAAACCATAGCATAGTTACCATGTAACTTGTAGTTCCTACTGCAAACATGTGTTACGTATCTCAGCAATAAACACTTCTGAAATACTTAAGGCAGTCTAAAGGTATACGCAAATTTGAACCAAAATTTAAGGATGCAGACCACTTCCCCTGATAACTTATCATCCTTTTAGCAGAATAAAAGTAGCTTTATCCATTGTCTTTGTGAAACGCCAATATAAGCTCTAAAACAAATACATTATTTTGGATGTGAAATAGTTAATATAGTTGAAGGCTTTGTTAATCTAACTGGATTACTTAAAAATTCAGCCTCAATCAGAATGATATTGGACTAAAAAGCGGCTCAGAACACCTGTTACTGGAACCTTAATTTCCCACAAAAACTAGGACAGGAAAAATGCCCTGAAGATTATCTGATTTTTGCCTGAGTGCTTCTTCTAAACTCATAGCCTTAACTTATGCAAGAGCCAAGGAAGTTCTTTAAAGGAAAAAAATCAGCTTTATTTTAGATCTGGTAAGAGTCACAACCAAAGTTGTGAGGTAACTCACTTGCTTGAAAGGAACCATGAATGGTATCATGGCAATTTTCATTTTCCCTTTACGCTTCCTAAACTACTGATGTTTAACTGACTCATTTACTATGATACGTAGTTGTGGTCCCAGCTGCGAATCAAAGATTTGTCATGTAGCTCCCGGTATTTTGCCTGCTGAGTCTGATCAATGACCTGGAATGCAGCATGGATGCAAGTGCCTGAAGCATGTGTTACACTGCCATGGCAGCAGGGCACTGTCAAAGCCCTTCCTGATACTGACAATTTTTAACAGATGAGTAAGCAGCAGCGGAATAGTTTTCATACAACAATTATCATTTTTTCCTTTTAGCTTCTTTATCATCCTGTCAGTTGCCTCTGGGAGCAGTTTTTGCTAAATTACTAATATGCTTTATTGTTTAAGAAACTGGAGAAGAATTCCTAGTCCCTTTACCCCATCTCCTTAACTTCTTCAATAAAACCCTGTCTCAGAGAACTTCAGCAAATCTCAGAGAATTGAACATACCTGCTGCTTTTGAGTTCTTATCAACCTAAACAGACAAAGTTATCCTTAAATGTTAAGAAATAAGATTATTCCCCCAAATTAAAAGATAATTTGCACATAATCTTGTGGGAAGTAGACAAAGAAAAATTTTGTAGAATACGACGTTTCAAAGTTCTAACCACTTGGCCAACTTCACATGTATCCCCCCTGATTTCAATATATAAACTGAAAATTTAAAAATCCAAGAGCATACAAACTCTGAAAGCTTAATTCAAGTTGCATAGCACGACTTGCATCTCCACTGTCCCAATTACAAACAAGTGACTGCCACAGAAAGCATCTAAGGGGGTTGAGAACAAACCACCTCTTCTTTGCACGCTTGTGAACTACCCTAAAAATGACTCCCCAGATTTGCTGGCAGGCACGGCACAGCCACTTGGTCAACAGAAAGTGAACACACGAGCAAAGGAAAAGGGGGATGCACCAGGCACATCTTAATGTCTCTATACAATGTCATCTGACATGACTGACTTGAAAGAATAAGTGCAAAAATTGGAAATTACATGGGTACTTGAGTTACAGAAAGGCAGCTCAAAAAAGTATCTGAATAGAAAATTACTGTAAATCACTTTGAATCCCTGGAATTACTATATGCATCCAAAGTAAATGGAGTGAACAAAGGAGAAAGGGTAAACACATTCCTGGTTTTGGGCAAAAACATATTAAAGACAGACATGCTGAACATCTCTTGGAAAAGCTAGTGAAACTAAATTAATGAACCTTACACTTATGTAAGGCCTAATTATTTTTCATGCTTCTTTCTAAGTTTGCACTGCATTTAAAGATCAATCTACATACAGCAGTACACATTCATTTCTAGTCAAACAACCATGCAGTCCATGATTCTTCAGTTCGATGAGACTATCAATAAACCCAGACCAGAAATAAAGGTTAAGAGAAAAGCAGTGTGAGAAGGAAAACAAAGTGAGCAAGGGAGGCTGAATCTCTGACTTAAAACGAAGGACGGAAGATAAAACGAATCACTTTTGGAAGACAGCTTGATCACTTTTCAGTGAGGTTATATAAATATAACTAAGTCCCATTCCTTCCTCTTAACAGGCAATGACCCGAGAAAATCCTTGCAGGCCATTGCTCCTGTTCATCACCATCTGCATTATCATGGTATACAAACAGCTTCAATACTTCCTTAGCTGAAGGGGCAATATCTTTGGATAATATTCAGTTACACTTAAAATGAACACCATTCTCAGTTCCTTTCTCATTAGACCATTTTTGACCTCCTATGGTAAGTGGAAATGAAAATTCTACTTCATGGTTACAGTCAGCTCTGTATTAAAAGCTCTGATGACAAGCCATTTGTATTTCAGGAGGCCTCAAAATACAGCATGTATACACAAATATGCATCAAAGCCTTCAGAATCCTTAAATGTCATCATAAACATAAAGCTTGAAATTATTTAAACCACTGATCGGTTCAAAATAGTTTAAAAGAATATTGCTCTATGGGGTAAAGTATACAAGGGCAGATTGCATTCTGCTGCAGCAAAATACAGAATTCTTCAGATTTTTTTGAGGAGTTGGCGGTTGCTGCCTTCTTGCATCAGTCTGAATGGAGCCTTTTTGGATTTTCATTGCCATTCTTCCACCCTACACAAGGGATATGTGTGTCTGACAAAAGGTTCCTTCTTAGTACTGAAGATGACAACAGATGATTTTGTGACCTCAACACGCTTACTGAAGAGGAAACTGAAATGCAGCACCTAAGACAGGTGGTTTTTTCCAAAAGCTCACAATAAAGATTACAGGGTTCTGACAAGATTGGTAAAAAGTGTCAGAGAAATTCTGTCTGCTTCCCATGCCACTTCAGTGCAATTGGTAAATAAATATTGGAAGAGAGCAAATTAAAACTTAAAAAAAAGCATCCTCTGTCAACTTTTACTTCTCTCTCTTTTCCTTCCTCCTATTCAAAAAATGCTGCAGTTTTTATCTTGACACTGTAACTTTTTATTTGGTTGTGTGTGATTTGAAGTGTGCTTCTCCAAAGACAACTAATTAAAAAAACTGAGTTTGTCATTGGACTAACTGAAGAATGAAATCTGGAGAAGTATTTATCACATATTTGAAGACCTGATACTGGCCACACCTCAAATTAGCAGCAGTTTTGCCTCATCCTCACTTAATCTCTTTCACTAAGATTTGTGATCCCAGAGTTGCAATATGCTACACAGCTACCTGGAAAAATCAAAGATGTACATAAATTGGTAATTCTGTATCAAGGGAAGTTTTGCCAAGGATTCTATTGTGCAAAACTAAAGGTAAGACTAAAAATTTAGAATTAAGGTTCAATACTTACCTGTGAAAAGGAAGAAGATCAAAACCATAATCATGGTATAACCGAAATACAAAATGGTGCTAGCTGTTCCTGTGATTTGCAGTTTAGAAAAGAAATAATGTATTGCATATATTAGGAAATAAACTGCAGTGAAACCACTAGTAAGGAATGAACGCCACTGCCAGTGGTAGTCCTAGAAGGAGGGAGGGAAAAAGAAGTATCAGTAATAGTGCACGTCTAATGCGCTGAGTTCTGCTGAATGCAGAGCTACTTTTCCTACATCACTTTGTCCAAAAGTGAGGTTTTGTAGGTGTTTCTATCTGCAGGAAAGAGAACTATATATGATCAATACTGTTTTAATTACACCGTTCACAATTAAAGACAAGAAAACTAAAGATCAATATCAAATAGACAAAATACCAACCCCCCAAATAAGCCAGATGGATTTATTTCCAGTCACAGAGGTATTTTTTCCCAAGGCAAAGGCATGTCCAATATGCACTGATTGAACAAAGTTAATGGACTAGTTTAACATCTTCAGAAAACAGGGAGTTAGAATCCAAAGATGTGATATCTGACTTAGCAATACCCTTTTAATATTTGTTACAAGTTTTGCCAAAGTAGCCCCCTTCACTTTTGAAAGCTATAGTTTAAGTACATCTCATCTAGTAATAGTGTTCATGTTGAATACTGACCTTCAGTTACAAAAGCCTAAACATTTTTTCAAGCATTCTTAACATAATATCAAGTTTGAATACTGAGGAGTATTTCTTACCTCTGCACATAGATGGAAGTAGCAGAGCAATATTGTAGCCTCAGAGCATGTAATAACCAAAATAATGAATACCAGAAACAGGAAGCCAAACATGTAATACATCTGGTGGGACCTATAAAAGGGAAGTAAAAAAAATTTAAATGGCCACATGCTAATAATATCTCTTCATACGCTGTAATATCACCATCACATGAAGTATTTCCATTCATATTGAATACTGTCAGCTGTGTGGCCACACAATTGACTGATTTATTTTCTAACTAAAGAAGAGGTGCACTGGCAGCTCAGTCTGACAACAGCAAGAAAGGAAGCCCAAAGGATGCTCCTGGTTGGGGTTTAGGAAAGAAGTTACATAATGGTGAAACTACAGTTCCAGTGAAGTCAGCATGACCTCTTCCACTGACCAGCAGAACTTGGATTTCACCTCACATTTCAATCAAAGGGGCAGAGCTGCAAAACAACAAGAAATGTCAAATGCTGTAGCTGTCTGTGTTGGGTAGAGGCACCTATTCAAGGTTCAGAAACAGTTTAACAAGATCCAGTAACTAAATTGCACCAGAAGGAAGACAAATTCCTCACAGTAGATTAGTCTGTCAGTGTGCGATGAGCTCACAACAGAATTCAGTTATACTGGACTAGTCTTTGATGCTTTATTTTTTAAAATAATTACTCTCTTGGTTCCTTTATAATGATTTCACAAGAATTTGTTCTCTATTCAATTTTTTTTCTCCTGAGAGTAGTAATACTTTTCTAGCCTGGCAACAACAACAAAAAAACCCTCAGGTCAATTTTAAAATACTTACTACTTTCAAGTTCTATACCATATGTCAGCTTCAGAGACACTTCCACATGAAGTCAGAGGAGTAGCATGAGAAAATGAACTATCTGACTATTGTAGGTCAGCTGTGAATTGCTAAGCATATCTCAGCCACCTCTCTACACACTCCAACAAACAAAACAGGGACTGAGGATCTTCAAAACCACAAAATATTAAAAAGATGTTAACATTTAAATTTCTGTTGAACTAGTATTATGGTAACCTTGCATCACCAAAAATCACGCAATGCATCATGAATTTAAACTCACACAAAGAAATTACCACTTTTTATGACAGAGAAAACTCAAAAAGTTCAGGGCTAACTTACCAGATACTATTGAGAATAAAGAACAACTGTATAAAGATACATCCAAAAGGAAGAATCCCTCCCATGACAATGCCAGGTAATGGCTTCGTGTAGAAGGATTGCTCAGGAATCTGACGAGGAATTTGATTTGTGCGAACAGGGTGTTCAATAGCCTTTGAACAAAAATAAGAAATTGATAAATAAATAAAATGTCAAATTACAGCACTACCTTTTTGCTTTCTTTTTAAAAAGAGTGGTGGCAAAAGTCTGCTTTTTGTTTTGAGCATGTGCTTGATAGCTACCACTACACTTGCTTTCACTACCAGCCCAGCCACAGACAGCTCTTACTGAAAACATCGTGGCAGAGATTTTGGACTTTGCTTTTTATGTTTATTATCTATCATCTGTTACAGAGCCTGAGCTGATTTATCACTTTTCAGCTGGTGTAGTGGTGGTGTAGACTCCTACTTTCCCCTTCTAAAAATCCCTGCATGTTTTTCAAGATTCAATTAAAGAATCACATCAGGATAAACTTAAAAATGGAGAGGATTCAATCAGGCAATTAAATCCTACTTTAAGATGCATGCATAGATCCGTATGGTGGGAGAAAAAAAAGTTTAAGGCAGATAAATGCATACTTTTCCATCTTTCCCCTTTCATAAAGATTACATCAAAAGCATCAACAGATACTTGTTAGGTACTTGCTTCCTAATTTGATTTTCATGTTTTTGGAACATACCACATGGCCTTATTAGTTTATCAAATTGCCCTTTCTTAAAGGAAATGCCTTTGGATGGTGCACGGGGACATGCTGGAATTTCAACACCGTTATCAGAAAAAACCACTGAATTTTGGTTAAGAAAAATAGGATAACTACACAGTTGACTTAAAAAATGCCTTCTAAGACAATATTCTCTGAAAGTATTACATGAGATCTACAAAGATGGAATTCTGGCTTCCAATACAGGAAAAAAGACACAAAAATATCTGAACTTATAGATACTTCTGTTTGTGGGGGATAGTAAACTAGTTTTTAAGGAAGGAAAAAAAAACCAACCAAACCACCAAGCTCATTATTTAATGATTTGGTCACCAAATTATGAAATGATTGGTCACCAGTGGCACAAAGAGCCCTCATATAAATAAGTAAAACTGAGCAGTTTGGGGGTATATCCTAATTAGTCTGCCAAGCAATGATAACCATTTACAAAACACTTAGGCAAAGAGGATAATTCACAGGAGAACTCTAGCAATTTGATCAAAAATATCCTCAGTGCAGGGGGCAAACAGGAACAAAAAATAGGTGAGCAAACCACAAATGCATAAAGTTGCTTTCCCTTATGCTTGCGGGGTCAACTACTATTTTCAGCAATGAGAAAAATATGCAAATTAAAATAAAAACGGCCAAATCACTGATTTATCTGCAGCAGTCGCTCAAAAAAATACAATAACCCAAATTGTTGCAGACAAGTATCACCCCCAACAACCAACTGAATATCAAAGCCTTGAAATTCCAAGATCAGATATCTGACAGTTCTAAAGTAACTGAACAGAACTGAAGCCAAAACCACAACTAGCTCAGGGGTCATAGCCTATACAGTGAAAAATATTTGTGTGTGTGTGTATACACTTAGAAAACAGCCTCTCAGAAACACTTACGTTTTTCTTAAAGCCAAAGTAGGCACCAATGAACGTCAGCGGGACAGATATGCAAAACCAGAGAGCCAAAATAGCAACCAGAGTACCAAAGGGAATAGCTGCTGAGGAGCCTTCTCCCCAGAGAATGAGGTTCATGATAAAAAAATCCGCAAATACAATCCTGCAAAATACACAGAGCACAGAAATACTGCTTAACATCTAACAATGCTAACAAAAGAATAGCACTGTAGTAAGATTTCAGTGTAAATCTCTGTTAAAGCCAAATGACACACAGGAAATATCAAAACAAAGAGGTCAAACAAGAAATTCTTTGTTAATCTAGTGGGACTGAACTCCAGCAGGAGCTGACGTTCCAGCTAAGCTCTTTCAAATATATGCTTGTCTTAACTAGACTTCGGGGTAGGACTGCTTGCTGTGATTAAGCAGAAAAATTTATCAGAGTGGTTCTACAGTGTATGGCACTATGTAAGACCAACTACAGTGTGGTGAGAGAAACAGCCCAGTTAACAGAAGAAAGCAATGAAAAATGGGCTTGTCTAAAACTTACTACTATCAAAATGCTTTTTCCTAATCAACCTTTTCACATGATGAGGGGAAACAAATGTTTAAAAAGAGAATACCCAAGGATGAGATGCCAGTGACATATTCATCTTCGTCAAAAGCATCATAGTAGTCTTGTAATTTCCAGTAAAGGGACAATGTAATACGATTTATTTGTATAGTAAATCTGTTAAGCTGAAACTTAAAAAATTAGCTATGCATGTCAGAGAAGCAATTTAATTCTGTTAATCATGGTGGTATCTCTCAACTTACCCAGGACAAAGGAATGATGTCAGCAGGACATTTGTTTTCCATTTTTCACCTCCAAATGCTGTATTAAAACATTTGACAGATATCAAAATATGCACTATGCTCAACACTATTAATTTTCCAGTCCATTTGCCTGTTAAACTTAGATTGCAAATATTCAAATAATGTGCTATCATGCCCAAATTTAAAACAGTAAACTAAATCTTCAGTAATAAAACTAAATTTCCTCATCCCATTGCTTAGCCAGAGAGCTTCAAAGCAAAGCAAAATCTCAGACCAAGGTCAGGTATCCAACTAAAACTGTGTCTCTGACCATTTTATCTGCTAAAAGAAGGAAGTAGATTTGGAGTACTTTTAAGTCTTTAAAAAACATTTTAAACCTGGAGTGATTAAGAATTTAAGCTTTCTAGCATTTGACTGCAGGTTTAAGTAGGAAAAGATACATAAATATGTGAAAAGCAAGCTTAACAGTGTTCTTGAAGTAATTCTTGCCTACAAATCTTACAAAAGAGTCAGGGCTAACACGCTTACAGAAGCAGTGAAGTTCTCTTGAGTCTTAACAGCATTAAGCAGTGGTGATACCAAAAGACCAAAGATAGCTTTATTAGGAAAATCTTTATGAATTTGCACTGTGCTGATAAAAATTCTAGTCAGTACACTTTCAAATGAAAGTATCCTGCTGGAATTCAGTGAAGCTGATAATTTCATCTGAGCACTTCCATAATGACATGCCTCTTTATTTCAAGAGTCAGAAGTGATTACGGTTAGAGCGATTTTAATTAAGTTTCTATTTCTTCATAAAAACTTGGTAGAACATGGCAGCAGTTATTAAGATTAACCATTTAATTTCAACTCAGGTTTCACTTTTAAAATGCAACATTGGAAAAAAAACCCCAACTTTTAAAACTGGATATCCATTTCATTTGCATTTTAGTTTATGTCTCACATTATTTGTATACTATAAAAAAACCCTTCATGTTTACATGGTCTATACAGGGTATGAACCACCTCATGTGGTAACAAAAATGTCCCTGGATCAGTCACACGTAACTCTGAAAAACCAACTCACTGATTCCCCAAAAATATAATATGAAATGCAGCCATTAATAGCTACATTTCCACCAAAGACAAGGGATTCAATTTACCTTCAATATATTTCAAAATATCCTTCAAAACACAAATATACAGCATGATACAAAAAAATAATTGTGCTCAATTATTCTCTTCGTATTAACATCTCCTTCCACTTAAGTCTAACTGGCTTGGAGATTAGGAAGAGTTTGTTATCGCATCACCACCACTGTGGAAAAACTGTCTACAACATACAAAGCCACTCTTCCCCTCATTGGTTCTCCTCACGTGAAAATTACAAAATGGTTAGAAGAAAGAACTCCAGTGTCTGGTGCAAGGCTGATGTTCAGAAATAAACTCCTTCTCTAGCCCTGCATGTTCAAAACTGAAGTAGTCCAAAAGATTCACCCCTCTCAGTCAAAAAGTCTTTTACCTTGAGTAAGGTAATTAAAACAAGCTGTATGTGGAATGCCATACTTCACCTTAAAACAAACCAGAGGGTATAGAGATCAACCTTCTGAGGTTTGTGGACAGTTCTTGAAACAATAGCTGAGACCAGTGAAGGAAAACACTGCCAACTAACTCCTGTCAGGGGCCCAAACACTGCTGGGGTGATTTTTGCAACTACAGAACACTTAATAATCCACCTTCCTGCGCTCCTGCCACATTCTGATATGCACTGTTCTCCCACAGGCCTAGGAACTAGCTAAGAGGAGGTGACAGTCACAGGCATGCAAGAATTGAGGTTCATGATGTGTGTGTGTGGGGGGTGTCACTAGGCAACACTGATGGCTCAAACTAAAAGCAGGTTCACACTGTCCCCTTCAAACTACAGGAAACAGAAGTACAAAACTGTCTGGCATTTAGTACTAGTAAAATGAAATTTGCTTCCCAATTTCACAAATGCACAGCAGCAAAAGCAACTCAGGGTCTTCTGTCATGCTTACATCAAAACCAGTGTAACCATATTTCTGTTCTTTATGTGTTTTCTGTCGTTAAGGTAAATACATTTCTCCCACTTATGCTGAGGGACACTACAAACAGTGCTGCAAAGTAAATATTAGTTCTGTGATGATAAGTTACTTCAGTGAACTTAAGCCTTGTCATGGGGGCACGAGCTCAAGCTCTGACAGGGGAAATTTAAGTTGGAGATCAGAAAAAAATTCTTTCCAGAGAGAGTGATCAGGCATTGGAATGGGCTGCCCAG
>JAWWEV010000001.1:79249409-79290611 GCA_035583235.1 Hafferia zeledoni | reverse complement strand
GCTGACCCTGCTGAGCATCCGAGATGTGACGGGATGGGATGGCAGGGAGGCTTGAACTGCCAGGGGACGGTCCCCACAGAGACTCGAACTCAGGGCCTTGGGATTCGGAGTCCAGAGTGCTCTCCTTTACACCACGGGACCACCCTGCTCCCTGTAGTTGCCTGATATACTGTTCCTCTGCTCTTCAACAGAGTAGCAGGACAAAGAATACCAGCTTCCTTCTCTTTTGCAGGTTTCCATGGGAGAAAGGCCTTAGAAAGAAGGCGGCTTTTGCAGCATGAGAGCAGCAAATGATCAGCTTTAACCTATATACAGTGTTATTCACTGAAATACACAAGAGCTTGGATTGAAAAACCATTTACCAGACAACCTCGGTAAACATGGAAATGTGATGCTCTTAAAAGCCACCTATGTGTTTCGCATCCACTCTGTGTGTGGTGGTATGCAAAAATGTAAAGTATGTGGTTAAATCCTAAGCCACCTCTGACATTCTAGTTCAAATACAGTTTCAGACCTACAGATTTACCATTCTGAGCTGATTTTAGTTATCTTCATAATTCAGAGTATTAATGCATGATTTTAAGAGATACCACAGAAACCTCAGTACTCACTTCAAAAGAAACTGAGTATGTATAAGCAATTTTGACTTCTCCACTAGCCTTATTATTTATATCCATAGGTACTCCTGAGCAGTCGGGGTTGTCTGCATTAGTGTGCTTGTAACTGCAGGAAGAAAACACACAGAATGAACGTTGTTTCACTGACAACACTCTTAAGAAAGAATTCATTCATCTTACAAAAGTGTACCAAGGATTCTTCTCTTAAATATAGAAATTGTTCTTATTGGCTCATAGATTTCAGAACTCATAAGGAATCTGTCATAAGCTCATGACTTTTGGAAACTTGAACTTTTTAAACAAGAGTTGTCTCTTCTAAAATGAAAACTTACAGAGAGCACAATCTCCAAGGCTGAGTGCCAAAAATGAAACAAGTTTGAGGAGTGCTAAGAACCTCCAAAACACTCAAAAAGTTACAACATCAGAATTACTAACTTCTACCAGAAAAAGATAAAGATACTTTCAACTGCACCAACAATACAACAAGCTCAGTTATACCACAGAAAGAAAGAAAACATGCTAAGGAATAATAAAACACACATCAGTTGTGCAAAAGCCACATAAGACAGAACAACTGATGAGTGTGTCTGTGAAATCATTCCATTCAAATTCTGGTTGCTGAAGACATCAAATGTTGCACTGCAGTTACGCTTCCATCAGGCACTGGTGGCCTGTTCTGACACCAGACAAAATGTTCTGCAGTTGGGAAATGAGGGTTCTACATGAACTACACAACCCACACCCCACCAACACTTTCAGGTTTTATTTTATCTTTTCTTGGGCCAAACAGGAAACAGTTCACCAAGATGCACTGGGTTCACAACACAATTAAATTAGAGTGTCCTACACTACACTACATCAAATCAACAGGTGAGCTAATCTACAGGTCACATATCTGGAAAAGTTTCTGACTGCCAGTAGGTCCCCAGATCAAGGCAAGTGCCTTGGGATGGATCACTTCATGATCACAAGTTACTTCCAAATACTAACCTTTTTGGTTCAAGTTTAGCAGCAACTAGTCTTGCTCCCAGAGCTTCATTTTCCACAATATGGTAATATATTGTTATGTCAACATGGTTGAAAATATAGAAGGTATCCTTTTCGTGGAATTCTGACTGGAACAATAAAAGATGACATTAAGCAATCAAAAAGATACAGACACCTAAAAGCCTTAGGCAGAAGCTTACATAACAGAATTTTAGGCTGCATACGGTTTTCTGTCAGGTTCTCCTGAATGTGAAATTCTGTGAATATCAAGACAGTAAATTGCCTCCTTGCATTAAAAAGACAAGCTAGAAAAGTGAATGTTATGAACAGTCTACTACATCTGAAAAGTAGAAAAATGAATTTAAAGTATTTATAGGATGTATTTATTAATATATTTCTGTAACTGAAGATGTCTTATTTTATTTAAGTAGCAAACTGAAGAGGTAACTATGTGACAATTAAAACAGAACCTTCCAAGACAAACAATGCACATAAATGCTCTCTGTGACAGAACCACCTTGACATTTGAAACTAAAGATGCACAGCGGGATGAACTGCAAGCAGCAGCCAAGGATACAAACCTCAGGTGAAGTGAAACACTGCCTTGGAATTTAGCCAGTTAAAGAGGTTGTTAAATCATGAGCTGTGATTTAACAGCTATGTCTACTGAAGTTCAATTACTACCTCTTAAGGGGTTTATCCCCATCCTTTCCACAGAGCACCCTAATTATACGAATAGTTTTATATATGCAGGGTTCTTCTACAGTCCTTCAGTTATCTCTACAAAGGTTATCTTCCTTTTATTAACAGCAAATATTTAAATAAGATCAAAAGAATATTGCCAGATTACAAATTTGATCATAAATGCATCCATTCATAAGGAGCTTCTGAAACCAATTCATTATGGAGGCAAGGAAACAAAATTGGAAATTGCAGAAACTGTAGTATTTGGCAAGATCTATTAAATAAAACCAACCATTCTGAAAAAACAAAACCTATTCCAAGTTCTCAGTGACCTCTCCATGGAGGAGCTCTGAGATAATCCAAAGACCTTTTGGACTTGATTCATTCTTATCTCCATAATACTTTCCGTGCATTTCTCTGGACGTTCACCACTTAATCCAATAGATCTATCACAAGAGAATTTTGTTAATACAGAAATCTTACACTATGCCTTCTTCCATTAGCTCCCAGTTTTAGGGAAAGCAATCCTTCAAAAAGTATTCATTTCTGCATAGAGGTGCAAACATACCTATGCAAACCTGCTGCCATGAAAACACTTCTACCCTTCAAAAAAGTAAAAGTATAAGCCTCCAAATGTTTCAGCTTTTTAGGTAATGAAGGATAACATGTTTTCCTTCACCTTAACACATCCTAAATGCTTTGCATGTTCATCCCTTGATCTTTTAGACCCCTTCTAATTACACAGGATAAGAGACAGGGTTCTTTGCCTTGCATCAGGATTTCAAATTGTGGTACCTGCAGAGATACCAAAACACTTACCAAGTTTTAGGCAACATGAATTCTTAAGATAGCAAACACTCACCATAGAAACATGACGCAGGAGAAATGTCAGCCTTTAAATTAGTAAAAAGGGGATATTAAAAATATATAATTGCATAAACATACACTGATAACACAGGCATCTTTTGGACGGCCATCTTCTGTAATGTAACAGCCAATAGGAAATCCAGGATTGCAGAACCTCTGGCCATCTTCCACATCATAACACCAGGTCACAGGCATGTTGTCCACAATCCTGTAAATAACATAGTGACATAGTGAAGGGTCGGGAGTACAAGTCTTATGAGGAGCAGCTGAGAGAGCTGGGGGTGTTTCATCTGGCAAAAAGACTCAGGGGAGACCTTACACCTCTACACAGCTACTTGAAAGGATATTCAAAGTGGGGTTGGTCTCTTCTCCCAGGTAACAAGTGACAGAACAAGAGGAAATGGCCTCAAGTTGTGCCAGGGGAGGTTAGATTGGATATTAAGAAAAATATCTTCACTAAAAGGGTGCTCAGGCATTGAACAGGCTGCCCAGGGAAGTGCTGGAGTCATCAACACTGGAAGTATTTAAAAGACATCCAGATGCGGCACTTCAGGACATGCCTTAGTGGTGTACTTGGCAATGTTAGGTGAATGTTTTATTGGGTTTGTGCAGCACAATCTTAGTTGGCCGGGGGGTACAAAGGGAGGTTTTAGTGAGAAGCTGCCAGAAGCTGTCCCCATGTCTGGCAGAGTCTGTGCCTGCCAGCTCCAACATGGACCAACCACTGGCCTGGACTGAGTGGCAGCACCTCTATGTCACCCATAAGCAACCATGGCAGCACCTCTGGAAACAGATTTAAGAAGGAGATAAAAACCTGACATGGTCAACCCACCACACAACTGGACTTGACCTTAAAGGTCTTTTCCAACCTGAACAATTCTAGGATTGTATATTTGAAATTTTACTTCCATTACATATGCTAGAGAAAACTCTTGCTTTTGTTAGTATTTTAATTTCATAATCAAAACCAGGTAAAACATTAACATATTGCAAATAAGTTTGGCTGGGGTAAAGCCTTTCCCTTGCATCCTCTGCAGCAAAGACATACTAAGCTGCCTTCAAGCAGCAATGCTGGAACAAATTGATAGTTTAAGCAGCAAATCATTTTTCACAGTTAATCTTCAAATTTAAAATGACTTGAAGAGATTATGCATGTGGAGCAGATATGCTATTCAACAGTGCTCTTACATGTCGCTCAAGAACATCTGGTGATGAACATTGTCAGCCAAGGTATCAGTATAGCTGTGGAGTCCAATTCAGTCTGTCAATTCCTAATCTTATTAAGTAGCTTTTAAAACCTTAAAAGTACTTTGCACCATCTGTGTTCCCCAGGAATTTCCTGATAAATTGAAGCTGGATAACAAACCTCTATTAAATCATCGCTTGTGCTACCTTGTTGATCCCTGTCCAACCTACCTCTGTACTGTACTCCTGGAGTAGGTATCATTAATCACAAAATCCAGCCACTGCCACTTTGTGAGGCTATGGCTAAGGAGAACTAACAAATGGATTTTTCATGCCACTGGTTCTAATATTTTACAGCAGTGGGCCTAGCAAAAAAATAAATAGTAGAAATGCCATTAAAAGGACCAAGAATATAAGAAATATCCTAAATTTCAAGGGACATTTTCACACTATAAAACAGAGTTATATCTTACTTAAATCTCATCAGTCATATCAAATTACCTATACTTGCTAAAAATATATCTAAATATATCAGTACAACAGTTTAATCTACAGGGGAAAAAAAAACCAGTTTGAAGTATTTTCTGTGTGATTAGTTTTGCAAAGTTGTGTTACTACATTCATTTTCAACAGGTTCCCAGAAATATTGATGTCACTGAGCCATAGCTTATTCCCACAAGGGGATATCCCATATCAGCTCCCAAGAGCACTAGAAAATGCACTTGCTGCCTTTCCAGCACAGGTGGCTTTTACAAAATAGAAGAAATGGAATGTGATGTTACAGAAAAACAGTTCATGCCAGTGGCAACATTCAACATTTCACCTGCATTTTTACTACTATATCTAGAAAGTTTTAATCTAAATAGGTGAAGACTGAAACATTTGTTCAGAGAAGCAGGAAGCACATATCTGGAATCAGGGCATACCTATGGGCAACACTGGCTAATGATGATGCTTACGTAGTCCTTGCAGGGTGGTCCCATTGTGTAAGGGAGAGCACTCTGGACTCCAAATCCCAAGGACCTGAGTTCCAGTCTCAGTGGGGACCGTCCCCTGGCAGTTCAAGCCTCCCTGCCATCCCATCCCATCACATCTCGGATGCTCAGCAGGGTCAGCCCCGGTCAGTACCGGGTGCTGTGACAGTCCCAAGGACTTCACTGTCACTGTCCAAGCTCGCTCGGCCGTGGCAAAAGGACCTTGGGACTTAAACGGTGGGGCCAGTTCTGCTCACGCTGTGCCTCACCTAAAAAATCCACTGTGCAGGCTGGAAGTGCACACCCACGTGGGGAGAGCCCTGCCCAAATCTGCATTCGCCACGTCTGGCCATACATACATACATTCCTTGCAAAGATATGCCATAGGAACTTATGCCCAAGTTGTTCCTTCTATTTTTGGTCCTGAAGGCTGCTGTTGGCCGAGCACACCAACATGCAAAGCACTAAACAAACACTGAGAACATGGCTGGGTATTTCCAGCATCAAGACGGAGCCCTCTGGCAAACATTTCACAGCCCTTGGATGTGGGTGCAGAGCTCATGGCTGCATCCCAGAGGAACATGTGCCCGAGCTCAGCACACACTCAGCCTTGCCCCACCCTTACGGCCCATCAGAAGGGACCTCAACATCCAAGCAGAAACAGAGCCCCAGCATGTTCCAAGGTTACAGAGGGACTCAGAGAATAGGAGAGGGCCAAGCATTCACGTGTTCCTCAAAATTATTTCATTAATTAATTTTGATTGGCCACCTTTCCCTTTCATATCCTAGAAGGGAAACAAAACTCTTCCAGAACTGTTGATCCTGTCTCCTGGACACAACATTTGAAGGGGAGTGCAAAGGCTCTGGAGGAAAATAAAGATGACATGGCCACAGAATAAAGGTTCCTTAAGACTTTTCTCAAGCTAAGGCAGGATTAACTTCTATATTTACAGGTGCAAAGAAATAGCAGTACTGTACAGTAAGCACAAAGCTTTATGTTTGGAAACAGATTAATTTCCATTACACCGGGCACTTATCTTTCAGAAGAAGGAAACATTTTTACAAAGGCAACAAGCAACACAACATCTTCTGCAAAAACACAAGGGGAATACATTCAGTGCAAATACCTCGTGTTAAATCTGTATTAATTTGCAAATACAAAATTATAAACTAAATTATCACCAACATATTAGATAACCATCTATGAATTTTTATACCAACTTACCAATGATGTTGGTAATTCAGTAGCATACTTTTTTTCAAGAAGTCTAACTTCTGTTTATCCTCGGACTTTGTGGTATCATATGTTTTTGTACAAACAGATTTACATGTCTCTTTCTTGTTGAATGTGAACTGAAAAAAATGAAAGACATAGGAGCAATAAGGTAACAAATTTTGTCTTATTTCAGTATTTAACAATTTCCCCAATGAATTTAATTGCCTATACTACTATAACAACAACACCTAACAAATTACCAAGACTAGGTCTATTAACCTTCCATAGGGGGTTTTTATACTGGTGTGTGCTATAAACCCCTCCTGTGCTCACTGTAGGAGCCCTGCACCAGGAGCTCCTTGTTACTGACTAAAACATGTTTTCTGCCATGATTTACCAAGTCATTTGACCTCACAGAAGCAACACTGTCACAGGCAGCTGCAACTGATAACTTTGTCTCCTACTGCCTGTAGGAGAGAGTATGAGAACTTCAGTCACCAGAAAAGATAAACTGGCTAACACCACTTCTAATTCTTCCATTTTATGGATGCAGTACTTTCAGATCTGGTTCCAAGAAATAGGAGAGCTGAGGAGCAATAGTCAGGTTTTGTCTGGTTCCAAGGAGAAGAGAACCCCCACAGCATTTCAGGCTACACCTTCACAGGGCAAAGCACATAGTTACAATTATATTAAACTGACAGATTTCTGTTCTGTGGAACTTCAGATTTTGAAGCTCTTTCAGATAAAGTTCTTGTAAAAATGTTTTCCAAGATTCTTATCTTCTCCAGTTACATTTGAACATACACATTACAAAACACTCCTTGTCAGAAAACAAACCCTGTAAGGAGATGGTTCTATCCTCTCTCCAAACAACACTTGGCCAAGATTTTCAGAAGGGCGTTTCTTTCCTTCTGCTTGACAAAAATCAAACCTGAGTTAGGAAAAAAAGATTAAAAAATTAATAAAATATTCTTAAAATATTCTCAGCTGCAAATAATGTTCCCAAATCAACACCCTCAGCAGAAGTAATGAAACTACACATTTTCCTTATAGACAACAGTTTCTTCCTTCAAACAGTAAGGCAAAGTGTGAAAATCACACTCACGGTTTAAAAAAAAAACAACAAAAACCAAAAGAAAACCAACAATCAAATCTCTTAATCATCTATTTCAGAATAGTATAGCATAAAGTCTCCTTAAGTAATTAAAAGTTTTCTATTTGACCAGGGATTTTAGCCAAGAATGGAACCTTTACATGGAGTTTCATAATGACAGAGGGAAAAGCATGCAGGCCAGATTCCTGGGGGTGGCTGGGTGCGAAATAAAAAAATATCTACACACACACAGACAGGGCCTTTACAACAAGCACTATTAATCAGGTAATTGCAGTTTTATTCACCAACACATTTAATAGCACATACTCCAAGTTTTTCCAATCTATTTTTAAGTGTATCACATTCGTGTTCATTAAAGTATAGACAGAATCGGTCCTTAATCTCTTCAATGTTAAGTCAAAACATTCTTTGAAGCAAAAACTTTACGTAGCTGTACCAGGCACCGATACGTTTTGTGCACCCCGATGACGTTTACCAAGAAAACATTTAACACCTCATTAAGATAATTGATGGGATGTTCACACCTCATTACCACGTTAACTCATCTGGCTATAGGCTACTGAAGACAGCAGTAATACTTTGATGTATAAAATGACAACTAATGCAGAAAAGTGAATCCATATATAAGTGTGTATATATATACACACACACACACACACAAACATTTTAACCTTAAGTTACACTAAACCAGTGATTCAACCTACATGAGGGCCTCTGAATCCATGCATTACTTCTAAAGGGCAAAGAACACTGAGAAGATGAAAGAAGTGTAATGATGATAATTCAGTACCACACTTTTTTCAGGAAGTCTCGTTTCTGTTTATCTTATTAATAGCCATCTGCTCACTGACATTTCTATTTTTGCAAACTTATGTTAAAAAAAATAAATAGGCATTCCTCAGTGGCAAATGACTGTAGCAAGATGTAGATAACACTCTTAGATAAATTAAATCCACCTTTTTGGAATAACTGAGAACTAAAATGACATAAACAGAGCAACATACTTACGCAGTGTATTCGTAGGGAAGGACAGACTCCACAGAGTCAAGCCTGTTCACAAACAGCTCAATTCCAGACTGAAAGAGTAGAGACAATCAGCAGTTACATTAAAGCACTTCTTCAATTCCCATGGATATATAAAAATAGATTTGTTTGAATCAGGTAAAGCTGAAAACATAAGATGTGTAATGGTACATCTTGGAAATGTAATGAACTATATCTGCTGAGAGTGTAAGGAAAACACTAACCATGACCAAAGCAGTGACCACATGATAAACTCACTTTAAGGCTAACATAACCACTCAGACTACAGGACAGCAGGAAATCATGCACAAAAATAATACAGTTAGCACAGTTGCCAGTGTTTTAGTTTAATGTACCAAGTTAGAGCCGTGTTAGTCATCATCACAACTTCTGTGTAATAAAAGTCTTAAAAGAACATGAATGAAAGCACAGATGAGATCAGTCCTTCCTGTAATTAAGGTATTCCATAACTTTATCTATGTAGTAGCTGAAAACTGACGTATGAAGATTTAAACACTCTTTTCAGATCAATACATTATTTTAGGTTTCAACAGAAGCTCATTCCAAAGAGAAGGTAAGGATTTAACTTGTTATAAAAGTTTTTCAGTAACTCTACCAACTTGAACAACAACCTGAAATTCAGCCTGTAGTGGTTTCAGCCTAGTTTGGTCTATACACACTAATCACAGATGGGGCAGCCTGCTGCTATGGAAAGGGAGAGGTCTGTCACTCTTCCCTCTTAGTCTCAAAATCCCTTCCCTTATTCTAGTCCCGCAGCTCCAATGTATTCCAAGTGTTTATCTTACACTGCTTTTGGCAGTTATCTGCTTGCACAGTAACCCAATTCAGCTGGCAAAAACAGTGAAAGACTTACCCTAAAAAATTCTAAAGAGCAGTGCTTAGTAGCATAGCAAGTTGTCCTGGCCTTAGCTGGGACAGAGTTAATTTTCTTCCTAGTAGCTGCTACAGTGCTGTGGTTTGGATTCAGAGAATAATGCTGATAACACAGTGATGTTTTAGTTGTGGCCGAGTAGTGCTTACCCGCAGTCGAGGACTTTTCAGTTTCTCATGCTCTGCTAGTGAGGAGGTAGACAAGAAGCCAGGAGGAAATATGGCCAGGAAAAGCTGACCTATGCTGGTCAAAGGGCTATTCCACACCACAGGACATCATACTCAGTACATAAACTGGGGGGAGTTGGCCAGGAGCCTCACTGACCCCTGCTCAGGGAGCATCAGTCAGTGGGTGGCCAGCAATCGTATATCACTTGTTACTCTTGGGTTTTATTCCTCTCCCTCTCTTTGTCCTTTTCATTAAAGGAATTATTGCTATTATTATTGTTATCATTATAATTAGTATTATTAGTATATGTTACTTTGTTTCAATTACTAAACCGTATTTATTTCAACCCACAAGTTTTCACTTTTTTCCTCCCTGATTCTCCTGCTCATCCCACCAGGAGCAGCAAGGAATGAGGCAGCAGCAGCAGTTCTTATTTGCCATCTAGGGTTAAAGCACAACACAAGCTGAACTGTCTTACTGTGTGATCGGACAAGAGCTGAAGAGTCAAAGGAAGGTGAGTGCCCTCAAGAACAAGACCTCTCCCTTTCAACAGCAAGTCACCTATTTTCTCAACAACAGAAGAGCTCTTCCTCCCTTTGAAAATTCACTCAAGTTTAGCCAAACAAAAAAATTCTGGAGAAAAGGAAAAAAAAGAAAAGGTGGAATTGTTCACCAGTGTCTGTAGCTCAGATACTTCAGCAAGAACTGCATTTTACCCATATACCTTAGCTGTCCTCACACAAGTCAGGATGCAGCTCCATGAGAGTTGGCAGCTGAGAGCTGTCAGGTTGACCCACTAAGTGAAGACACACCTCAGAGCTGCTCTTTCCCTGCTCTAAGCCATGCAGAGCTGTCCCTCGCCTCTGGGCAGTGCACGCTCAGCATCATTCTGTGAGCCACGTCAACTTCCTAACACCGCAAAAAGCTGGACTAGGAAAAGTTGGATGGTTTCCTGCCATGTAAATAAGCTCAAAAAAGGATTTAACAAGTAACACGGCTGGGTCAATGCAGAGGACAGGAACACACTGCCCAGGGGAAGACAGGAATGAAATCTCTCCCTCCCAGCAGCAGGGAATTAGACTTCCTCAGCTGGTCACAGAACCACGGCCTTGGATTAGCTGATTTTTGGAGAGGATTTACCTGAATGCTCCAATTTTTCCTAAGAAGTATATGAATTACTACAGGTGAGCATCTTGACAAGCAATTTCCCATACAACAGCAAGTATCCTTTGGAGCAATCAGTACATTTTTAAACTGAGCAGGGATTCTTAATCATCAGGTGAGAAATGCTGTTTCAGTCTGCACAGATCACATCTCATTTCTGATGACAGTCCAACCCAAACTAGGAAAACCAGCCAAACAGAGTTTGCCCAAGCAGATCAGCAGGCAGCTGGGAAGAAGGGGGAAAAGTCCTGAGTCTCATAGCTCTTGTGCTGCTAACTACATGCTCCATTGATAACATCCCATCCCTTCTCACCAGCAAAGGACAGGAGATGCACAGGGATCATAACACACAAATAGTATCACTGGAGATCTGGTATGTGGATCTAAATCCTCAGGGCAGAGGAAAATTCACTACTATTACTGACATCTCCATCAACATTGACAATTCCAAGAACTCTGTGAAAACATGTAAAAAATGAAAGCTTATTCACTTACATAAATATTATGACACAGCAATTAGGTGACCACATATGGTTTTTCCTCACCAGGCTGAGTTCCGCTGCAAACGACATGGGTGAATTGGATATCAAGAGTGAGTCAGACTTCTCCACATGCCCATGTTTCAATTAGTACATAAATTGATCAGAGGTGGCCAATTTTTTCAAGATTACACCTGTTGAGGTGTTCAGCTGCCCACTGATGGCACATTTACAAGTACCCAAATCCCTCACCTCACATTTATGAAAGGAAAAATTCTCAGGAGGAGACAAACATTTTGTACTCCCAGGCACTCAGCAATAGGACAAGGGGGCTCAAGCTCTGCCAGGGGAAATTTAAGTTGGAGATCAGGAAAAAATTCTTTACAGAGAGAGTAATCAGGCATTGGAATGGCCTGCCCAGAGAGGGGGTGGATTCCCTATCCCTGGAGGTTTTAAAAATGAGATTGGACATGGCACTGAGTGCCATGACCTGGTAAATGGACTGGAGTTGGACCAAGGGTTGGACTTGATGATCTTGGAGGTCTTTTCCAACCCAATCGATTTTATGATTCTATGAGGAATAAAAATGCAGAGGCACCTGAGAAAGATCACCCCATAAGTGTCTTAGGTTGGTTACAAAAGACAGTAGGCACCCTGGTTCACTTGACTTAAAAAAATAAATCTGTCTTCTACAAGCTTAAAATGGGAATAATCCAAACACAGCAATGTTTTCAGAGATGCTGTGAAAAAATACAAACTGTATCCTGAAAGTCTTAGCCTGTATTTGAAGAAAAAACATTCCTTAAGAGGGTAGTGCAGCAGTCTAACAGGTCACCCAGGGAGGAGACAGGTGCTCCATGCTTGGATGTTTCCAAGCCTTGTTTAAGCAAAGTAGAGCTGAGCTGAGCTGGGGTTTCCAACAGCTGTACTTAAACAGGAGGCTGCACTATGTGACCTCCTGAGGTCTCACCATTTCTGTGGTCCTGTAAAAAAGTGTCCACAGAATGTTCTACTACTACGGCTCAAGGGCCTCCACTACATGTTTGGCTGATTACCTGCTCTGCTGGTTCAGGATAGGAAATGGATAAAGTCAGCACGCAGTATTTAAACAAGCATATAGCTTAAAGAGGCTCTTATTTTGGAGAATCACAGACCAGTGTTTCACGTAATGCAGAAGCTGAGAGCTCAAAAATGCAAGACTGCTACTTTGAACAGCAGTAAGACCAGGACTGATAAAACAGATTGGTCTTGAACTTCCTCATTCAAGTGTTAAAGCACAGTCCAGTGTCATCCTCCATCCCTGCAGCAGCAAACAACTTCAAAAGGTTCCCCGAAGAAGCAAAGACTATTTTAAGTACAGAATCCTGACCTACCAACATCCACCAAACATGTAATTTGGTTATGTGAACTTTGCTTCTCACTTCTGCAGGCATGAAACCAAGTTTAAGCTTCACTTGAGACTCTGGGGCCTGGAAGCCCCTACACTTCAGATTCCTACAGCCAGAAAGGCACAGCAAGGAAAATGTCACTGGATATTTACTTTGATTTGGTATCTGCTCGCAGTCACCGCTGCTCGCTCCAGCCAAGAACCACACACACCCCCGGCACGACCTTCCTTGCTTGCTGCAGCTTTCCTACAGGGATTTGCAAGGGCCCGAGAGACGAAGGGCCGGATCTTCCTAATTGCCCAACGTGTCCGTAACTCACGGAGTGAGCCGGCAGCTCTCCCCTTCCCTCAGAGGGACCGCAGGCACTTCCCAGCCAGGCCGGAACTGAGCCAGGAGCCAGGACAGCAGCTCTGCCACTCCCCTGGGTCCTCTGTCTCATTAATTTCCTTTTCAACGAGCAATGGCCATAAACTAAAACACAAGAAGTTTCACCTCACCGTAAGGAAGAGCTTTACGGTGAGGGTGGCAGAGCACTGGCACAGCTGCCCAGGGAGGTCATGGAGCCTCCCTCTCTGGAGACACTCCAAACCCACCTGGCCGCGTTCCTGTGTCACCTGCTCTCGGTGACCCTGCCTTGGCAGGGGGGTTGGACCTCCAGGAGTCGCTTCCAACCCGAGCTATCCTGCGAGCACAGCGGGAACTGGAGCCCGCTCCGAGCCCCGCTGCCGCCGGGAGCCGCGGTACGGCACAGCGGGGCAGCTCCACAAGGCCCGCACAAACCCCGCCACGCAGGGGAGACACCCCCGGGCCGGGCCGGGCCGGGCCGGGCCGGGCCGGGCCGCGCCGCACCCCGGGCGGCCTCAGGGGCCTGTCCTGGGCGCCCCCCAGGCTCACCTTGCACTCGGGCTTCTCCTTGCCGGCCTCGCAGAAGTTGACGGGTGCCAGGCCCGGCAGGTAGAAGGCGGCGGCGGCGGCCAGGAGGGCGGCTGCGAGGAGGAGGCGCAGCAGGGCCATGTCGGGCCGGGCCGGTCTCTGGGTGGCCGCGGGGCCGCGCCTGCCTCTGTCCCCGCGCGCGCCCGCGCCGCTTCCGGCTCCCCCCACCGCGCGCGCGCCAGCGACAGACACGTCGTCACTGTCCGCGCGAGGGGCGGGGCCGGCGAGCGCCGTCCCTTCCGGGGAGCAGCGCCCCCTGTTGCCATGGCAGCGCCGCCGGGAGCGCTGCGGGCCGGGCCGGGAATGGGGCGGGGCGGGAACCGCGCCGGGACGGGAACCGCGCCGAGAGCGCTGTTGGACGGGATGGGATCAGCGCCGAGAGCGCTGCGGGACGGACCGGGAACCGCGCCGGGAGCGCTGGGGGATGGGAATAGGACAGGACGGGAACCGCGCCGGGAGCGCTGCGGGACGGGCTGAGAGCCGCGCCATGCGCGTTGCGGGATGGGACGGGAACCGCGCCGGGAGCGCTGGGCGATGGGAACTGTTCCGGGAGGGCTGCGGATCGAGCTGGGAGCCGCGCCATGAGCTCTGCGGGATGGGACGGGAACCGCGCCGGGAGCGCTGCGGGATGGACTGGAAACCGCGCCGGGAGCGCTGCGGGATGTACTGGGAACCGCGCCGGGAGCGCTGCGGGATGTACTGGGAACCGCGCTGCCAACAGGGAGCAGGGGGATCCCGCCCCTCTGCTCAGCCCTGCCCAGGCCGCTTCTGCAGGGCTGAGCCCAGGTCTGCGCTCCTCAGTGCAGGATAGACCTGGAGCTCCTGGAGAGGGTCCAGCGGAGGGCAACCATGATTATTGGGGTATCACCCTTATGAGAAACGGCTGAGGGAACTGGGCCTGTTCAGCCTGGAGAAGAGATGACTGAGAGGGACCTCATCAATGACTATAAGTATCTGAAGGGAGGGTGCTGAGAGGATGGAGCCAGGCCCTGCTCGGTGGTGCAAAACAATAGGATAGGAGGCAATGGGCAGAAACTGATGGACGGGAAGTTCCACCTGAATATGAGGAAGAATTTCTTTGCTGTGCAGGTGACTGCGCACTGGAACAAATTGCCCAGGGAGGTTGTGGAGTCCCCCTCACCGGAGATACTCAGGAACCCTCTGGACACAATCCTGTGCCACGTGCTCTGGGATGACCCTGCTTGCACAGGGAGGTTTGATGAGGTGACCACTGAGGTCCCTTCCAGCCTGACCCATTCAGTGATTCTGTGAATGTCCTCAGGCAAGGGGAGTAGCACTGAGAAGCCACGTGGTATCCCCCGTCTGGGATCCCAACCCTGTCAGGCTGCGCTGGCTTCACACCTGTCCTTGCTCTTTTTAAAATAAATGTATTTTTTTTAAAATAAATTTTGTCTGGTTGTTTTTTGTTTTGTTTTGGGATTTTGTTTGTTTTTGGGGTGTGTGAGTGTGTGTTTAATTCTCAAGGATGTCACCTGGAGGAGGGATCCACCACACCCAGCTACTCTTGCTAATACCCTTGAGTTTCCTATAGTTTTCAATTCAAGAGTTCCTAAGTGTGGAAGGGGTTATTTGAATATAATCTCACATCCCTGAAATAAAACACAAACTTCCTTTAGAGGCAGGGGAATATGGTTGTGGTCTGAAAAGGGGAGGCTTATTTTTTACAAAAATATGAAAACTTTCATCCAAAATGTAAACTGATCTCTATTGCTCACTTCTCTGCCTGTGAGCTCCTGGGGGCAAATGATGACTGGCACAGCTGGGCAGGGAGCAATTGCCCCACTGGGTAGTCAGGGAGGCAGGATGGCCTCCAAACCCAGGCAGTGTGTGGCCATGGCATGTTATTGCCCACACCACATCCAGAGCAAACAACACCCCTGTCTTTTCTTTAATTCTCCAAGTTTATTTCTTCATGGTTTTCAAACTAAACTCCCAGGTGAGGTGTACCCACTGACTCACTGGAACTGGGGAGGAAACACGCAGACAGACAGACAGACAGTTGCGGGCTGTGGTGGACTCCTGTTGCAGCTGAATGTTCAGAACAAACTGAATCCGTGTTCCTGCCATATCACCAATGGCTGCTGTCATGTGGCATGATCTGTTGGAAAAAGTCCCCACCAAAAACACCCTAGAGAAGAGGCAGACATAAAAAGTCATTTTTGATAACATAGGAGAGGACATTGCTCAGATCCTCATTTCACCTTTCCCTGCTTCTTCATATTTTTCATCAGTTCGGGTTTGTGCAACTTCAGAAACTCTAAAGAACACCCTCTCATGAAAAACTGTAAATGCTACATTTCCACTAATTTCCTTGATTCTCACAGCATGTGTCATTTCCTTTCTTCTATTTATCACAGGTTTGGGGGGCACACGAGTTGCTCACACAATCCTATACAGAGCCAACATCTGTGGGCAGCCAAGGTGTTGCCCAAGGCCTGTGTCCTGCAACACAATGTCCCAGTGCCTGAGAAGGCAGGGAGGGAGATACCTGGCTGCAGTGCCCAACCTGTGTAGGGCAGGGTGAAGCTTCAGGTGGGTCAATTCTTACAGCATCTGACCAGATACAGAGCTGAGCATCTAAATACCTAGGTCACATAATGTAGTCCTTAAGTAAGATAATTTTAATAAGTTTTCATATAGTTTCTACATTACACAAGCCATTCTTTGAGATAAATGCATGTTAATGTATAGCATATACATTAGATATTTTTGAACTATCCATATATTTAAAATTTAAGTTCATCTACCTTTTTTATTCCAATTCCTACTTGTCTCATCCTGTAGATATCCTGAGAGCGCAGTTATAAGATCAAGCCTCATGACAAGCACAGCTGGAGAAGAAATCCCAGTTCCCTCTTTTTATTTAAAATTACTCATGGTTAGGATAATCAGGTTGTAAATGACCCAAGTTCAGTTCCTTCTCTGCCACAAAGGAGTTCAAACATATCTCCCATTTCCCAGGTTAATATTCCAAGCAAATTACTTTTGTGGGCCTAATTCCATTCCTTCACATGAGAGAATATTTAAAAGCCTTTGCCCGTTTAATCCTCTTCTTCCTTGAGAACGCTCTAAAAGCTGCACAATGAGTAGGAGTTGTGGTCTATTTTGTGATCTGCTTAAATCTCTCCTTTTACTCTGCCTTTGTAATGGCAAAACCTGCTGATTCAGCCATTTTAAGGGATGATTTGCCACTTGGTCCAAACAGTATTTTCAGTAGATGTGGTGCCATATGCTATGATGCTCCTTCCTCTCTGCTCTACGAAGGTGATGTGGAAAAACAGTCTGTAGGCTGTGTTATTTTGGAGCAACTGTAACCATGGGTTATAATCCCAGGAATGGCCGTGGTCCTTGAGATCCAACTTGAGGCTGGGCAAAACCCATCTTCTCTAAGTTATTGAGAACTTCAGTGGTAATTTGCTTGATAATTTCTCTTCTTAAATTCCCCGGCTATGGGTTTGATAGCCATAGGTTACAGTTCAGGGGATGTGGTCTTAGTACCAGAAGAACAAGTATCACAGGTTTTTATCATCAGAAATTCCAAGGTTATGAGAGACTGAAATAAAACACAGAAAAAAAAATATTATTTCAGACACTAATGAACCAACAGAAGCCAAAGCAAAAGAACAGCCTAGGTCTTTTCCTGATAAATTCTTGTGACAAGAAAATATGAAGATAAGAATATAGATTGTCCAGAAACTGCTGGGAAACTAAGCGTCACTCCTTGAAAAGTGTTACCCTCCTTTTTAGCAGAAACTATTACCCTTCTTTTTATCAGAAACTGTTGGGAATAACTTTTGCTGTTCTTGTGGTGGTTCCACCTTTTGCTGCTCATGTCTGGTCTCCAAGGGGTTCCGCCTTTGTTGGAGGATTCACAGCTCATACAGTTTAGCTCTAAATTTCAGAAATGATGTCTTGAAAGTTCCTTGTGCCCTACAGCTCAGTGGCTAATGTCTTCTCCTAGCATGTTCCCTCCTCTGCCTGAAGGCACTGTAAACCACTTTTCTCACTTTTTTCAACTTGACCTTAGCAGCCAAGTTGTGAGTATGTTCAGCTTGCGTGGAACAGATAAATAATCCTGGCATGTGCAAGCACAAAGTTGTTTCCCCCACTACAGGTTTTACAGGTGCAGTTACAATTTTCGTACCAAAAGAGCAAAATAATACTCTGCTGCATAACGTTTAGGGTGCTGACTGGATACAACTAACATCCACTTTGCTGCTAATTGTAATTTCAACTTTTTCTTTTTTTAAAGTTTTAATATAAACTATTTGTTTGCAGCCTGGAACCAGAATCTTGCCTAGCAACTGAAATTCAGAGTTTTGTAACTAAGTTTGCTCTTTTTCTCTCCCAAGACAACTGTCACTAATAATGACAAATTCTATATTTGTCATTCATATTTTGTGGAAAATTCCCTGCTATTAAGTAGCCCCTACACTGCTGGATTGGCCATTTTTCTATAAAATGAGAACTAAGGGTGAAGACTTAATCAGCTGGAGGTGGATGCTGAATCGAAGTCCCAGATGGCAGTGCTAACAATCATTGCTGGTAATAATTTCTCCTCCTCCCCACAGCAGCTGTATCCAGTGTGTCTAAGAACTTCTCACAGATGAAACAGGTGCAGGATTATGCTTTGTGAAGATTGATTTTACTTTGGCCTGAGAAGATTCAAACAATACCATTCTTCTAAGCATAAGGTACTTCTGCAAGTGATTGAACAATCTTTAGGGAGCTCTGAGCCTTAAAACAGAGGGGTCTGTGTTCCTCCTCAGTGGGATGACAGCAGAGCACGATTACAGGAGAGCTATGACAGTATCTGAATTGGAAGTCAAGCACATCAGGTGCCCCAGTCCTTTGTGGATCCAAAGCTTCCACAGCAATAGCAGCTTGTCATTGACCATGTTACCTGTGGGAGTGGAGGCACTGTATGAGCAGTCCATGCAGGTGGATGGCAGTGTCACCTGTGAGGTACCAGGGCAGAGGTCTTGCTGGTTTGCCTCTCTCTGAAGGCAGGGTCCTTCAGTGGCCAGGTGCTGGCCTCCTGCAGCTCAAGACTACAACCTGTGAATACTCTGCAGGGCTTGGTGGCATGTGAGCTGTGCTTCTCCTTCAGCAGAACAGAGCTCCAGTGTCTGAAGGAAAGCATATCCTCTAGTGCAGCACCCAGTTCACCACCCAAGTAAACAGTGCAGTGTCCAGAGTAGTCACAAGGTCACAAGGTGTGTAGAAACTCCTGTGGTTGTACCATTGCTGACTTTGTTTGGCTTTTATGACTTGCAAGTCTGGTTTTGGGGCCTTCTCTTTTTTTTTTTTTTTTTTTTTTTTTTTTTAATCTTTGTTCAGGCATTAGATTTAGCACTTCCTGTGACTTTATGACCAACTTCAAATTAATGTTTAACACAACTCCTTCCAGGCTTTTGCTGTGCTATCAAGGCCTATAGCCTTTCCCTTCTCTGTTTCCTAGGGCACTAAAAATATGCAACAGTCCAATACCTGACTTGCTGAAGAGAAAGGACTTACTGAATAAAATAGGCAAAGAAGATCTCTGTCAGGTAAAAGCAACTAATGAATTACATGTAAAAGGAAAATACTGAGACTATCACCATACATACAAGGCTAAATTAAGCTCTGCTGACTCTTTTGTCTGACCAGTGGGACAGAGTCTTTGGAGCAATGAGTGTGCTGAGTGGGGCGCAGCTATTCCTGGCAGCAAGCACTAACCAGACTCCTCCAGGAGGGAGGAGGGACACGTGGCACCAGCTGGTGCCGTCTGAGCACTTGGGGCCTTGGGAGCAGCTACATTTATGAGTCTCTTCAGCAGTTGCTATAGGTAAGGTTTCTGTGAGGTCCCTAGTGGGTTTTAAACCTGCACAAAAGGAAGTGTGGGAAGATTGCTGCCTGCCTGGCCCACGTCTCCCATGTTTGGAGCGGGTCTGGTTCAGGCTGCACCAATTAGAGTGTTCAGCCCTCAGAGTGTAAGAATATAATTGCTGTTAACATCAGTACCAATTACAGGGATTGCAAAGAAACAAACCTTTACATGGGAATATGTCTGTGGATAAAACAAAGGGGAATGCTTTCTTTTTATAGCTCTATGAGCCCCAAATCACTCGAGGTGGTTACCTGTTCAGCAGTGTGCATGGTCAGTAATTAAAAGTTCCACTGTAAGCTTAAATATCCAAGATTGTTGAAGTTTTCAGGCTTAAATATTGTTCCTGGTGGTCACTGTTTTCTATGAACTGGGAAAAGAAGAATCTGTTGTGGGCTTTTTTTCCTTCAAGAAGGCTGATTGGGATCTTTGACAAGAGTTAAACTAGATTTTTGGGGGGAACAAACAATTCTTTAAGAAAATGTAATCACCTTCTTCTAGCCCATAAATGGGAACACAGAGAGACACATACACAGACACCATTTGGTTATTAGCAGGTAATCTGTGGTCACATTTGTCAGTTATTCTGCCCTAGGCCTGTATCCTTCTGTGGCATGATATATTAACATGCAATCAGCCACATTCATTCATAAAGGTCTTTACCCAAGGCCAGGTTCTGGTATTCCTGGTGAATTTTGCCTGTTTGTAAAGTGAAGAACATTTATAAAATTCAGATTGAGGGAAGCCTTCTGGAACAAGGCAGTGAAGGCTGCAGAGCTGATTTGGGTGCATCTACTGGAAATCTAGACATGAAAGTATCCAAGCAGTTAAATTCTTCTGAGGTTTATTTTCCCAGTAATATCAGTTGAGAATTATGTGCCAAATTAGGAGTTGGATATTCATGTACATAGAGTTTGCACCGTGCTCTTTAGGTCTTAATTTCAGTCCTTCAATTTTGTAAATGGTATGCTGAGTATTTTTTGACTCATAGAAAGAGTATTTGTCCTACTGTTTTCCCCCACTAGCGCTGCAGGAATTGCTTTACCATGTCTGTCAATGCCTGGTATTTAGGTGTCTAACAAGCATGCCATAGGAAGGACTGTTTAGAAAGGGAGTTTCTCAATAATCCCTTCAATTCCTGGAATTTTATGCCCGGAAGTATGAGAAAGGTTGTTTGTCATAACTCTTACGCCTGCTTTATCCATGTGATCTCACCGCAACTGTGATTGTTACGCTTAAAGTCCTAAGCCTTTTTAGATTTCAAAATATTTTGATCTTGGGTATGAAATACTGTCATTACCTTAATAAATATCTGATGAATTATGTAAAAGAGAAAAAAGTGTATTTTTCATTTGTTTCAAATCTGGAGCTGTAAGTTCCATCCTCTACTCCTAGTGTTGAAAAAAGGGGTGGATGACAGAGCTATGTTTCCCTGCCTTGCATCACCATATTTCCCTTGTGACCACTCCTTACACTAACCCATCTTTGGGAAAAGCCTCAGCCCTGGTGTCAGTCAGGCTCTGAGGAATATTTCTATCAAAATAAAAAAATCCTGATCTGGGGGAAAAGCAGCTTTTAATATGCAAGTTTTTCAAATAGTGGAGAAAACAGGACTGGGGCAAAGCAATGCTGGAGTGATAACATCCCTGCCCTTTGGGATCAAACCTGTGCTGAAACAGATCCATGGGAGCCATTAGCTAAAATGATATATAGGCCATCCTAAATTACATCAAGCATCAGGCTGGTAACATATACAGATGCTACAGAAACCTATACAAGTTGGCTTTGTCCTATCAGGTTGTTGCAGTGGTGACAGCTCTGTGGGACTGTTGGGCTACCTGGTAAGGTGAGTGGGACTGCAGGAATCCTCCCTGGGATACCACTGCTGAGAAGGTGACCTGAAGAAGGCTTCCAGCAGTCCACTGGCCACGCCATGCTTCAGCCAAGTGTTCAACATTTGGAGCACTTACCTGGGCTCAGCCCCTGCTAGTTAATGCTGGTTTACATGGCCAGTTCCTGCCTCTTGCACTGGGGTCAGAGCAAGTGGTGCCTGCCAGGAGATGAGTGAAAAAGATCATGAAAGAAGCAGCTATCAGCTGGTGACTGTGCTGGGAGGCAGCAGGCAAGTAACCTTGCTCCATTTTATGGCAGTGCTTCACCTGCAAGTGCCCGCTGTGAGTGGAATTGCCTGGGCTGGTGCTGTCCTTTCTCAATTTCACTCTCAGCAGGCTCCGCAGGTGAAGCATTTCAGTGTGGGAGTCGGACTTTGCTTTCTCCTTGACAGTCTGAAATAGTGGAGAAAGAAGGTAATAAGTGGAGAAAGAAGGTAATAAATGGAGAAAAGGAAAAGCAAGACAGAGAGCCACAAAATGCAGGTTGTATGTTAAATGGTAATGGCAGTTCAGTGCTCCCAACCCTCTAAACTAGAGGGATTTGACACTAGTTAGAGTTTTACTTCGTTCTTTTAAGCTTTGCACGTAGAAATAAAAGAAGTGAAAGGACTTCACAATTAGAAGTGAAAAATCATGGTGAATAATATTATGTTTAAAATACCATGTAAGATGATGTGGGTGGAAGTAAAAGATAATTTTCTTGATCTTTAAGCTAACAGAGAATTTTAGTGGCTGTTTCTGGGAGAAATCCAGGCAAAATTATTTTGCCCTGTTTTTCTAAATGCTACATTTCAGATCTATATGCCTTGGGGTTTTGGGGGTTTTGTTGTGGGTTTTGTTGCCCTTTCTTAGACAACCTGCTTAAGATTTTAAGTGTTGCTGGGTGCATGAAGCCACTTCCCTTGACTTCAGAGAGAAATTCAGCATCCAAGATGAGAACTGTGCAAAATCAGTATCTGCACTGAATGTCTGACTGTTTTTTACTGAGGAAAGAAGTGCATCAATTAGGAGACAGGGCCGTTGACACAGCTTTTAAGCTCCCAGACCCTTCTCTTTCCAATCAGTTACATCCTAGGGCTTCTAGGGAGTGGGCGATAGCATAGAGCCAAAGCATTTGAGCTGGTTCCTGACTCCTAGGGGAATTCCTTGCATGGAGACTGGGAGGCTGATGGCAGAGCTGCAAAAATCCTGCATTAGCCAGGGTGACCTGATACCCTGAGCCAGATCCCTGTATGCAGCAGGAGACATGGGGAAGTGATGCCTGTACCTCCTGTAGGATACAACCCACAGCACCAGAAACTCTGTCCTAGATAT
Organism: Hafferia zeledoni; assembly: GCA_035583235.1. Classification (NCBI taxonomy): domain Eukaryota; kingdom Metazoa; phylum Chordata; class Aves; order Passeriformes; family Thamnophilidae; genus Hafferia; species Hafferia zeledoni. The sequence goes on along the minus strand of JAWWEV010000001.1, from coordinate 79,267,827 downwards.
GTGTTTGGGAGGCAATCACATGGTGTAGCCCATCCCTGAAGTTTTGTGGATAAAGAGCAGCTTTTTGTGCCAGTGACATGAGGCTTATGTCCGTCTCACTTATGCAGCTGTACCTGGTGGCTTGCGTTTTGCTGCTGGTTGAGAGGCTGCTGGAGGAAGGCAATCTGAGTGGAAAAGATCACAAATGAGCAGAGCTCTCGAGTTTCAAGAGAGGAGGGAGCAAAAGCAGTGGACTAATGAACTTAAAGCAGAAGACTTCAGCCCGTTCGAAGAATTGGTAAATGCAGTCTTGTGGAAAGGAATTTTAATGGGAAAGGGAGCCCTGGAGAACTCTGGCTCCTAAAAGAGGTGCCGAAGATGCAATGAAAAACCACATCTCAGCAAGATGTGGGGAAAGGTTGGTCTTGCCACCAAGGAAGATGATCTGACAGTCAAAAAGATGGTATATAAGGTGGCTTACAGGCAGGCAGTACAAGGAAATGTTCTGATGCTGTCCCATGTAACACTTCCAAGGGTAAACTAGGGATATGTGGTGTTCATTAAACTGCTGCAGAGTGGGGTGAAAATGAGGCAAGGGATCAGACAAGTATGTGGAAGAAGAGAAAAAAAAGCTGTGGGGAGAGAGGGCAGCACAAAATTGGGTAACGTTTTTTTCCTCTAGAATAACAAAAAAATGTCCAAGCTAAAAACTGAATACAATGTGTTGTATTTAATGTTGTAGTTTCATGCAAATGCCTTTGCCTTCTTAGCAATGATGTGTGTCTGTAACCAGAACTGGATTTGCCGAATCAGTAAATACAAACCTGCCCTATGCTGAGAAAAATGTTAAGATCCTTTGCATGAAGCTTTTTGTTTCCCCAAATGAGCGAGAAAAGCAATCAAACCTACTGCAGCTCTTCCCATAATGAATTCCCTTTTATATTCCAAAGGGTGAGGTCTCTAAGTACCCAAATTCAAATGATTAAACAAACCAAGAGGTACATTTTTCTGCTGGATAGACTGCAAGAGGTGGATTTGCCAGCTCCCACCCACAAGCTGGTTTAATAAGGTTATTTGCCCTCATTTGCAAATAAGCTTCTTTCTTAGGTGCTCCCATTGCCCCTTATAAAGTGACATCTTAGGAGTGCTTAGATAATTCAGGGGAAAGAGTGCACTGGAACAGGAGATCCTCCTATTGATTTTTGTATAAGATCTCTGCTGAGGAAATTTTTAAAGCATCACATGCTTTTTTTTTTTTTTTTTTGTGAATATGTCCTACTCAATAACAGGAGGGAGGTTAGTCTAAAGCTTAATTAAATTAGCAGTCAACAGTATAAGGATGTCAAAAGTTGATGTACAAACATCAGGTAGGAGAATCATCATCATTGTTATTCCATATTATAAATTCATTGTAAACTAGAGGAATGCTGGAAATTTTGAATTACATTCTGATTTATGTCTTCTGTATCTCCCCTAAGATAATAAGGTTATGTATGCTACAGATAAATGGAAAACTGCATCTTTAACTTATGACTAGTGAGAGGAAGGTTGATCAGATGTGAAAAAACCCATGCATTTTATTTACATAGGAAAGACACTGAAATGCTTGGGAAGTTCTGGTGAAAAGATGATGGCTCTCTCAGTGACCTTTTCTCTCTGCAAAGTACACTACATTCCCTGGAAGATTTACTTGCCATGCTATGTGTGGATCACTGTGCAAATAAGCAAGAGGGAAAAAGAGAGGCTATGGTGAAAAGAATCTCACTCAACCTGTGAGTTTGCTAACAATGCAAATCTTAGTATACTTACAATGAAAATTATCTATAAACACTCCTATGTGGTGGGTAAGTCTGAAAAGGTTACTTGGAGCTGCTCAGAAAAAGGTATTTGTTTGCCATTCTTGTCTTTGGACGAGCAGGAGTATGGTGCAGTGCCACTGAGAAAATGGAAATGTAATACAACCCAAATCTATCCACATTAACATATTTGAAAGTTAGCTTTTTTTTTTCACTTTAGATGGTCTCCTAAATAGCATGACTTCGCAACGCGCAGAACAGGTAAAGTCCTAAATTAAAGTAATAGAAAATTTAATTGTAAAAAGGGTAATGACTATTGTGATGTTACATGGTGCCGCATCTGTGTTCACAGATACTTAAACTGGGTGCGCAGACCAGTATGTCTTGACAACTCTGTTTCAGCAAGGATTAGTTTCTCTACTGTTCCTCCTTCACATAAATGAGTAAGTGCAGAGTGTTAGTCTGGCAGGCTGGCAGTGCATCTGACAGAGCAATCTATGGATTTGTATAGACTGTAGGACCTCTTAGTACTGTATTTGTGTTTGAAGCATGTTGAGTGCTCTAGAAGTTTTGCAAGCCAAGGGAAAAAAAAAAGAAAAAGAGCAATCTATGGTGATTTGGTCTGTCAAAATCATGAATCTGGATGCAATTACAGAAAATCAACAGCTGAGTCTGCTAATACCTCAGCACCTTTAGTGTGATGGGAAAAGCTTAATAAAGGACACAATTGTATTTGTATGATCTGGCTGAATGGAAAATACATGCAGCTGAATATGCAACCTGTGCACTCATTGCTCTGAGTTGGGTGACATGTTTAGATTGCAGCAAGTTGTCTATGTAGTGTTGCATTGGTTGTTTGCAACTTCTCAGAAATTGCACCCATGCTAATGAAATAGGCAGTATCTACACTGATAATTTTTATGTCAAAAAATAAGAGCACAGAGCCACAGAAATGCTGGTTGCATGGGACTGCTGGAGATCATGCCCCTTGAAGCCACTCTAATGCCATTGTAGCACTACCACTGTTAGATCAGCTGTGCCTTTATCCAGCCAAGCTGTGAAAACCCTCCAAGGCAAGAACTGCCACCATCACTTCTCTGGACCATCTGATGGAAAAGGCTTTCCCAATGGCAAGCCTGAACATCCCCATCTGCCATGTGTGCCTGTTGCTCCTTGTTATGTCCTCTGGCACACCAAGAAGAGTTTGGGTCTGTCATTTTTATACCTGCTTTTCAGACAGACGCAGGCTGCTGTTCTGTCATCCTTTGGGCTTCTCTTCACTGGTTAAAACAGGCCCAGCTCCCTCCACCTCTCTCACACTGCATCTGCACTCCAGGCACTGCACCATGGTGGCAGCCCTTAGCTGGATCTGTCCAGTTTTCCACATCCCTCTTGAGGGAGGAGTCCCAAAAATGGATGTTGTACTCCACCTGCAGACTTACCAGTGCCATGCACATGTCCAGTTCAATCTGTCCACCCTCCCCCCAGCTCTGCTGATCAAGCAATCTGCAGTTAGTTATTTGCAATAAGATCTCACTAGTCTCCTATTCCTCTGGTCACCCACCATAGCCCCCAGGTCCTTTTCAGCAGAGCTGTTACCTCACAGCTTGGGGTTATTCTGTTCCACATGCAGAACTTTTAATGTCTCCTTGTTGAACTTTATGGGATTGCTGAGATGTCTGCAGTGATAAAGGTACATAGTTCATGGGCTTGCTTTTCTTGTAATTTTTCACATTTTTAGAGGATACTGGTGACACGAACAGCTCCAGGCACTACCAACTCTTTCAGTTGCACACAGCCCCCAGAAGTGCCTCAGCCCCTATTTGTGACACAATGTACCTTGATCTCACAGGGACTCTGAAAATCTCCCTTCTTTACTTTCTTCATTTCTCACACCCACCTTTGTTTTTCTTAAGCCTCACATATTCATCTTCATTCATTTCTCTCCTATCCAGATGGGGTTTTTTCCTGAATGGTGCCACTTCTTCTGACAAGCCAGCCCTGGCCCTCTCTCTATCACTCTGTCAGCATGCAGCGTAAGTGTTGCAGCTCCCAGGCAAGAGCAGCTCCTGTGGGTGGGGAAACACCTGTGGGAGGTCGTGGCCATGGCCCACTGCCCTTTCTCCTGCTCTTTGCTCCCTCACCGAGCCAAATAACAAAGCATTTGTTCCTGACAAGCAGATGGGGCTGAATTGGCAAAGAGCCCGGATTCCTTATAACTTAATCTCTCTCTGTTCAGCTGTAAGTAAAGTGAGTTTTGTCTCAAAAGAACATGATTTCTTTGGCTTTGCCACCAAATATTTGCTAGCTGACATATTTTTTTCCCTCATACTATTTTCCTAAGAGAAGAAATGCATAGTTAGATTTCCAGCTACAGAGAAAAACTATATGTGGGTAAGGGAGGATGGATGAGAGGCCATTTACTAAAAGGCAGATTACTTCTGATGAGGCTATTGTGCTATTTTTTTTCCCTCTATATAAAATGCTGTCCTGCCTCGAATTCCATGCTTAGAGAAGTGTGGTCTTCCATTTACTCCAAGGAAATCAAGTTGAGACAGATGAGCTGAGGAATTCACATAAAAAAATTACAAACTCTCATGGTAGGCTGCTTTGAGGAGAAGTTTTGGTGACTACCTAGATTTTTTACTGCATTGAAAAGCATATTTTGTTAGGAATGGATAAAAAAAATAATGTTAAGCTGACAAGTGACATAATATTTCAACATACAAGGTATCATAATAATATCCCTTTAGCTAGAATATAGCAACAAAGCTTTAAACATCCAAAAACTTTTTTTTTCTGAGACAAAGTGAAAATGGTCATTTAGTTTTTCTTCCTTGACTCTCTTTTTCAGTTCTTATGGAACACAGTGACACAAACACATCAGATACTCCTGAAATGTCCTGAAAGCTTGCTAGCAAAGGCAATAGTTTTTATTTTACCTCCTTAATAAGATTAAATCCTCCTCTAACAAGAATGGAGAGATCCTGATGGACCCATCCTAGGTCATGAGTGAGAACAACCCCTGCAAAAGGAGTCAGGCTTTGAACACTGGAGTATTACCCAAGTTGGCTGAACCAGGTGCCTGGTTTCTCCTGGACAGGAGTGATATTTTTTGGTCAGGAGCTGGCATAGGGATGGAGGGCAGGATTGCACAAGGCATGGAGGGCTGGCAGGAGCATGGCAGGAGCTGGCTCCATTCCTGGGGCTGCATGTTTTTCCTGTGTTCATGGTATCAGGAAACCTGTAATGTAAATTATCCACGTGGCCCAGGGCTGAGAGCAGAGGGCACGTGACATGGCACTGGCAAAGTGAGGGATCAGGTGCCAGCACTGCAGGTAGGCAGGCAACAAAGACCTGACTACAGAGGGCACCCACCGTCTCTTACTAGTTCTAGTGAGGGCTATATTTAGAAGCTTTGGTTAATGAGTAAAAGATATATAAGAGCATAGCTGCTACTTCTGTGCACAGTGACAGTGCTTGGTGGCACCTCAGGGGCCAAGAATCTGTGCCTGAGGCTACCCTGCAAACACTCGGTGAGTGTGAGCTCCCTGAGCACTGTGCCATGCCTGTTCCCTGCTCCCACACTGCTCTCCTGTGCAGCCGTGGCAGCCCTGGCAGAAAGGGAAGGCTGCACCAGCCAGCGAGCCATCACCTTGCTTTAACCACGGCGGTGCCCGCTCTGAGCGGAGCAGCCGTGCGTGCCCACCCTGCGCCACCAAACAAAGGACTGCCAGCCCACTCCAGACCTTGGGCTGGGCCCTGAGCTGACTGCTGAACTCTCCCTCTCTGCCTGTTGATAAGCTTTGGTGCTTTGCAATTCCCCTTTCCAATTACTGGCCCTGCTCCCAGTGCTGGCTGGGCATGGTATGTGCTGCTGGCTTGGCAGCCACAAAGTGGGGCTGTGGGGCTTAGGGTGGGAGGAGAAGAAAGAAACAGTGAGGCAGAGACAGGACTTGTGTCAGTCACTGGGAGGGCATCATCTCACTGCTGCCTTTTGCGGAAGTCCTTGGAAGTGCCTGCTCGGCTAAAGATGGAGCCACCCAGACGAGCCACACCGAAGAGACCCTGCTAAGTGTTAGGACAGGGATTCAGCGAGTACCCAGGAGAGGGATGTCATGGTCAAGTGAGACAAATATCTTCCTGAAATGGCTTGGGTGTAATTGACTTATTTTGGGGCATGGCAGCAGAGGGGGTGAGCACTGCTCCTCTTTTTTCTTTAGCTGCACTGCTATATTGCTAAAAGAAGCTTAGGGGGATTGTCCATATAAATCTAAATATACAATAGTTAAATATGAACACCACTGTTGTGGGCTCAATGTTTTCCCTTATCATAGGTGCATTCCTGTTTCAAGAACACCCACACAAAGTGATCTGAAGCTCCAGAACTCACCTCCTGTGACTCTGAGTAAACAAACAGCAATCTTGCAGTCATCAGCTCACTTTGTGGTGGCACCAGCATGAAGCAGTGTGCCAGCTGAGGATATCTGGTGGAAATTGCAGCTGGCATAAGGCTGGAATCCTCCTCTCGCCTCCTCCTGGAGCAGGCAGAGTGCTGCTGTGTGCCAGACATCCCTATGGCACCTTTTGTACCCAAGACTGCTTTGCAAGTAGGACTAATCATGGTAGAGCTTGTGCAGCCAGAGTTGCCCACAAGAGATGTATGAGCAACTTGTGGACTGCGGAGAGCAAAAGTGGGGAGCTGGCATCTTCATTTCCCCACTTCCCTGAATTCTGTTTTCCTGGGAGCCGATCTCCTCACCCAGGCTGGCACTGAGGTTTTATTGGTGTGAGACTGGAATCCAGCTCAGACTGCCACTGCAGGGACTGCTCTTCACAATTAGCTCAGAAGAGAGGGCTCCAGAAGGAAAAAGGGCTCCTCACCAGAAGAAAGAGCTCTCTATTAAAGTGTCAGCTCAAAAGCAAATTTTACCTGAGTTGAGAACAAAGAGATTGCTGACTGGGTTATGATTCTTAATGTTTTAAAAAGCTCTCTTTCTAAAAGACTTTTTAAAGAAACAAAACAAAACAAAACATAAATGTGAGCAAATCCTGAAGATCCCATCTTGGCTTTAAAACGAGCATGGCCCAGCAACTATCCTAAATCCCCTGTGGCAAGCAATAATCTTGAAAAAGCCAGTGCAAGCTATGTTTTCAATTTATAAATTAAATGTGTTTAAAATTTATGAACTTTGACTGCACGAGTAACTACTTCATTAGACTTTAAGGCTGCATGTTTCCTTGGCTTTTTTCACAGTAAAGTAAAACACATTTCTAATAAACATGGAAAGAGGTTCCAAGCTAGAGTCACTACTTTTATGTAAAGGACCCTCCAGACTCATTAAAAAAGTTTACCACCTAAATAAAGCAAGCACATTGTAATTCTGTAACTCATAAAGTTGGTAATATACACATAATATTAGCCTACTTTTACATGTACACTGCTTGCTATCAATGAATAACATACAGCAAGGGGTTTACTGTGAGGAAATTAGCATATAAAACTGTATTTTGGTAAGTCTTAGACTGAAAGATGAGCTTGAGGAACAAGACAACATAAGTTGGGTGCTGTTCTGATTTGCTGAGTAAGCATGGCAAATTCTGTGCAGATACTGAGCTGAATCTATAGCTGTAACCAAAATTGCTCTGTTTCTCCTCGTTTGTACCAACATTTAGATCCCTTTGAGAGTCAGCAGTGGGAACATGAGTGGAGGCATGGTGGTGTCTGCACCATGCACTGACCCAAAAAATGAGGCTGTGGCTGAAAGCACTGGCACCGTGCACTTCCCTTTACCAGCACTGGTGCACCCACAGCTGGAGTACAACATCCGTTTTTGGGACTCCTCACTCAAGAGGGATGTGGAAAACTAGACAAGTCCAGCTACGAGCTGCCCCCATGGTGCAGTGCCCGGAGTGCAGATGCAGTGTGAGAGAGGTGGAGGGAGCTGGGCCTGATCTTCCCAATGAAGAGGAGCCCAAAGAGTAACAGAACAGCAGCCTGTGTCTGCCTGAAGAGCATGTGCAAAGATGACAGTCCCAAACTCTTCTTGGTGTGTCAGAGGACATAACAAAGGGCAAAACCACCCATAGCAGATGGGGACATTCAGGCTTGCCATTGGGAAAGCCTTTTCCATCAGATGGGCCAGAGAAGTGATAGTGGCTCCTTCCTTGGAGGGTTTTTATTACTTGGCTAGATAAAGGCTGATTTAATGGTATGAGGGTGGTGGTAGTCTTGCTCCAACAGGAGATTAGGCTAGGTGACCTCCAGTAGTCCCATGCAACCAACATTTCTGTGATTCTATGGTTCTTTTCCCCAATGCAATGGAGAAGCATGTTCCAAAGTATGAGCCAGTTCACCCATCAGAGAGAGAGGGCAGCTCTGCCAGATTCTGTGTCATGAGAGCTGGTCCAAGCCTTGCACTTACAAGTTTGCATTAGCCTATGCTGGGGCTCAGACCCAAGTTTGCAAACAAACCTGTCAGCCTTAGCTAGCCAGTGTCTTAAAGTCACCAATGCCTGACTTCCTCACAGTTGTGCCTTGTAGTACTCAGGTAGATGACAAAGCAGCATATTGGTAATTTGTTCTTCAAAACCCACCTTTCAGCAAGATGTCACTGTATTTTCAAGGCCAGTGATGAAAAATCTCTTATCAACTTTTCTCTGTCTTAGCAGACACTTTAGCCTTTATGTGAAGCCTTGTATGTGTAATTTGCATTCACTTCTCCTGCATTGGCATTAGTCACATGAGAATCACAGGATTTGCTTTTTCTGGTTAAGACTCTCCTATGCAGAAACCCTTTCCTGTCTGTGCTTAGAAAATTGTCCCCAACCCTTCCATGGTCTCAAAGCTGACACAGCCAGTTGTGAGGTCCCCACCTTGTAGCTCCTTTCCTTTTAGGCTACAGGGGTGATAAAAACAACACTGGAAATCTCACTTCACAGTTTCTTGCATGACAGCAAACAACAGAAACCACCCAAAAGAGCACCTTTTCCTGAGCAAATCTCTCATGTTTGCAAAAAGGATGGGGTTGCTGAGCAAATAGACCTGCTCCATCTCTGATTACTTTGATACTAAGACCATATGGGCCTCCAAGCTGGTCCCCACTCCCTGGAGCTTTTGTTTGTGGATATTGCATGTTCCTTAGAAACAAAAAAATACCCCAAAACAGAACCCAAGGATTTTACTAAGTGAAACAAGCAGGTACGGTAGTGCTGCATATGGTGCTAGTAAAACTGTAATAGTTAAAGTTGGCAAGAGCCAAGCAGCCTTTGTATTAATTCTCTGGAGCTTCAGGTAGAACCTAATGTAATTACTTGCTTTACTTTGTAGCATTTTAAGAGAAAAGTGTGTGCTATAAAAAGTTATATTTCCAAATAAAGCGGTCAGGTCTGGAGCAGACAAAGTGCTTGATTCTGGTCCCTCTAAATTCAATAGCAAAACTCTTAAATCAGAGCAGGATTATGTTCTAAATCTAAGAAATAACAGCAAACAGAGCTGTACTGTTTTCTAATTCACTGTCCAGGCTACCAGATTGTAACTTTTCACTAATTTTTTTATCCATGGGAAGCTCCAGAAGATTTATCTTTTCTCAGCTCCAGGGTCTGGGTCTGAATATTAGAGTTGAATTTTTTTTCTCACATGAAGACTCCTGTGCTTTGCAGACATCTCAGTGCAAGTGGGTGAGTCCAGACATCCTATATGTCACCCACACGAACACAGTGGTTTCATTCAGGAAATATTTGTGTCATGCTTTTCATAGAATCATAGAATATCCTGAGTTGGAAGGGACCTACAAGTATCATTAAAGTCCTACTGCTGGCTCTGCATAAGACAGCGTCAAGAATCATGTCATGTGCCTGAAAGTGTTGTTCAAACACTTCCTGAACTCCATCAGGCTTGGAGCTGCGACCACTTCCCTGGGGAGTACAGCCACCCTCTGAGTGAAGAAACTTTTCCTGATATCCAACCTAATCATCCTCTAGCACAGCTTCAGGCCATTCCCTTGGGTCCTATCACTGCACCACAGAGCAGAGACTGGTGCCTATCCCTCTGCTTCCCCTCATGAGGAAGTTGTAGACCACAAAAACGTCAATTATTTTGAAATTCCACAGTCTGTCAAAATGCCATAAATTTCATTTTCCCAGGTAGATTCAGAAGCCCTAAATACTGAGACCATTTACATAGCTGCAATAAGATGAATTTAAAGTGTTTAGGAGTTTTCTGAGAGGAGCTTTTGATTTTTTCTCTTTATTTTTGTGATTGATTTAAGGCACTTGCTAAGATTGACTTCCTTGTTGAAAGCAAGTCTGTGATCTTTAAAACCTGCCTCTAGTTAATTAAATTCTGTCAATATACATTGTTTGCAAACTCTTATCAGAAGTTAGACAAGCCTGGAACAGGTCTTACCAGCAGCCTTTTTCAACATGCCATTGATAATATGAATAAAGACTGACCATTTGATCACCAAACTAAAAAAATAACATGGATCCATTGCTTTTACTTCTTGAGGTATGTATATAACACATAAAGACAGCACTTGTGGAAACCTTATTTCCTTCAATGTCCAAACCCATCATTTTTTTCTAACTAGGTGGTCATTTAAAAGTTTTTCCAAAGTACCTGCTTTCTGAGACACACGTCTTCCAGATTTTCACTTAAGGCTTGAATAACAAAAAAGGGTATCTGAGCTGTCTTTGTCTCTGCCATGCCTTGACCTCACCATGCCAGTCTAGAGCAGCCAAAAGTGACAGAAGGCTGAAATACATTGAAATCCTTGCTCTGCCTAAATATTGGTTAAAGAACTGGTTCCCAGACCCCCCTCTACATCAAACGGCACATGAAGGAGCTTTCCATGGCCATCTGGTGCTGGACTGAACCTTCTATCAGTTTGCAGTTCACCTTCTCCTGTGATTCCTACAAGGAATAGCTTTTCCAGCACCTTGGCTTGCCCTGTGATTTCTGTTCAAGTGTTTATGGTCTCCAATCAGCACCTAACTTGCCTGTACTGGAGTTTGTCTCATACCTGCGGTGGGGTTTTCGTCTGGGCTTCTCCTGGCCTGCTTTCAATCACTGAAGTCATGTGCTTCCAGGGGGGAGATGGAAAGCAGATTTTATTAGATGGACATAAACCCCAGTAAAGCTCCAGTGGCTTTTGGTAATTTCAGTCCAATGAACCACAGGATTTGTTATTGAGGTTTTCTTATTGATTCTCTGCTGCCTCTGTAGGGGATTTCCTTACAAGGCGAGAGAAACAGTGTCCCACACTTGAGGTGGCATCTGCTCCAGCTGAGACTGGTGGGAAACTTCACCTTCATTGGCTTTATATACCCTGTGTACCAAGAAGACCTCCACACCTTAGGAAAGGCATAAGCATTGACTCTGGGTGTGAAGTCTGGGGCTGTCCCACACCACGTGTGCTCTAATGCCAGATGACACCTTTAAAAACACTGTAATATCCTTAGGTGTCCTCCAGCAGCTGGGGTCCCACTGCCCTCAGAGTGGTGTGCTTCTTCCCATTGGCTTCTTTCCTCCTTCCTCTCCACACCTGGCCTTGCATAATGAGGACTGCCCCGGAGAACAAATTACACCAGAGCACGCACACAGCACCCCTATGTTTGCCAGGAAGCAACAGTCACTCCCCTGCCTCATGCCGTGACCAAGGATATGCTGAGCAGCTGGATGGCTGCAGAAGCCCTTGGGCTGCCTGCACAAACACAGGTTGTCACGATGTGGCTGTAAAACTCAGGAACATGCAGATAATGCTTTGGGAACATGGAAACACCTGCTGGCCCCTGTGGTTCAGACTGGAAGAGCAGAGCGACATAAGAGTCCAGAAATACTCTACAGCAGCGTTGTCCCAGATGAGCCTTCCACACTGCAGGGCCCTGAACCTCTTCCTCCCTCTTCTCCTGCAAGTTCTGGCAGCTGAGAAGGTGTCTGCTAACCAGGAGCTTCATGAGCTTTTTACAAGGGCACATAGTGACAGGACAAGGGGCAATGGCTTTGAACTGAAAGAGGGCATGTTTAGATTAAATATTAGGAAGAAATTCTTCACTGTGAGGGTGGAGAGACACTGGGATGGGTTGCCAACAGAGGTTATGGATGCCTCATCCCTGGAAGTGTTCAAGGCCAGGTTTGATGGGGCTTTGAGCAACCTGGTGTAGCAGAAGTTGTCCCTGTCAGGAGGGTTGAAATGAGATGACCTTTAAGACTCCTTTCATTCCAAACAATCCTGTGAGTCTGTGACTACCTGGTCCTGCAGGTGCCTTAAATTTTCCCCAGTGAAAACGAGATTTATCTGTAAAACAAAACAGTTGAGGCCTTTGAGGTGTGATAAAAGAAGCAGTGCCTGTTTCACAAGCTGCAAAGGGGAAGAATTTGCCTTTCCCTCAGCTGCCCACCAGCATTATGGTATTGCATACAGTGGCAGCATCAAGGCAAAACAGTTCTGTCAAGCATTTATAGCATGAGGAAAAAACATTTTTCCATGGGAAATTCAGTGGGAAGAGCTCCTGAAGGAGCCCCACTCACAGCCGTGGAGGAGGTCAGTGTTTTAGGTGGCCAATCACACTGACTGGGTTTGGCTTCCTGGTACTGTACACCCATCACCTTCCACCAGCCAAAAATGCCCTAGTCCTCCCTGCCAGGTGGCATCTCCCCGTCTAATGCAGAGCTTTAGGCCCAGCTCCTCCCCAAAAAGCAGTGTCACAAGAGCTGTGGCTTGGCATAGGGTGCGAGTGTAGTAAGTGAGAGGGAGTTTACTTGATGGTGCTGGTGATTGTTACCAGCATTTCCTCCACCTAAATATTGGGGTAGCCACTAAAAACAAATCCTGAAACCGCTGAAACAGTGAGTGTTTCATCTGGTTTCTAATGGGAGCGAGAGCTGCCGGCATCAGTTCTGAATAATTTCACTCTAAGTAAAGATGTGCGACAGTCCGAGGTTTGAGAACAGGAGAGTTAGCCCAGAGCTTTTTCTCAGTTTTGCTTTGAGGTAAGCCAAAATTCAAAGCGAAACCTGGCTAAAACCATGATGGTTACTTACTTTTAAGTGTTACTCTACCCAGGAACATTTGAAGCATGTAAATGGGAGCCCTCCGTGCCCAAAGAGGTTGAGGCCTGAACTTCATGCGGGAATGAAAACATCCAAGGAAGGAGATTTGGGAAGCACTGAGGGGAATCGTAGGTATTTCCCTCAGGCGACTTTAACTCCTTGTTTCCTTCAATGTCTTTAATTCATACACAATAAGAAGCAAGCATTTAAACCAAATATTTTGGTGCAGCAGCTCCCTTGAAGAGTTGCCATGGGTGGGACCTCATTTTTGCCCACATCTTTGCTGTCAGGTGGTGCTAAGGAAATGTGAAGGTGTGTTTGATGGACATGCCAGTTTGGGAGACACTTGACACTGAAGCTTTCAGAAAAAATCATTTTCCAAGGGCTGTGGTAGGGAAGAATTTGCATAGGACATTGTGCACTTCAAAAGCCACCTGGAGTTTCAGAAACAAAAAAAATCCATCTGAATGCATTTAAATTCTCTAATAAGTAGAACAAGATTTTATTAAAACATTTGTGTGTATGGCCAGACTTCACGAACGAAGATTTGGGCAGGGCTCTCCCCACGTGGGTGTGCCCTTCCAGCCTGCATAGTGGATTTTTTAGGTGAGACACAGCGATTAAAATATTTAATTATTACACTAATGACTAGTAGAGGTATGGCAAAGTGATTCAGGAAGCTCTTGCTCTCAAAGCACAAATTTTGATTTCTCCCTCCCTCCTTTATGTTCATCAGCGGTTTTCACTCCGTCGCCTCCAAATGAATCTTTCCCGGAGCGTTTGCAGGGGCAGGACAGAGGTGCTTTGCCCCTGGAAACAGCGCAACCCCGCACCGTAAGGGATGGATGGCCCTTGTCCCGCCCCGCAGGGTGCCGGCGGTCCCTCGTGGTGACGGTGACCTCTAGCGGCACCGGGACCGCCGCTCCGCTCCCATCGCTCCTCCGCCGCACGTCGGTGCCCAGCCCGGCTGCCACTCTCCTCCGCCAGGTGGGAAACGAGGGGTTGAGCAAGGTGGGCTCTGGGTCTGGACTTGCCGCATTTAGGTGCGCAGACACCCGTTCCCTGGAATTTGTGACAGGTGTTTAGTGTGTCTGTTTCCCCCATCTTTCCTACGAAAATATCCAAGTCTTTCAGTAAGTGGCAATTATGCAGTACTTAATCACAATCCCAGCCATGTACATGTGAAGGTAAACCTGCTTCCCCAGGACCCTGGGCAGCAACAGATTGTGCCTCTAGTTATCCTGATAACAACATATGAGGGTAAAATCTGGTTTTGTTAACTCTCCTTTTTCCTAATTTCTTGCTGTAAATCAACATTCCTTTGGCATCCCTGACTATGGAAAGGATGTGAGTTGTGGCTCAGTTCCTCTCCACGCGTTCTCCCTGCTCCAGATAGGCCCAGAAAGAGAAGAGAATCATGTCCTTCTCCTGCACTTATACCTGCTAGCCTTCTCACACAAGACCACACTCCTGGGCAAAAACAAGTCCTTTGGCCAAAATGGGCTGATGTTTCAGCCTCACCAGCCCATGTCCTATCTGGGCAGCCTGGAGTGAGAAGCCAGTCCCATGTGCACCAGCCCCATGTGCCCCTGTCCCAGGCCAGCTCCCTGTTGTCATCTCAGCGGCCCCTCTGGTCCCAGGAATAACAGCTGCTGTGTGGAGAAGTGCCTGAGCTGGCCTTTGCCGTGCTCCATCTGCACCAGGCAGTGCTGTGCCAACTTGTCTCAAACCCACAGGTGATGTGGGATGACGTTTTTTGTCCCCTTACAAAAGTCACTCATCTTTCCTTAAACATTCTTTTTTCACCAGCTCCCCATCCAGGGCAAGCTCTGCTGTGGGCCTCCTACAAGGCTTTGCAATTGATGTGCAGCAGCAGCCATGCAGAGATGAGAACAACCACTTCCTCCCCCCACCACCTCTGTGAATCTGCACCAGGACCTGTTTCAGCTTTGTGCCACCATCCTTAGCCCAAACCTAGAGAAATTCCAACCATCAGAAACTCAAGAGTCACTCAACACTTCTCCCCTGCTGCACCATGCTCACACAGGAGTGACAGCAAAATGACTTGTCCTGCGTAGTCTCTGGAGCATCTTATAATGGGAGCAGCACGACTGTGGTTTTGCTAGGTTGTGGTTTGTTCCTCTGCCTCCTGAAAGTCCCAGAGATGTTAACACATCACCCTGCTGGGCTATGGCTCAACCTCAGCATCACCCCACTCAGAGCTGAATGCCAAGGCTCTGTAGACACCCTGAAACCTCAGGAGGGGAGAGAAAGCTCAGCACTACCTGAGAAGGGGGGATTTGCACCTTGGCAAATTCCCTCCCTCCATCAGGGCTGTGGCATTGCTCCATATCACCCAGTGGACAGCACATCTCACCCAGCAGCACAGAGGTATGTTAGGAAAGATTTCCTTGAAGGAAAAAATCCTTAAGTAAACTTTAAGATTGTTCTAAGGAAATGGCTTGTCACCTCTTGAGCTTGGCAGCTCAGGAGATGTCCATTTAACCTGCCTGACAGGCTTGGTGTCTGGTTGCCCTGTAGACTTGATGTCCAGTTGCCCTGTAGAGAGCATGATCCCTCTGCTCAAGGTTATTTCTTTCACAGAAGCCCACACCCAATTAGCATTTGCTCAGTGGACCTTACTCAAAGGTCTCAATGCGGTACCTTTCTTTTATCTCAGGCTGCTTTCTGATAAAAATCTGGGCCATCCAAGTGGTAAGTACCTTTTCCTTGTCAAGCTCAGTACATTTGACAGGACCTTCTTCATTCACAAGAACCCTTTGTGAGGGTGTACAAGCCTTTGGACACAGCCAGCTGTGGGAAATCCAACCATGAATATGCTCCACCTCAAAGAATAAGATGAAGATGTTCACATCTCAAGAAGAAAACATGTTCCTGAACATAAAACTACCTTCCCCTGCTGCTTCACCCCAGTCTGCAATTACAAACATCACAAACATTAATCCCATTGTCAATGCGCATCATACCAGAAAAAACATCTGTGGGTTTTAAGTCACAGACTAGCCATGCAAAACAGACATTGGACACATCTGTCCACAAAATAAAAACCATTCAGGCGGTGAAACTGAGAATCATTTGGGTGCAGGAGCTTGACCCAGCAGCACGAAGTCAGTGGACAAACACCCACCTGTGTTGGTGGGTCCATCTCCAAATCTGGCTGCTGAGGGTTTGCTGGGTCACCTATGCACACAGAGCCTGGAAGTGAAGCACAGCTTTGAGCAGTGACACATGGTGAGGCAGCAGGAGCTGAGTGGTGGGAAGTGGCAGAAGGCCAGTCTGCCTTTGGGTGGCATGGCTGTGACCAGACCTTTTGTTCCCTACTATTACGAGAAAGAGCTAAGGCAGACTCTCACCTCGAGGCATTCGGTGCCCTAGCCAGAGCCAGGCTATTAATCTGTGAACCAAGTGTGGGTGGGGAGACTGTGCGTATCCTTATCTACACCTTCTGAGGAGTATCAAAGTTAAACTAGTGAAACTGCTCTGTCTCCATTTCTAGTAAATGCTGATTTTACCCGTCTTAGGAGCTGGTATTTAAATCGAATTAGAGTGATGACTCTATTGTCCCAGAATACTTGAATGCATTAAAAAAAACCTACAAAAACTCACCCCCTAGTAAGACCACAGCAAACAGGTGCCTTTGCTGTGTTTGTTTCTGTGTTTGTTCATGTGAATTGTTTCTTTAGTAAATGATGATCAAGACCAACTGAAGTCATCAGATGACTACAGTTCCAGAGAGACGGGAAATTACTGGTCTCCCACAAATTTCCCCCAGCTCTTGAATAAAAAACCCCTTTGTTTGTTGCCCTTTTAGAAATATTCTTCCTTATTCCCACTTTCTATAAGCCAAGCTATGACTCATTCTGACACTGACCATTTGCAACCACAGTGGTCGTAACCCATCCTAAGCAGGGACATTCACATGGTTATAGGAAGCTGGTACACGTTCAGGAAGAGTGCTAAATTCCTGCTCTCTTGAGAGTTGTCAGAGGTAGGTGATGTGATACCTACATGGGCTATATGTGATGGTACTAAAGAACCAGCAGCATGGTGTAACAGCTGTGTAAGGAAGGAGACCTGTTCGTGTATTTGAAAGCAATTTCAAAGTAGCAGAATTTTAGATGTCCTTGAGCTGAGACTTTGATTGGAGGTGTGAAGAACGAAATGCTTCTCTCTGACTGCATGTCTTGAGATTACACATTTTTACAGCCTGGGTTGCTGCAGAGAATTAATGCTGGTGGAAAACCAAACAACAGTAATGATTTTAAAAAATAATAATCAGAAACTTGTTTCCATAGCAGGCAAAATACTCACCAAATAACAAACACATGATTTTAACAGCCTCTGAAAGTTTCCAGTATGGCTAATTGGCAAGGTCCTGCTTTGGGGTTTCTGGTTCCATGATGTTAAACCATATAACTGCAATTTGTAAAGGAAGACATCTCAAAAACCTGATTATTTCTTGTCTCTGATCCCTGTCTGTGAGATGCAAATCATTCTTCCATGTCTCTCGACAGAGGTAAAATCTGTGCAAATGTTAGGGTGGCAAGCAGTGGAGGTGCTTGTGTCTGTGAGTCACTGTGTTGGAAGTGCTGGGGCTTCCCACTTGTGCAAAGCCTTCCCATTAGGAAGGGAGTTAAAGCCTCGGGGTGTTAAAAGTCAAGTTCTTTCCACTGTGCTGAAGCCAGGCAGGGGCATCTTTTGTCCTGTTTAAGCTGTGGCTCATGGCTTTGTGGGGCAGATGATTGTGATGCCAAACATGCTCTACTTTTATGTGCAAGAAGGAAGCATCTTCCCTTACACAAAGATCTGATTCCACTTTTGCCAAAAGCAGTTTTATTTTGAGGCTAATTTTTTCCTGTCTACCATGTACACAAAATAGCTTGTAACATTTTTTTTCTAGTTTTTATAGAGTTCTCAGAAGTCTCTCCTCTTGCAATTATGCTGACAGACCAAACTCTACATGATCATAAATAATTTAAAGCATTAAGCAACTACAGTAGAGCCCAGAGACTCAAGTGTTTTCAATAAGCCTTAGCAGCTAAAATACCGCAGTCTCCCCCAGGATGCAAAATTTCCTCTATGAAGAAATAATTTGGTAAATATATTCCCAGACATGTAAAGGAGGAGACCAATCTCAGTTTGGTCTCAGGAGTGGTGTGGAGAAGCAAAGGCATACAATAAACACATTAAACCACTATTTAGCCAACAAACCCTGAAAAATACAGATATTTAAGGTGGAAAGGATCTGCCTGGTCTTACAAGTAAGTCCTGAAAGGCAAAATTTGATGACTGCAAAATAAATTCTTTCATATAATCCAGACCTTTAAAGCATCATCAAAATTCAATCTGATTAAATGTTAGAGGTTTAAGTCAATCTGGTTTAAGCTGTATATTCAACACCATCTCCCATAACATTCTCCTGGAAAAACTGGCAGCCCACGGCTTGGACAGGGGCACTCTCTCCTGGATTAGGAGCTGGCTGGAGAGTCGGGCCCAGAGAGTGCTGGTGAATGGAGCTGCATCCAGCTGGTGGCCGGTCACCAGTGGTGTTCCCCAGGGGTCTGTGTTG
>JAWWEV010000001.1:79225905-79249309 GCA_035583235.1 Hafferia zeledoni | reverse complement strand
CAGTTCTGGGCCCCTCAGTTCAGGAAAGATATTGAGGTGCTGGAGCAGGTCCAGAGAAGAGCAACGAGGCTGGTGAAGGGATTTGAGCACAAGTCCTATGAGAAAAGGCTGAGGGAGCTGGGGTTGTTTAGCCTGCAGAAGAGGAGGCTCAGGGGAGACCTTATTGCTCTGTACAATTACCTGAAAGGAGGTTGTAGCAGGCAGGGGTTGGTCTCTTCTCCCAGGCAAGAGGCAGTAGGACAAGAGAGCATGGACTTAAGCTCTGCCAGGGGAGATATACATTGGAAATTAGGAAGAAATCTTGTGTGGAGAGAGTAACCAGGAATTGGAATGGGCTTCCCAGGGACGTGATTGATTCATCGTCCCTGGAGGTCTTTAAGGTGAGACTGGATATGGTACTTAGTGCTATGGTCTAGTAAGCATGATGGTTGGATCAAAGGTTGGACCTGATCATCTTGGAGGCCTTTTCCAACCTGGTTAATTCTATGATTTTCTTATGTAGATGGGAAGAGCTGCAACACAGAAAAGAGAAAAGGAAGAGAAGTTGTGGAGGGTTCAGAGTAGCCCATCAAGTGGACTTCGGAGGAAGAGATCTGCCAGGGAAGGGAGCTGCAGAGAAACATGGATCCAGGCCCTATAAAGGACCTGCACAGGGGGTTGGTACCATTTTGCTGTGGGAGGGTGCCAAGATCCTCACCAGAATCACACCATGCAACTGAACAGTGCAAGAACATGTCTCTTCCTGGCCCCCAGTGACTTCCAAATTTTTGAGGGTACTTTTATCTCACAACCAATTTTTCTCGCTGTCTTGAATGAAATCTATCTCACACGAACATGGTCCTTCATGGGGAAACTGCATAGCAAAATTGAGGATTCACCCTCAGATGTTGCTGTCTACTTATTATTTAGCCCCAGAAGCAACTGATCTCCACCCTGGGTTTACCAGGTTCTGGTGAAATCTTCTCGTATGTGGAGATACCTTTAGGTGCACACTGACATACACATGCATTTGTGTCCTAAGCTCTCAATTCTGTTTTTAAATGGCAAATTCTATTATGTCTGCAATATGCACAGATGTCATACACCCATCCATGGGATGCCCCATTAGATTGCAGGGAGAATCCCCATTAGCTGTAGGCAGGGGCTGAGCCTGGGCTGGCTGCAGGGTGGGCACAGGGGCTGTTTGGGAGCAGTGTGGAGGCTGGGTGACAGCATCCATGGTGGTTACACGTCCCCAGCACTTTCTGTTGTGCAAAGTCTGTCAGGTCTACACAGCCTTGGCCAGACAGATATGGTTTGGGTTGGAGCTGTTTTTGCTGAAAAACTGCTTTAGGGTGGGTGTTGATGGAAAATTCCACCTAAAAATGTCTTCATGATTTCTGAAAGTAGATTCAAGAAAGACATTGTTCTTCATATATGAAAATACAGTGCTGTGGTTTGGTGGATTGGTGCTTGCCTCACGAGGGAGCCAACCATCATAGAGGGCTGTACTCTCAAGGATTTGGCCACTGACTTTATACTCACTGCATGGAATTCCTGCATCCTGTGGCCAAGTTGCAGGTCCCCTCAGTATATCAGCTCAGTAGAAATGCTAGTGTTTGCCTCTGATTCCTTGAAGGTCTCATCCGTATGCTGCAGCACAACACTTGCAGCAGGACCAGTAAGGTCCCTGGGAGGGAGGTACTGGCCAAACCCACACAGGCAGTGAGATGCTGACAGCTCCAGGGGGGCAGCCCGCCCTCAGTGAAACATGTATCCCAGCAGAAACTGGTGTACACCCACACCTCTGCTCTCCCTTGCTGTCTAGGGAGCAGCTGTGAAGCAACCAGCCCATGGTACTCCTCCTCTCCCCAGAGAGATGGCGAGTGGCACAGCAGGGCACAGAGATCTGTGCTGTGGCTGTGCCAGTGGCCAGCACCAGCAACCATCAGCTCTCTAAAATGCCATTTCTTCCTTGTCCTGCCTGCTGTCCTAAGCAGGATATAAAGTAGAAGAGACTTACAAAAAGCAACACAAAAACACCATGTAAAAGCTGCCTTCCTGGTCCTATCAATTAATATCTACCTGCATTAGGATTGTCTGTACCAAGTCAGCCCAGGTCTCACGCACACACACACCACGTACAGGAGTGTGTGCCAGCCTTTCCCTGGATGATTGCTGGTGGCTTTCTCCCCAAGACTGTGCCGTGCTTGGAGCCACGTGGGCCCCATTCTGTGGGTGAATCATTGTTGTGGTGCAAAAGGATTTTTCTCTTTGCTCTGCCCACACTGAGTCTAGGCAGCAATAACCACAAAAGCTAGAGTTCACTCTGACCACCACTGACAAAGGAGGCTGTTCTTAAGGAAGGTTTTTACTTCATGGTGAGCTGGTCCCACCTGCTCCCAAAAGCCATGAGATTCTGCAGGATTACAGGTTGAGGAGGTGGAAAAGCATGGAGGTACTGAGCGCTTGGGGCCTGTGCTGCAGCTGTTTACAGCCACTCTTTGAACAAGTAAGAACAAACTGCTCTGAGAAAAAATCAGGTGCTAAGGTCTCCAGCTATTCACTGTTCACTGTGACTTCTCTGAGGTTTCCTTTCCCACAATAAAGCCAAAAGCACCCTACGTGCTTGCATGCAAGTACTGGGTAGATAAATCAGCAGAGGATGCTGAAGCACTGAGGTGCTTGAAAACTGTGCGCGTAGGGTGATGATCAGCAGCATGGATTCTAGTTGGAGGCCACAGAATCACAGAATATGCTGAGTTGGAAGGGACCCACAAGGATCATCAAATCCAGCCCTTAACCCTGCATAGGACCATCTCCAGGAGTCACACTGTGTGCCTGAGAATATTGTCCAAACACTTCTTGAACAGTCTGTTTGTACATCCAGGTGCAGAATCCCACACCTTCCCTTGTTGAACTCCATATGGCTGGTGACTGCCCAGACCTCTAGTTTGTCCAGCTCTCTCTGCAAGGCATCCCTGCCATGGAAGGAGTCAACAGCTCCTCCCAGTTTTGTGTCATCTGCAAACTTGCTTAGTATCCCTTCCAGTCCTGTGTCCAAGTCATTGATGAAAATGTTGAAGAGCACAGGGCCTGAGATGGAGCCCTGTGGAACCCCACTAGCGACAGGTCACCAGTTGGGTTGAGTACCCCAGGAATCAGTGCTGGATCCAAACCTGTTCAACATCTTCATTCATAACATGGACGATGGAACAGAGGGCACCCCCAAGTGCATTTGATGAGGACACCAAACTGGAAGGAGTGACAAATCACCAGAGGGTTGTGGTGCCTTCTAGTGGAACCTTGACAGGCTGAAGAAATGGGCTGATAGGAATCTTAGCAAGTTCAGCAAGGGGGAGTGCAAAATCCTGCACACAGAGAAGAACAACCCCAGGCACCAGTAAAGGCTGGTGGGCAACCAGCTGGAAAGCAGCCCTGCAGAGAAATGGACATGAGTGTCATGGTGGGCACCAAGCTGAACATGAGCCACCAATGTGCCCTTGTGGAAAAGAAGGCCTGTGGTATGCTGGGGTGCATTAGTCAAAGTACTGCCATCAGGTTGGATGAGATGATCTTTACTCCCAGTGCAGCCCTGGTGAGGCCACACCTGAAATCCTCAGTTCAGTTTTGGGCTCCTCAGTACACAGAGACACAGATACACTGGATAGAGTCCAGCAAAGGGACACAACGATGATGGACTGGAGTATGTCTCATGAGAGGAAAGACTGAGAGAGTTGGGAGTGTTCAGCCTGGAGAAGGCTCAGGGACAGCTCATCAATGTGTATAAATGCCTGAAGGGAAGGTGAAAAGAGGACAGGGCCAGGCTCTGTTTAGTGGTATTCAGTGTTGGGATCAGAAGCAACAGGCACAACCTGAAACACAGGAGGTTCCCACTTAACATCAGGAAACACTTTCTCACGTAGAGGGTGACCAAGTACTGGCACAGGTTGCCCAGAGAGGTTGTGGAGTCTCTATCCTTGAAGATACCCACCCACCAGCTGTCTTAGCACAGTTCTGGATAATCAGCTCTGAGCATCCCTGCTTTAGCAGTATGGTCGGACCAGCTGACCTCAAGAGATCCCTTCCAGCCTTCCACTCTGTGATCACTCTGTGATCCTCTGAGGCACTGGTGTACTGAACTGAGTGCCCCATGAAAATGCTCATGAAGATGCTAATTTTTCCCCTTGCCATAGGATTTACCTGGTAAGTATTTACCATGGCCAAAACCTGGTCATAACATGGCCTAAACACTGAAAGCAAAGAATAAATGAAAATTAAGGGAAAAAAGACTCACAAGTCAAAAAATGTGAAGATGTCCTGCCAAGAGAAATTTTTGTAAAGGATTATGGAGATCCAGACTGAATAAAGATGCATTTTTGGCACTTTCTGTATCATGAACACTCATTTCTGCATTTTGTGTTTATCTTCTATGCCAGTTGCTTTTGTTCATGTTGTAGGTGCACATTACAGATGTGTGTGCTTAGCTTATGTGGCCATGTTATAAGAAAAACCAGATAAAAATAGGCCCTCAGTTCTACAAACTTGCCTTATGATTGTGTGTTTTTAACAAGCATTTCAACAGTGTTTTTAACCACGGAAATCAGATACCAAGAAAACTTTCATCTTATTCCTGCAAAATCAAAATGGAGCTTCTAAGTCACAGCGCAGCGTGGGAGCAAGTGCCTTTTGTGCTCACTGGAGGAAGTAATTTCAGATTGTGAGTGTCATAGTTATTTCTCTTACCAGGGTGCCCAGACCCTCACGGCTAAGAGTTGCCCCTGTTAGCACACCTACTCCTCCCTGCAGCCAGGTTCAGGGAAACCATAGGCACATGGAGACTCTGGTGGTTCCATGGCCCCCATACAAGGCTTTGTACTTTTATTTTGGGACTGAAGTCAAGGGGACATGGAAGGAAGCAGCTCGCTGCTGCTGAGTTGTGTTCCACCAGTCAGGATGTTGGAGTGACCTGTTCTGCTTCTCTAATTGTGTTGTCACTTGGTGCTGCAACACCATTTCCAGAGCTGTGCTACACATGCAGAATAAAGACATACATGTCATGCAGAAGCAGATTTCAGCTGCTCTGTTATTCAGCATTTCCCACTTAGAATTAGGGCCAGATTAGTTTCAAACATCAGATTTTTACCACAAATTGTTAGGAATCTTCAGATTTTGCTTTCTCTACAATTCCCATCATCTTGAGTTAAAGCCTCTCAAACACTGTCTTCCCCCCATAGCTCCTGTTATTGAATGGACAGGGGGATGTTAAAATCAGAGGACTTCCCAGTTTCTGCTCTACTACCAGATGACGAATGGTGACTTGAGATCCAGGGGCTGAGCTGTGGAAAATCCCTGCCTCTTGCATCAAAACTGAAAGTACTTGGATCTGAGATTTTTGTGTCTACCAAAGCTTCCTGAAAATGTTTTGCACTAGAAGAGAGAAAAGGTAACCAAGTCGACGGGGAAAGCAAAGAGGGAGAGGTGATGATACAATGGAAAGAGGAGACGCAAACTTCCTGCTGTCTCTCCGTGAAAGGGCTGTTGCCTCATTTGTTATGCTGCCTTGCCCTCAGAAAGTCCAGCTCCAAATCATCTCTCAACTTTGGAAACCCCACCAGATGTAAACAACTGCCTCAGCACCCCCAAGGATGGCTTTGAACCCAAAGATGGTTCTGACGGAAGCCCAGTGATAGGTCTCTCAGCACGTGTGAGGGCACATGCCTGCCTGTCGTGGCCCTGACAGCTCTTTGTGAGCCTCTCTCACCTGCCACAGCCATCACCAAAGCTGGGCTCACAGCTGATGGCCTGGAGGACTTGGCCCCAGAGGAGCTGTGGCCTGGCTTTTCTGCTGGACTGGAAAGCAACACCCATGACAAGGTCTCCAGGAGAGAAAGGAGACTTCAGTGTACCTTCACAGGACTGCAGAGAGTGACACCTTCTGTGAGGATGATGTGAGAAGAGCCCCAGTGGCTCGAAGGTGCACAGCTATCCTGGAATACCCAGTATCTGGCTCAGTGAGGAGTGGCTGCCTGTCTGGAGTCACATCATGGTTCACAACCATTATGCATGTCTCAGAAGAGAGACCCTCCACACACAGGACTCCCCCAGAAGGTGCCTCCTGTGCCCTAGCTGGGTCCTTGGCAGCAGGAACATCTTGGGACAGCAGGTCCTGCTTCACCCTGGGATGAGTACCCAGGCCTTGGCATTCTGCTTGCTCCCTGCCAAGCCCAAGGAAACCTGTCTTTGTACAAGCATGGACATGATAGAAGAAAACCTTGATCCAGCTTCAAAGCTGAACCTCACTACTCAAATCTCTTGGGTTCAGTGAAGGTCAATATCTCTTCAATGAGATGGCTGCAAACTGGGGTGGACAGGCCTTCTCTGCACTGAGTGGGATCCCTTTTCATTTCACCTGGTGTTGCAGAGGCAGGGACCAGGTCCCCCTGCAGGGCAGTGAATCCCCTCTGCCCCTCTCCCCAGTCTGAAAGGAGCTGTTGCCTGCGGTGCAGTGAAAGGTGGTGCAGCACCACTGGGCTTGGTGGGGCTGCTGGGGCCTTGCAAACGGGTGGAGCTGGGCTGCACTCCTGTAGCACAGCACCTGCTGCATGCAGGGCAGGAGCATGTTTTGCACAAAAGAAGAACCCACTTCCTTTCTTCTGCATTGCAAAAAGAAAAATAAAATCAGGCAGAGAGCATTGTTTTCCCTCCTTCTTATTCCCAAGTCCTGAAGCCAGTTGTCACCTGGATCTTTGGGCTCCTCCATCTATTTTAAGGCTGGTATTACCACTTGGATCACCTTCCTCCTCTGTGTAGACGCTGAGACCCCTCAGATCCCCATCATTCAGGCCCCTTTTTGACACAGTGATGCCCTTCTGCTCCCACGGGCTCCCATGAGAAGCGCCTCACCCCACTCCCAGGCAGGCGGCAGGTGCTGGTGCTGGTGAGTTATCAGCACATGATTCCCTCTCTGGGATCTGCAGCTCTCTTTTTAGTGCCTGTGTGCACTCAGAGCCCAAGGGACAGGAGGGATTGTACAACGGGGGATGTTTGCTCAGAAAAGTTCCGGGCATGAATTTGCATCGCAAACTGCCCCATCCGTCATTGCCGAGCCCTGGTGATGGTGACAGCCCCAGGCATTGCGGGCACCTGCCTGGAAGCCCGTGGCATTTTGCCCAGCTTCATCCCAGATTTGCTTCCTTGGTGGTGTTAATCTGTGAAGATAAAACCCTCATGTGAGAGAGTGTAGGGAGGGTGGACAGAGCCCTTTCAGTGCTGCAGTGACCCCTGAATTTGTGCAACCAGTATTTATTTCAGCAACAGCTATTTGTCATACAGTGCTTTAGGTAGGTGAGAGGATAGTCCTGGATCCACTCACTGGTGTGGGCTTGGGATTTCTGTACAGGTAACACTTCTCCACTGTACATCCATTGACTGTTTTTTCACCATCATGATGAAACAGTTAAAAAACATGTGAGCCCCACAGAAATCTGATTAACTTAACTCTTGACAGATGTGCATGTAGAAAATCCCCATCTTACTAAGGAATATTTTAATGATTTACTCAGCAGTTATTCTATTACTAGCAGACCTTTCCCTCTGTTTGATATAACCCCCCAAGTAACAAAAGTATCTCCATTAAGAGATGCTTGTTAGCAAATTTTCACTATTACTCTTGCTCGGTACCTTCAACTTGTAGTAAATTCATGGCAATATCATACACTGTGTAATTTCTATACAAATGACTCATGGTACATGGGTACACAGATTAGTACTGGATTTGAGATCACTGTTTTAAAACATTAGAAACTGTATGCAATTAAATAATTAGTGGAGCTTTACTAGCTCAGAGAGAAATACAAGTTTAGCTTAACTGTAATCTTAACCTTGACATTTCTAGGCTTTGGTATTTTTCAGTAGCATCCTGAATGCCCCATGGGCATTTCCTAGTTTATTAGGAGTTTTTGGGAGGGTAAGAAAAGGAAACAAGCACCATCACCATAAAACCCCCAACAACCTAAAACCATTAAAAAGAGCATAAAAATCCTCTTGGGATTTGAAACCCCCAGTGTTCTCCAATAAAATAGACACCATGGGGAAGGCCGTCTCGCCAGTCACGGGGATAGGCTGTGCTTCTACAAACATTTTAGGAAGTGCTGGGAAGGAAAGTACTCTCTGCA
Source organism: Hafferia zeledoni (assembly GCA_035583235.1). Classification (NCBI taxonomy): domain Eukaryota; kingdom Metazoa; phylum Chordata; class Aves; order Passeriformes; family Thamnophilidae; genus Hafferia; species Hafferia zeledoni. Next base: position 79,241,153 of record JAWWEV010000001.1, on the reverse strand, counting down.
CACTGTAAGACACACACAAAGTGCCATGGGTAAATCACAACTGTCCACTGCTCCACACCCCGTGAGGGCAGAGCCTGCCTCCAGAGCTCCAGCTGAGACATTCACCTCCATTCACCCTGCATTCACCGCACAATATATCATCTGAGTAACAAAAACTTTTTTCCATTAAGGGCGAAGTGTCTCATTTCATTCAGGTCAGCCACTGCCCTAAAGAGCTGTGCCTGGTGGTCTCTCCATGTGCGTGTGAAAGGCAAACCTGGGCTTCACCACAGCCTGGGGAGCCAGGAGCAGCGTGTCTTGCTCTGGCCACGGGCACAATAAGCTCCGCAGGAGATTTACCACAACTTTATTAGAAAGGTGCTGTGGTCCAATCGCGATGCTGTGACCATACGTATGTGCCGCAGGGGTGAGCACTCTGTACTGCACGTGAACCAGAGCTGAGGCTGTTGTCATTCTTCGGTTGCATTTTGCATCCTTTTGTAAGTTTTTAGAGTAAAACCCGAAACCGACTGAGATGTCGGGAGCGATTGCCGCTCAGGTACAGTCATTTATCTTCTCCAGTACAGCCACTACTGAGAATATCCCCCGCGGCAGCAACATGCCTCTCACACACCGAAAGAAAAAAACCCCACCCAGAAAGAATACACAGTTTTACTAACCCTGACAGAAAAAAAAAAAAAAAAAAAAAAAAAAAAAGAGGAAAAAAAAAAAAAAAGAAAAAAAAAAACACCCCAAAACCCCCAGTCCTCACGGTGCTTTTGTAACGCGAGCCAATCCCGGGAGGCTCTAACCCTGCCGGGGAGCACTAGCGCAGGGCGGGCAGGAGGCTCCGCGCCCGCAGCCCCTCAAAAGTCGGGCGTGAGGGAGGAGGAGGAGGAGAAGGAAGAGGAGGAGGAGGAGGCGGCGGCGGCACCGTCACTCCCAGTTTGGAGCCCCCGATTTCTCTTTCGTGCTTGTGCGTGTGAGCATCTCAGCCCCCCGAGGGTCGCAGCGCGGTGCCCGTCCCGTCCCGTCCCTTGCGGAGCGGAGCGGAGCCCGGTGGCGGAGGCGGCAGCGTGCGGTGAGTGCGGGAGTCCCGGCAGCTGCTGCAGCCCCTCGGCGCTACGGACCCCGCTGTGCCCGGAGCTGGGCGAGCGACGGGAGGGCGTGCGGGGCGCCGTGGGTGGGTGCACGTCTGTTCCCAGCTCCCTCATCGGACGGGCGTGGGGAAAGGGATTTTTTTGGAAAAGCTGGGATTTTTTGAGAAGGATGGGACTTTTGGGGAAGGATGGGATTTTGGGGGAAGGCTGGGGATTTTATCGGGAAAGGTTAGGTTTTTTCCTCTCTTTGAATCTTTTCAGTTTTGTTCCTGCTTTGGTCCCGCCCGAGGGTCGCGAAGGTGCTCCCTCAGCGCCTCTGCCCGCCGGTCCCCTCGGCTCTCCAGCCCCTCCACTTTCTGGATGAAGTTCTCAGTGAAGGTCCCCATTCCTCTTGCAGTAATTCGTAAATGACATGACTGCCACCAGATGAGGATGAGTTTGGGACCTTCCTTATGTGACAGGCAACTCCCCTTCCCTGTACCGTCAGTCCTTTCTTGTATGGATTGGACTTGCAAAAAAAAAAAAAAGACCTGCTGGCGATAATAAGAGAATGAGTCACAGCCCCTTTTGAGATGCTCACACCAAAATCACAAGAGAAGCATTTTTCCAAATGACTCGAGCTATGTGCTGCTGGGGGGGTGGTAGGAGCAGGGGACAAGCCTTTTGCTTTGTGATGAGGGCTAGCTCTAAGACTGCCACTTCTGTTATCAATAAGCTGCAAGTTTCATGTCTGTTCTTATTCCAAGGGAGAGGGCAGGAGCCCCTGAGGCACCACAGAAATGGCTGTTGAGGAGGCCGTGTTCCCGCCCACCAACCTCACCTCTGGCAACCAAAGCAGCTGCAACGTACACAACCACCACTTCTCTACCAAAGTCACCTTCTCCCTCTTCTACACCACCCTGCTGGTATTTGGCGCCTGTGGGAATGTCCTGGCCCTCTGTATCACCTTCCAGCGCAGGAAGAAGAAACTCAACTCTACCGACCTCTACCTGGTGAACCTGGCCCTCTCCGATGCTCTCTTTACCCTGGCACTGCCAGGCAGGATCGCCTACTACATCCTGGAGTCTGACTGGCCCTTTGGGGACTGGTTCTGCCGGGTCACAGCGTTCATTTTCTACATGAACACCTATGTGAGCATCTACTTCATGACCTGTGTGAGTGTGGACCGCTATGTTGCCGTGGTGCGTACCAAGCACCCTGGCAGAATTCGGAAGATAAGCCGTGCCAGGGGCATCTGTGTCCTCATCTGGACCTTGGTGTTCCTGCAGACAGCACCGCTGCTTCTGCGGCCCATGACACGGAGGATGGGGGACAAGCTGACATGCATGGAGTACTTCAACTTTGAGGAGATTCCCAAGCTGCCCTACCTGCTCCTGGTGGCCTGTGTGCTTGGCTTCTTCCTGCCTGTTGGCATCATCTTGGTGTGCTACGTGAGGATCAACCTCAAACTCTGTCAGACAGCCAAGGAAAACCCGCTGACGGTGAAGAACGGGCACCACCACCGGGCCTTCACTGTCATCCTGGTGGTGCTACTGGCTGTCCTGCTCTGCTTCAGTCCTTACCACCTCAACATCGTCCAGTTCATGGTGAGGAAGATCCTCTACCAGCCGTCCTGCCCCGAGCAGCAAGCCTTCAAGATGTCCCTGCAAATCACTGTGGCATTCATGAACCTCAACTGCTGCATTGACCCCATCATCTACTTCTTTGCCTTCCGAGGTTATAAGCGGCGGCTGCTCCGCATCTTCAGGAACAGCGGCTCACTGGCCACCTCCTCCACTGCCAAGACCCCCTCTGAGAGCAACAGCAACAGCCAGCCGCCTGGCTCCACCTCTGTCTAGCAGCACAACCCACTCCCTTTGGCTCTGGCCTGTGACTTACAGACCATCCCTGATGGCAGGAGCCAGAGTTGAGCTGCAGGACCAGCAACCTCAACATTCCTTGGTTCCATGTCTGGAGCCAGGGGCTCTCACAAAGCCAGCCTGTCTGGGACACAGCTCTGCCTGGCTCTGCATGGGCCTGTGCTCCGCACTGCTGCACCTGCACCTGCCATCCTGGAGCACAGAAAGGCATATTTTCATCCCAGCCTCAGAGGAAGCAACTAATGCTGCTGCTCTGGCTGGCAAACCCTGCTGGAGGTTTCCCAGCATTGCACTGCATTCCCATCCCATTCCTGTCCCGCGCCCCCTGTGGGTCTGCGGACTGCTGGTAACTGTTATGGCTGTCCCTCTGTCTCCTTCCCCTGCATTGCCCCTGGAACATTGGAGCATCCCTGCAGGTCTCAGGGAAGCCTACGTGAAGCATTCAGACTCAGGGCATTTCAGGAGACAGCTGGGATGTTATTTCCATCAAGAAAATGGCCTAGAATTTCTTCTCCACAGACAGCAGCTCCACTCTCTTTCTGCCCAGCATCCTGTTCCCGCACCCGGGCTCTGCCTGTGGGAGCTGCTGGAAAAGCCCTTCCTCAAAGGAGAGGGGTGAGGATGTGAATCTGTAGAGCTCCCTGGAATGCTGCTGCATGTGTCCTCTCACTCGGGTGGCTGCTTCTTCCCCAGGGAGCTCTTCCTCACACCTGATGGCATTGCGGTCACTCCGGGACCCACTGCTAGGAAGGGGATAGCAGGGATGGCTTGGCTCCCAGCTCAGTCCTACAGCTGCAAACCTGCACTGGATGTACTCATTGGGGAAACCTTCCCATCATTCCTTTATTTGAAGGGAGCAGAGGAACGGGGACAAGAGGATGAGAATAGAGTGGCCTCACGTGACCTTGACCAACCTTTGCTTGAAGCTGGTGCCCTGACGAGTCCAAGAAATTTGCTAAGGGCAGGTTAAGGGTGACTACTGCCAGAGCGAGAGGAGGAGCCCTGAGACATTGGGTTCCTGTTGAGGTTTGTGCCTGTGAAACAAGAAAGTTGGTGGGATCCTCCTTGGCTCTTTTCTGAAGTCACTGGACTATGACTAAAAAAACCGCACATGTAGGATTTCGGAGTTTCTGGGATGTCTGGCCTTTTGTTTGAGGTTGGAAGGGACAGGGACATGCACAGAGACACGAAGAGGAAAAAAAAAGCTGCTTTATTTTGCTGAAAAGTATACCTGAAGAAGTTTCATGAATGGATGATTTTGACTAATACAAATAATTTTTAAGGTAATATTATGCTTAGAAAGTTAATAATAGTCACATGCAACCCTTTACTGTTCTAAACATGCATGAATGAGATTTTGGATGGTGATGGTTTTACTTGTGGTATAAGTAACAATGTCTTCCTGAAGGCTGACTAAGAGGGATGCCTAAAATAACTCAGGTGAAATGGAACTCCAGCAGGTCCTTTTCAGAGACTGAGCCCTCCTCAAAACAGGTCTAACCTCAGTTCTGCAGAGAGCCTTTATTCTAAAAAGCATATTAAAATGGACCAGGAAGAACTAGGATGTAATAATATAAGGATATCAGTGGTCTGATAGAAACATAACCCCATTTGGTCCTTATTTGACTCTGATTTTATCAAAAGTACTTTATTAACAAAGGTATCTCCACCTTTCAATATATTAGCACCAGTAGGAGCCTTTGAAGTAGGAAATAGATGTATAGTTGGGTGAGAGATTCAAAACAGAGGAGGCATCTGGCCTCACTCCTCTGGAGGATGCCAGCCTGGGGCCCTTTGCTGTCCCCACCCAGGGACAGCAGGCACTTAACTGGAGCTAAGGGAACATCATGGGACAGAGAGGGAAGGGACTTGGGCAGAATGGGTCAGGAGGAGTCTGGGCAAAAATCTCTGTATTGCCCAGACTAATTTATCCACCTGGGAGTGGTCTCTGGCTGCTTGAAAATGGAGCATTTCACTAAAGTTGAAGAGAAACCATACAGAGCATTTTGTCTAGGGGCACAACAACACTTTTTCTACACTTCATCATTCCCCTGCTCAATCCAAGCTCCTGGTATGACGTTCCCTTGTACCCCGTTGGTGCAGCACCTACTGCCTGCTGCCGGGCTTTGACCTGCCAGTAAACCCTCAGAATCACAGAAGGACAGAATCCCAGAGCCATTTGTGTTGAAAAAGACCTCTGAGATGATCAAGTCCAACCATTAACGCAGCACTGCCAAGGCCACCACCAAAACAGGTCCTTAAGTGCAATAGCTACATGTCTTTTAAACACCTGTCCACTGCCTCTGCTTGGCTGCTGCTCCTGCCTTGCCTCTGACTCCCCGGGGTGCAAACCCCCCGAAGCTCCCCTGCCACTGCTCAGGGCAAGGGTATCTGTGTTGGAGAGAGCCCCCAGGGTGCTGTGCCCACCCCGACACCACCACAGGGGTGAGAGCGACAACACCAGGTCCTGCCGAAAGAGGGAGCCGAAACCTTTGTTCTGTGATAAAAACACGCACACGAATCAAAACAATGACAGTTGCAGCCGGTGCTGCCCCTACAAGTGTGGCACCTTCCATAAGCCCCTGTGGCTGTGGAGTGTATTGGAAGCACGCGGCAGCACACTGGGACCCGAAGGCATTCCATGCAGAGAGTTATTTACTGCACAGCAGGCAGGTATTTCTTGCTTTTCTGCAGCCTACTGCTGCCAAACTGTCCTCTAAGAAGAGAAAATTGCACTTTCATCTAAGGCAGAGAGTACACTTTGTAGACACACAACACGTACAGATAATAATATGTACTGATATAGGATACAGTACCTACTGGCTGCATCAAGAGAATATTCTGGGCTGCACCAAGAGCAGCATGGCTAGCAGACCAAGGGAGGTGATTTTGTCCCCCTATTCCACTTTGGTGAGATCCCACCTGGAGTGCAGCATCCAGCTCTGGTGTCCCCAGCACAGCAAAGACACGGACCGGTTGGATCAAGCCCAGAAAAGGGCCACAAAGATAATACAAGGTCTGAAGCACCTCTCCTATGAAGACAGGATGAGAGAGCTGGGCGTTTGTTCAGCCTGAAGAAGAACCCAGGGATGCCTTAGAGCAGCCTTACAGTACCTCAGTGGTACTGGAAAGCTCGGTACCTAAAGCCTACAAGAAAGATAGAGAACGACTTTTGACAGGAGCATGTAGTGATAGGACAAGGGTGAATGGCTTCAAACTGAAAATGGACAGGTTTAGTTATTAAAATTCATTACTGTGAGGGGTTGAGACACTGGAACAGGTGGCCCAGAGAAGTTGTAGATGCCCCATCCGTGGAAGTGTTTGAGAGGTGGCTGGATACAGCTCTGAGCAATGTGATCTAGTGGAATGTGCCCCTGTCTTTAGCAGAAGGGTTGGACAGAGCTCAAACAGCATTGCTTTTTCCCTTAGTGATGGTTCCCAACTTACACTTTCAGCTAAAAGCAAAAATCTCCAGGAGAGCACTGGGGGACAACAGCTCCTGGTTGCAGTCACACATTTTGTTAGTAAACATCCCGTGCTGTGCAACACACCTCTTCAGTCTGTGCTTTACATTGTCCTTAATTGAAGCTACTGCATTCATACATAGCAATCTTTGTAAGCCAGTAAAATATTGTAAAGTAAAAATAAAAGCTTCTTACGACCAAGTAGTGAGTCCTGGTGTGATTGATCAGGCCAGGTCACGTGGGCAACTGTCTTCTTCTCAGAGGGGCACATGTGCCTCTGCCCTCCACAAGCAAATGCTCAGAAACAATGAGGGGCAAGTACAAGATCTCAGTCCTTGAGCAGGACACTTGTTTCTGCAGGAAGGTGGTGTGCTCTCATGGCAAGGGGATATAAATCACCTTTGGTGGGAAAGCAGCGGGACCTGTGAGGAGCTGTGTTCTTTCTGGAGGAGGTCTCTCCACAGCTGGGATGAGGTGCCAGGAGAAGTCAGGTTGACAGGAGTAACCATGCTTTGAAAACCAGAAACATCTGCGTTCTCACACACCGAAGTGGCTCCAGGCTTTGCTTCACTGCCCAGTTGCTGGGATTACACTGTTTTCTCTCTTGTTACATGTACCACCTCCTGCAAAATGGACCATATAAAACGGAAGGAATTCCCCTGTCAGACACCCCTGAAAAAGAGTGGATTGTCAGTACAAGAATAGCCACAATATTGTGTATTTTTATTTTCCCCACAGAATCCTGCGAATTCTTTCAACACTGAATTAAGTGCAATGTGACACTGTCCCCCTTCTCCCAGTAGGTCGTTTCTTTCTGTCCTCCCAGTTCTATCTTGTACTTTGCTCCTTTTCTCTACACTCTCTGTTTTGCTCAGCTCCATGTCCCTCATCTCCTTCGAGCCCTCTCCTTTGCTAATGTTAAATGACACTTATAAACCCTACCTATCTCTGGTCAAAACGCCAGATCCTGCTTTCAGTTCAGCCAAGATCCTGGAATTTTTCACCCATTTTTAAAGTATGTATATTCCTGCTTTCTCCATTGCAACCACTCAGGTTTAGAAACAGTCTCCCACAAACATGTATCAGTCCAACTAGTTCTCCCTTCTCTTAAAACTCTTTATTGGAGAACAAACCACAACAGCTGAGCTACCAATTTGTTGAGACTATCACCAGTCACACCCATTTGTCCGGTTGTACCACTCCTCTGCTCCCACCACCAGTGTTTCATCTCATACTTGGACTGAATACTCTTGGTAGCACACACTCTAAGTGGATTTCCTGTGGCCAAAGCATACCTTTATATATGGAAACAGGAGGAATGTAGTCCTAGTAAATATTAAACCAAACCCAGTATTTTTTAGGTAAACATACAAAACATTTTAGATACATATAAATATGCATGCATGTGTACATATATGAACACATATAGTGGTTGTGTGTTCATGTGACTCTCCTAGTAAAATAGTGCTCATATTCATTTATATAAAATACTGATTACTGTGGCCATGCAGTTAAAGAAAGCTAATCTCATTTAGGTTTTTCTTGTGTAAGAACACACAGAAGAAATTAACTGCACTCATGTCTCAAATCCCTCTTATTACCTCAAATGAATGCTGTGCATTTATTTATCCTGAAAGAGATGCAGATTCCCCCACACGATGGGAGTTGTAGCTCCAGGTGTTTTTCAAAGTTGGGTGCCTTTGCAACTGCACATATATTCTGAATACACAGGTCTGAGAGATGGGAGTCTTTGAATACAGACTTTTAATTTTCTTCAACAAACTCTTAACTGTTAATTAAATTCATCAAACTAGTACATAAATATTTCCCACTTGCTCTCTGTATATACACATATGCATACACATATCTATATATATGCATATATATAATTACACACATATACACACATACCAACAGGAGAGCCAGAAACATTGCCCTTTGCCAAGTACATTGCAATATGTTTTTCTGGCTTGTTCTTCTGTTTCAGACAAAAATAATGAGACCCTTTTCTCCATTACATGTTGAAGAAGGCACTGATAAGTGCTGGACAGCACAAGCTGGTGCATGAACCAGCTGCGACAGTCTCTGTGCTCACTAAGTTACAGATAACCTTTAACGCTTGTTCCGAGGAATAAAAATGGTTTCGGTAGGTATGGAGCCAAATCAATCTGCACCTTAGCAAGAAGTTGAGGCTTGAGAACCTGAACCTTGTGGCTGTATTTCAAAGTATCACATAACTGTCTAGGAAAGTCCCCAATAAATTACTCCAATGCTGTCTCAAAAGGCAACATTCCCAGTCTAGGAGAAGAATTTTAACAGCAGCAACTACTTTTATTTCAAAATACCAAATACTGACTTTACTAAAACCAGTGTGAATTTCCCAGGGACTTAATATCCTCTCCATAGAAAGGTATTCTGTCTTCTCTCTCTGCAAATAATACTGCTTGTGTCACACACAGAACAGAAACTGTGCAATGAGATATTCAGGAACTGTATCAGACAACAGTGTGTAGGCTGTGAAGAACATGCTCCTCGCATTTCCAGAAACAGTTCATTAAAGTTTCACCATGAAGTGGAAACTAAGTTTTTTTCCAGCTCTAATGTGTGAATCTTTCTTCTATGGTTCTTGCATGAAAAAGGAACTGTGTTTAACAGCATCGAGACCCCTTTTTTTACCACTTCTTTTTTTTTTTTTTTAACTGGAAATCACAACCCTGAAGAATTTTGAGTACAAACTTTTCTCACAGAGGTCAAGGGGAGTTTTCAACTGACATCACCAAGACCTGCATTTTACCCTTTATGTCTGACCATGTTTTGCAAAATGCCCAGAAAAATGGAATTGTCCACACAACTGTGGCATTTGGATACCCCCTGTACAGCAAACAGTAAGAAAGGACTTAGACTTGGAGAATATCCACTTTCATACCCCTAGTGCCACTTAACATGTTTTACAATTCCAAGAAATAAATGCTCTTCATGCTTGTCTCTGGAACAGGGCAACGTCTGAAAAGATACAGGTCATATTTAATTTATCCTGGGCTAGGTGGACTTTATTTCCTACAGACAAAATTTGATTTCTGAAATAATTCACTAGTCTTTATTGCTACTTTTTGATAAAATACTTGTGAAGGAAGAATGTGCATGTTTCAAAATTAAAGACCTGTACTTGCTTCAAAATATTTAACTAGTCTGCATGTACAAATTATCATAATGACTAGTTTTGTTACTTGTGTCCATTCCTTTCTAAGACAGAAGGTTTCTGGAGTTTTTTAGGTACAGAAATGTCCATGGCCTACACACCCCCAGAGGCTTAGCTTCACACAAACAAAACTTTTCCTTTAAAAAGCAGATTCTGCCTAAACAATATGATCATAGCAACAAGGCAAACTCTGAAGGACATCGATCAAAGCCCAGGAAAACACACAGTCTTTCCAAAAACCCCTTCGTGCACTGGAAAATACCAAAAATACTTACAGGACATGGACTTTATTAAAATTATGTCATGTAGTGGAAGCTGCAGAAATTTGATGCAATTTCTAGATAAGGACTTGTGTGCCTGAAGGACTTTTTAAAGTTTTATCAGTAAATTAAGAAAGGAAAATAAATACATTTCTCTCTCCCTAAATCTTGTATGTTTTCCAGGCCAAGGGAGACTGGGAAGATCTGTACTTTGGTACACATGTGTTCATTCGGATTTCCAAATATCCTTCTCTGTCCTGGATTCTTTCACCTTCTCCCCTTTGCACCTGCTATTCCCTTTTCTACTTTTTTATGAGCTATATCTTATTCTAAAGATACGTAAGCATTAAATATGCCTGTGTGTATGTAAGTGGACACATATACACACACTACGTAAACACAAGCACATACAGAAACATACATTAAATGCTTAAGATATACGTGTAGGCTGGTTTCACAGAGTTGCAGTTTGGAATCTTGTATTCCTCCAGCTTAGTTTTATAGAGATGTCCCCTCCTCTCCACCCCACCTCCTGCAACTCCAAAGGTGCTAACTGAGCACTTCCAAGAGTCAAGCCAAGCAAGCTGATTTATCACTCTGCACTCCAAACCCAGCACTGTATGAGCTGGGCACTACTGTCCTGTCCTGTTACCTCCTGTGCCAGGCCAAATCACACCCAGGGTTAACCCCTGTGGTCAACACTAAGTTCCTCCAGACAGCGAGGATTCAGCAATGCAGCTCATCCTCATCTCTGATACTAGAAAACTAAAACTATATATAGGAAAGTTAACTTTTTATAATTTTCTTTTAAGACAGTCTGTAGCCAGCTGAAATAAAAGGAAAGCAACATGGGGAACACAACATACATCCATTGTTACAGAATTCCTCTTTGAATTAGCCGTGGAAGTCATTCAAGCCATTCCAATTCCGATCTTATTGCATCATTCGATTCACCTTTATTGCTTCCAGTGAGTATCTTCATGACCCGTATCTGAACAGCAATTCACTCAGTTGGTAAAAATTTAATTTTACAGTGGTCACTTACCATACCTTGCCACACACACATGAATTTTCTCTCATCCTATCTGTGTATTATGTGCTGAATGACAACTTTTATTTTAAAAGAAATTTGAGAAATGAAATATTACAGGCATTAATAAAACTTTGCAAAAAAATGACATCATAGTCCCATAACCCTTTACTGAGTTGAAAATGATCTTCAAACCTCTTACTACTGTAATAAAAAATCAAGTACTGTAAAATAACATGAAAGCTAGAGAAATTAGACTTGTAAATGAAGAAAATACTATTTTTCTTGACAGGTAAATCAAGTTGTTGTAGTTGTTGTATAATCTTTTCCTAGTCATTAACTCTGATAACACGTCTAACAAGAATTTACAAGAAAAAACCCACCTATTTTATTTTAAAAATAAATTTAGGTGATATCCAGTAACAAGTAGAAACTAAAGTTACTTTGAGAAGGATAACCAGACTAGAAACCACCGAGTGATCCGAAGGCTTGGGAACAGCTCGCATCATTTCTTAACATCACTTTGAGTCACCGGTCATGCGGAGCAGTTTCTCTCTCCTGACGCCCCCGTGGGGCCGACCTTGGTGAGTCTGCCCAGCAGGTGGCTTTGATCCCCCTCCAGGCATGTACAAACCCATCAAGTGAAGTTCCTTCACACACAAAACCATCAGTGCTGCAGTAAAAAATTAGTGGCTACATTTAAGTCATTATTTGAAGCCCTCAGAGCTTCTAGAGCATCTCCTCTGGAAAATCCCATTTCCATAAGTCGTGCAACCTGGAAAAGAAATAAAGGTAACTCTGCTTTAAAACCAGAATTTTATTTGTGCACACCAGTCATATTAAAATTGTGTCAGAAATTCCCTTTCCACTAATCAAAGACATATCTGGACAGCATGCTTCAAAACGTTGCCACAGAGGTGACCACTTTATGACACCTTATTCAAAACCAATTGCAGAAAATGCCATACATTATTTTCCTGGCTTGTGCAGTTTAGAAAAAGGCTAAAATCCAAAGTGTGGTACCACACATGACAACTACAGTCTGATCTGCTTGCTGCTCTCGACAAGATCAGGAGCTCTAGAAACCAATACTGACCAAACGACAGAATTTTACTGTAGATGGGAAAACCTATCCAGACACCACCAGCTCTGCTTTCCTTGAGAAGACACACTCCTCCAGAGGGCATTAAAAACCCCTCAGAACTATTAATTCTAGGTGTTTTGGTTTTTTTTAATAAACCATCAAGTTAGCTCTAAAATAGAGGCAGTACAATACTTCATTGGGTTCAGTAAAACTCTTGGAAGGCTTCTACATATACTCAAAAATTACTTTTTTTGCAAAATACTTTTACAAGGCAAAAGTCAATGACATCTGATGGAGGAATTACAAGGAAAAGTGCACATTGAGACATCTGACCTTCGCTCTTTATAATATCATGTACTTGACACCTAACCTTTGTGCTTTGTGCTGACAGATTTTCAAGTCACCACATGTGAAAAGCAATGTATGCATAACCAAATTTAATTTATGGTTAAATGCCAATCTAAAGTACATTGAAAATCTACAATTGTCACTTTGGTATGACTGAAAGTCACAATATAACTCATCCACATTTATAATTAATCTTCCAGAAAGTGGAAAAACAGGGTGGCAGAGAAGGGCTGGGAGCGACACATAAAATTAGCTATGGCCACCGGCAGCATAAAGTATTCCTCATCCTGCCTCTAATGTCCTTGTGACCAGACACCACAGCTCCTGAACCTGGATGTCCTGGGATGTCTGAGAGCTACTGCTGTTCCTGCTCTGCCTGTAGGAGCCTGCAGCAGGAATGCAGCAGAGGCTGTTTACATCTCAGGAGGAATCTTCCCAGGGTGCAAAGGTAATGTGCAGCACCAGTACTGAAAGTACTCTAAATGCCTTTAAAAAGAAAAATGCCATCAAAAGCAGCTTTTCTTTCCTCTAAGACACCTCTAGAACTTTCAGGATTTTTAATCATCTTTGCTTTGGCAGCTTTCTGAGAAATACACAACTGCCAAGAATGCCTGGAGGTGCAGATGCTTCTTTTCTTAATACAAACAGACCATCACAAGATGTTTGAGAACAGTTACCTTGGCTATCAGAACATCAACCTTAAAACCCAGCGCCAGTTTCTCACCTTCTTGTAGGAGGAGAAATGAATCGTTACTTTCAACAATAGTTTAATTTCAAACCTGATTTCGTAACCTGCAACTTTCTAAAGTTTCCTGTGGCTGATTTTTCATCTAAGATTGTGTTTTTTATGTGAAAAAGGGCAGGCAGTGGAATAAAAGCTAACCACAGAAACACATTTCAGAAGAAAGGTTTTTACTGCAGTTGCCATGAATTTTAACCTTAAGAAGTGGTGGACAGAATTGCAAGGTTCTCATTTACAGAAATATCCACTGAGCATCATGGGGAATAGTAACAAAAAAAAAAAAGCTCTTCTCATCTAAGTATATTTTAACCACAGGAACTGAAGCCAGCTCCAGGAAACAGATGTATGACTGGCAATGGTAATTCAAGGTGCTAAAAATCCACAAGAAATGCAGAGATTTCTGAATCAAAAGCATTGCAAATGCTCACAAACTTTAATCTGAGAAAATAAATGAAACCCTTGCATTTCTGCCATTCTAAGACAACTTATGCAGTTTGAGAAATCAAAGGTGCTTCAAAGACTTCTTCTTTGCAGGGTAACGAGGCAGCACTGCAAAATGACAGCAATCAGGTGGGCTCTACAACCTCAGTGCATCAGAAAATATAAGCACATATTGCTTTCATAAATCTGGGCCTAAAAGCTCTGGGTAAGAATCCAACGTAAGTCACACCAGTAACTAATTTATTAGTTCCAGGCCAAATACAAAAGTTTCCATAAGCAGAATTTGTCAATAAAACACATAAATAAACCAAATAAATAAACCAACCCAGCAGGGAAATCTTTAGGTTCATCCCATAATTGCACTGAGTAGGCTTTCAAGCCAGACAAAATTAAATTTCTGGGTTTTTTCTCAGGAAGTGTTTTTTGGTTTGGAGGTTTTATTTCTCTTTTTGTTTGTTTGGGGCTTTTTTTGTTCTTTTTGGATGTGGCTCAGCAGACTGGCAGTCAAACCCAGCAGTGCAGTTAAAGTTTTGAACGTTTTGAACACAATCTAACAGTGAATTAAAACTAGAAATCAGATCACAGCAAAAATCTCTGTTTGGGACAAGTTCACTTTAAACTAACTAAAAAAGACAGTGTGGTGCTACCAAGTGTTGATTTACTGCCTTAAAGAAAAGGAAAAAGTCACCTTTGAAACCTACTCTTGTTCAAGGGTAGCAAAGACTACAAAATGGCCAATACAGCTAACTGCAGGTAGGCTACAAACTGGAGATGTTGATTGCAATAAACTCTGAATACCTGTATAAGACCAATCTTAAATTCTTAAATGTCCAAGCAAATAATTCACTCTTTTGAGAACTGAACTATCAACAAAAATGTCTAGAATTCTAAACCTACATAGTCTGGCATAACTTTCTTATTTCAAAGAAACTAAATAACTGAATTGGGAACTTAATCTGGGGACTTCAGTGAAGAAGATACATGCAAGACAAATAAAGAAATCTGAGTGTCATTCTTTCTTCTTTGAAACATTTATTTTATCAGATTCCAAAAGTTTCCACCAGTGAAACAATTGCATCTTTAAATAAAAAACACAAGCAGTTACACATCAAAGCAGAAACTCCCAAGTTGCTCTGTAATTCTAGTTTGGATGGCAACAATGATTTGCTGTCTCTGTATTGTGATCATTACCTCATATATTAATTTGTGCTGCTATAGAGAACATTTAAGGAATTGTGTAAACAGATGATCAAAAATCAGTAATTTCTAACCATTTTTAACATCGTTTTAAAATAGAAAAGTGTTTACCTGCTCTTCAGAAACTTCAGTAGGTGGAGGTATGCCTTGTTCAGATGGGCGATGATCTTGATAATTTGCGTTATGTCTGTGACGTAAAGGAGGAAACAGTCTGTTCCAGTTAATCATCCCACCCTGAAAGCAGACACTGCTGTCAGTCTTTGCAGAAAGAACTACACATTTTTTAAACAAAGAGATCATCTATACCACATGTGAAAGGTAAATGTTTAAGCGAAGTACTTTATTTTAAACAACAAAAACTGCTGTAGTCTCTTATGAAGAAAAAATTGGACTTGTTATTGCATTACTAGTTATTGGGAGTGATCACTGCAAACTACAGAAAAGCGCTAACAGAGGGAGGGATCCATTGGCCCAGAGAGTGCTGGTGAATGGAGCTGCATCCAGCTGGCGGCCGGTCACCAGTGGTGTTCCCCAGGGGTCTGTGT
>JAWWEV010000001.1:79191618-79216041 GCA_035583235.1 Hafferia zeledoni | reverse complement strand
CAAGGGCTGACAAACCCCTTTGGGTTTGTACCCCAGGACACTGGGTTACACTGCTGGGTTTTGGGAGTTGAAAGCAATTTCACTTTGTGTCAGTGTATTTACTGTATTATTATTATTAAATTGTAGCTCTGATTTATAATCTCTCTCGCGTTGAGTTCATTTCTCCTGCTGGTTTACCTTGAAACCAGCACACTGAAGTGCCAGCTCTCAGTGCCAGCAGGAGAGCTAAGGCATATACTGAGGTCTAGTTGTTACACTTCTTTGAGAAAGACTTGGGACTGTCTGGGAGTATGTTCACTGAGGGTTTTGGTTTTTTACCATCATGAATGAGGATAACATTCCCGGAAAGAACTGTTGTGCCAGGAAAATCTTTGCTCCATTAACCCATTTTTTTTTCCCCAAGGTCAGGAGCTTATTGCTTAGATATAACCAGAAGGTAAACTGACAATCTCGCCTCACAGTCCTTAGCTAACAAAATACAAACCTTCAAATTTCTCAGGATATGAGACTCCCCATAACAATAAAGACACTCAGTGTGCCTACCCACAGAGCATCTCTCCAGTGTCCCAGGAGAAAGACATCTAATGAATGAACAATTAGAGGAAGTCCCTTTGTTATAGGAGTCTGGTCTTTGCAAGCAGCAAAATCTCATATAGAGATGCCATGTGATATGAATCAAAGGAGAGTTTGGCCTCACTGAAAATGAATGGCAGCTGGAAGAGAAGAACAAAAAAGACAGGAGGAAAAAGTCAACGTAAGTGTAAAGTAGAGGACAGGGTAGAAAGAGAGGTAGTAAAATGAAGATTTTCATGGGTGGCTGTAGCCTTGTCATACAATCTGGAGTGACCTGGTGAAGGTCTTCTCTGATCCAAGACACTTAAATGTAGCCAAGAAGTAGGCAATACAGTGTCCTTAACACGCTCAGCATGGATGGAATAAATGCTTTGTGGATACAAAAATAATTTTTTCAAGATGAGGGGGCTAAGGCTCATACACCAGCCCTCCCAAATGGGCACATGGATGAGTGCTCAAAGAAGTTCTATTTAGTGCCAACAGAAGGCATTGACCAGCTTTCTGCAACTTTCCACCACCTTCCACATCTATGCCTTTAGTGACACCAGTGTTGTTAGTAACACCTAGGCGTGGAATCCTCCCTTATCTATTTGCAATTTGGTTATCTGCCAGCCTCCCTCCAAAATTCTCAATGGGAAGTGAAAGTCAAACTGACTCCCTGCTGCACACACCAGAGCACAGATGCAGCAGTTGCTTCCCTTTTCCCACCATGGCTTTTATTTAGGTTACAGAAAGATAAAACTTTCAAAAAATGCTGGGAAATGAAAGAGATCAATAAGTAGAAACAACAGGAGAGGAAGATCAAGATTTTTATCAATATTACAGTATCAAAAGCATAAAATAGTAAATAATTACTGGTGTGAGACGTGACAAGAGAGAACTTCCCCAAGGATTTTGTACAGAAGCAACCATGAACTATGGGAAGCAATGGAGACGAAGGTGAAGAGATCCTGAAAATGTGAGGAAAACAGGACAGTGAGGAATGAAAATGTGAAAGTGATATGAATGGGAAAAAGATCAGATAAAGGGGGAAAAAAGAAAAATAAGATAAGCTATTTAAAATAGAAAATAGGATAAGCAAAAGAGTATGAAGAAAAGAACTAAGAAACTGAAGTTTATAAGCAGTAACAAAATAGTAAGCTAGTATTTTCTGAGGGAGTGAATACATATGATACACATTTTATTCTACTGCCTCTAAAGATGCACAGAGGAGATGCTCAGTAATTCTCCATTTGTGACAAGATCGTAATTACTCAGCAATATCCACAGGAGAAAACAGAGAACAGAAAGTTTTCAAGATGCACGCTACCATCTGTTTAAGGGCTGTATCCACAGCAACCAGGGACCAAGGCAAAAATCAGTCACTATGTAACCACACTCTGCTGAGAAACTAGCAACATTACAGTTTCTAACAACATATTCAGACCCAGTACCATCAATATTTAAGGACTAAAATGAGATAAATGAAGTACTGAAGTTGCTAAGTTTATGTTCAAATTCTACCACATACTCAATCTACTTGTCAAAGTCCTGGGTGTACAGACAACCCACCACGTGCATACACAGCTCGATGCTTCAGGCTCCTCCAGACCACAACATTTCAGCTAGAGAAAGAATAGCAAAGGCAAAGCTCAAAAGACTTGTCAGCAAAGAAGTTCTGGGATGATTGTTCTTTATTTTTTCTTTTTTGTAGAAAACATCCAAAGTGAATTCTGCTTTGGATAAAAGGGCTTGATGAACAGCAGGGGGGGGAGAAACAAAACCAGATAAAATATTTGCATACCAGTATCTTCAACATCTTGGAAGTACAGTATGAACAACTTATAAGAAATACTTTTCACCCAGCTTTTCCCCCTGTTTTAATTTTTTTAAAAACTTCAATTCTTTTTTATGTTGGCTTGCCTGGCACATTCTTCGGAATTTCTTGAAGTATAAACCTTCCTACAAAGAGTGTCTATTCAAAAGAGGGACCTCCCTATGGCCAGAACAGTTTGCCAACATTGCACAGACAAAGGAACACCGCTAAAACCACCCATCTTCTCCTTCCATAATGCTACAAACACTCTGGGAAACCACATTGGCTCTTTTCTCAAACAGATGAACTGAAGAGTAGAGGAGTGGGAGGAACAAGCAGAGCACCTTCTCAAGGGGCAGCCAGACAACATTGTCACACCATGGCATACAGAGGAAACTTAAAGTTCACTTCTCTCACCAAACAAAAGAGCTCAAGACTAAACGCTACTTTATCTCACTTATGGCACACTACCTACAGACAGCATATTGGGACTTCAGAAATCCACACAACATTCTCCTTGAATATAGTTCAAAGCCATATCTGATGGCTGATATGTACTTCACTGCTTTTATTATTTTCAATTTCACAAAAAAACTGCCTAAAACTGATCTGCATTCTTTATTAGAGTCACTCCCACAGGAAAAATTACCTACATTCCATCTGTAACATGATCTGTTCCACTCCACTGTCTTTAAATTACACATTTCCAAAATCTCTGAAGACAAAAGAATTGCCCAAGTGCAGCAATCCAGAAAATTATTTTCAATTTTTCAAATACTATTTTGAGATTGAAATTAGCCTGCTTTCCATTTTTACCACTACACCTCTACATTTGTGAACAATGTTTTTTGAGATTCAGTGTATGGCCAGTAAATTGTGTGAGTCACAAAAACCCCAGGCTGCTCAAAAGCTTTCATGACACACCTTTTCTGAAGAGCCTCTCTGAAGCACTCTTACATTAATCCCACCACCTTCTGATCGCTGGTTTCAAAGATTAGCACTATCAGTTAACTAAATGCTGCACTCAAGTTAAAGGCTAAACATGAAAGTAACTTGAAAAGTGTTTCGGCAACTTGTGAAGGGAAGCATCATACTGATGTTCAAACAGCCTGCCTTCATTTTACTCAAACCCCTCCACCTTTTTAAAGAATTCTATTTGAAGTCAAACATGAAAAGGCGTTTTTCCACTTTCATTGTTCATAGCCTGAGGAAAGGACAAGATGAGTAGAAAATGTTATCAACTGTTCTTTTATCATTTACCATTCTGAACTTATTTACCACTTTTTGCAATTAAAGATACATTAGAAAGACTGTCTTTCATAAGTGGAAATGGCTTCTTTATCCTGTCTGAAGAAACCTGGCTGCACTCCTCCCAGTGGTTTGTAGCCCAACACACACTTTCACTTTGCTTTCTATTACAACGGCAACATTCAAGAATTGAGTAATTTGTAGTTCCATTCTTATGCTAAAACTGGTTCTTATGGGAATAGAGAAAAGTGGTTTAGGAACTTCCTACCTGAGGAACTATTTCATCATACTGAAATGGAAAAAGGGAAAACAGAATGATGTTATCAGGGACTGGAAATGAATATTCATACTCAAGTTGTCAGCCAAAGTTTATGCCATGACACCTGTAATTCTGGCAATGCATTAATGGTACCACAGCTATACCCACTGGCACGACACTATCTGGAACACAACTGTATCACTACAGAGCTGTGTTTCAGGCAAAGGGAACTCAATAAAGATCTCAAATTGCTAGGCTGTAAGTAAATCTATGTTCATATGGAGCCATGCAAGGCCCATGTTGTCCTCTAGTAACATATACATACAGCTAAGATACAGAAAAGGGTGAATTGAGACACTGCCTGCCTTGTTTCACTGCTCCACAATGCAGAGTCTGAGAATATCTGCATTTGGTGGTTCAGCCACAAAAGAGAAAATAAAAAGGCTCTGCTATTCTGTCCAATAAGGAAATACACCAAGAACATGAAACATGGCAAACAGAAAGTCCCTTGTGGTTTACCTCTCTAAGAAAGTCAGAGAATTTAATTTTTGCCCTTTCTTAAAAGAAATACCCTTACATCTGCAAACAAAGGAGTTACACAGACAATTTTCAACCTCTCTGAAAAGGATGCTAACAACACAGATACTCAGAAGAGTCAGGAGTATTTTGGCTTTCTAACCCAACCCAACGGCCTTTATTGAAGACCACCAAGAGGCAATCACTTCACCTTTCAGCCTCATTTTTGCTGACAGAATGCCAGGAGTACTGATAACCCTACAAGATTGTCTGACATTCTGCTTCTATCTTGTGAATCCGTTTTAACATATAAAGCTATATAAACCACTTAAATGGCTATTAGCAGTACAACAGTGAAAGAAAAACTGATGGAGAAAAATAAATTAAAAAACACATTACTTTTGAGACACATATGAACCAAAATTGCCTCTTTCCCATAACAATACAATCCTTAAAAAATGCATAGCAATACCTGCTGCTGCCTTTGCCGCCTCATTTGGGCAACCTGGGACATCATGATTTGCCGATCCAGTAACTCCATCCTCTGCTGCCTCTGGATGTCAACTGTTGCTCCCATTCCTACTCGAACTTCGTTCGTGGGTTCCGCAGATGAGAAGACTGGTTCAAGAGTCCAAGAAAATATCTTTGCTACCCATCTGGGTACACAAAGAATTCGATGAACTTTTAACATACTGCTATTGTAGCAAATCCCAGAAATCTAAAACAAAAAATGAAATGTTAAAAAAATCAGAAAACCAAAGAACTTAAATACACCAAAGTTATTATTTTGTATTTGTCTGCAGGTAACAGCTGGTCTTTGGGTTTTTTGAAGCACTTTTTACTGTGTTTACCCAGAGTTCTCAGACAAGAATCAGAGAACACAAGGGGATTTCTTTACCTTCAACTTCCCCCTACAAACGATTAGTTTTTTAAATCCATGTAGTGCATTGCCTGTGACTCATGAAGTTGCTTGGGATTTGTTTGTTTCAAAACTTGAGCCCAAAAAAAGTGACCCCTTCTCAACCGGTCAAAATTCAAATAAAATTTTCATTTCTAGTAAAGAAACTGCTCAGGGTATGCTGCGTACTGACCTGAGGAGATTAAGGCTGTTCTTGAGGATGCTGAAACACTACAATCACTCCTTCAAAAAATCACTCTTTCAAAAAAAACCAACCCCCTTAAGGCTTCTGTCCCCACCACCCAAGTCTCTCCTTTTACTAAAAATTAAAGCAAATCAGGGGATTTGAAATTAAATCTAAGAGTATCCACAGACTTATTCCAAAAGAAGCCTGTCTACCTTCTAGGAGAAAAAAAAAGGGTTTAAAAACCAATTCATTAAAAACTGTGATGTTGAAAAAGCCAGGTTTTGGGAGGCCTACAACAAAAATTCCCATTCCCTGTTTCATGCTTGTCTTGGGGCTTGATTTCACTTCAGATTGGGCAGGAGCAAGGGAAATCCATGTGCCCCATACATGATCTACAGTTGTCACTCAGCCATTACTCTGAACCCTGCTATGAAGCCCTAGCACTTGAGCCCAAAGCTGTTTATGTCCCATTTCAGTATTTCTATCTAGCTATTGTGTGTTATGCCACAAGAATTACGGTGTGACAGCAGAGTGAAATGAACAGGAAGAGATATGAACCTCAAAAATCTGTAAACACACCTGAAAAATGCAATTATGCTAGAAGCAATGTAGAAACTGCACATCTGGAGTATTTATTTAGGGCTATTTATTATATCTCACTGACAGACACTTGTATAAACATACTAAATGCACTGCTTCCTATATAAAGGGAGACAGTATAGCAAAACACAACATTCTTTGGGAGGCAGGGTATTTTTCAGGTTATTTGTAAAGTTATTGTTAATCATCCAAGGAGATGATGAGACTTTAGCAAAAACAGATTCTGCTTTGGGAAACACCAATTTTTATTTTATTCTATTTTCATTTTATAACTACTCTCAAGGCTGGATGTAACACCCAACAGAGGCTGCCACTCCTTTTAAGCCCCCCTTAACCCCTTCAATCTTTTTGTGTGATAACAAAGGAGCTAAATGAGATGGGATAAGATTAAGGCCATAATCACATCAGAAGGATGGCTGCCTTTAGCAAAAATTTTCTATATTCAAAGAAAGATGCTAACTGGATTCCACAATTTTTAGGATGCTGAAACAGAAGCTTCTCATGACCTCAGAAATTCTTTCCTCAGCTCTACTGAAACTGTTCCAAATGGTTGTCAGATCACGACTGAAATTCTTGCACATCAACTGGAAACTAAGATAGAACTACAATTACCAAAGGATAAGAGGAGGAAAATTCAAATCACTTCTGCAATTTAACTGCTTTTGGTATGCAGTACTTGAGGGATCTACCTAGCAAGAAGGCCCCTCAGAAGCTGGTCCTGAGAGAGCTATGCAGATTGGCTCCTCACTCAAGAAAATCTAGATTGTACAATAACCAGAAAGGTAATTTTCTGGGAGCAAGAATTACTAAACCAGGTTGTGCATATTGCATATACACTTAAATCTGATGGTTTCTTAAATACAAAACGCACAAGCAGCACCAGAACCTACAAATTATCTTCCCTCCTCCCACCTCGTTACTTGTAAGTAGTATTGACAGGCTACAGAGCCAGGTCCCCTCTTTGGTTCCAGAGATTCTGCATTGCTGATTGTACAGGTGTAACTAGGCAGGGAAAGAACTCTCACTCAGAATACTTCATCCAACATCACACCAGCATTCCTTTGCTTCTTTCAAATGTCCCTCCAGGTACTGATCTCCGTTCACTCTTATCAGCTACAGTCCTTTGTTAAGGTCTAATGTTTTCAAGGCACCCTAGATCTTGAACAAGTTCAAAAAGTCATAAGAAAAAAACAAAGCATGTGGTGACAGGAAAATCTACATCTCCCTGAATGTATGACAAACCCTGCCACGTGCCTGAACAAATTAACCACAAGCAGAATCACTCTTTTATCAACTCAAGATAGAAAATACAGCAAATAGACAGCAGCAGCATGTCTTTAGTGTCAGTACCTTGGAACTTGTTTGTCTCAGATGAGAAGGTGTACTGCAAGCACCAACTACTAGCTGCATCAGTAAAAGCATTCTCGTATTCTTCTACGTAGAGACAGTCATAGAATCATTCAGGCTGGAAAAGACCTTTAAGATCATCAAGCCCAACCATTAACCCAGCACTGCCAAGTGCACCAAAAAACTATGTCCTTAAGTGCTCTACCTACACCTCTTTTAAACACCTGTAGGGATGGTAACAATCTCTTTCTGCCCTGGGCACCCTTCTTCAGTGCTTGACAAACCTTTTGGTGAATATTGTTTTCCTAATATTCAATCTACATCTCCCCTGGCACAACTTCAGGACACTTCCACCTGTCCTGTGGATATTGACCCCCACCTCATTAAAACCTCTTTTTAGGTAGTTGTAGAGAGCAGGTCATTCCAGAGCATTTAATCCAAAGAAAAGGCTTTATAAGGCTACAAGTTTATGGACACTGCTAAAACAGAGTATGGCACTTAGCACTGCATGTCAGTACTACCTGCCTTCATAGCTTTGCTGAGGTCACTGGACAGAATGTCTGGTCTACAGCCAATGCACCAGTTGGGCTGCCTTCTCTCTCCTTGCTGCTCCTCAACAGCAGACTAATGTCTTGGTCCCTCCTTGTCCTGTCTTAGACAGAAACTCATTGCATAATGCAAATGTGTGGAGTTCAGTGGTCACAGAGCAGGAAGTGTAGAAGTCTGACAACAAAGTTCACAATAAAATCTAAAATAAAAAGCACCTGGTCAAGGAACAAGACAAAACTGTGTGGGACTAGCAGAAGAGAATGTATCTTCTACATATACTTGCCAAGAAACTTACCATGGACCAGTAATTGCTCAGAGCAATCATGTGAGACTGCAATTCTTTACAAGTAGAAACGTATGGATGGAGAGCATGAAGAGCACACTAGCAATCCACCTTGTTACCTCCATATCTCTCTGAATTTCCTCCTCTTCCTTCCTCCCTTGATTTACTACTCCAAATATAAAGCTATTAGATGGAACTATAAGAAACTTTAAGGTGCTGTGCTCTGTTTTAACAAATTTTTAAGAAGTTTCACCTAGTGAGGAAGAGAGACCTATTTGCATATTTCCAATAAACCCAGAATGGAGACAGTTGTAGTTAAAACAGGTCTTGTGATTCAGATTGGTTCAGTTTCATACTCTAATCTTAATGTCAAGTATTTCCAAAGAACTTCCTCTTTAGCCGGTTCACATGCAGAACTTGATAGATATCATTTAAAAAAACATAAGCTTAGAAAGTATAAAGCAATTTTTTACACAATCTTTGTTACTGACACTGAGTGAATTTCTAGTGTTTAAAAAAGCAAAGCAACATTTGTTAGTCAATGAAGATCATCTCATATCCCAACTTCAGTTTGAAGGGCTGCTTCTCCCAGAGGAGCCTCCACTGTGTTTTAGCCTCTAAAAAGTCACCACAGAATGACATTGTGATTATGTTCACACTGTTAGAATGGAGAATTTTTGGCTGGCAATGTAAGATGCATCTTAGTTGTTTTCATAATAAACAACCTCATCCACAATATCAATGCTAAGCAGAGGAAATGGGAGCATACTGGAAACTGTGTGGCACGCTGTGGAAAAAAAGCGTGCTTGTATTTTTTCAGTTTCTTAACAACATGGCTTATTACTGGTCCTTCACAGAGTTTCCTAACCTCCTCCTGCCCCTGTATAAAGCCCAAATTCCCCTCTCCTTCTCTCAAGTCCTTGCAAAGCTGTACCCTTATTAGAAAAAGGAAGCAGCTGTAGTTTCACTGTTATGTTAGGTAAACCAAACATGGAAGGTTCTCCAGTATTTTACACAGCAAAGACACATACGCTCCACTACTAGCTGAGATATTTAAAATCACTGTACTTGATTAACATTAAAAAAGGAAATAGAAGAAAAAGTAGGCAGATTGGTGGAGAAAATTATGTTGGAAATTATTTTCCTAATGGTTAAAACTTGACAACAAATACTCAATTACTTTGTTCTGAAAAATTTAAATATATTCATATGTATTCAAGACTTGGCTATTTTCAGATTTCAACAAATTGAAAGCAAATTGCAATTTTCTTGAAGTGACATTTTTATACCTATTCTATCTGCATAATCCTTGGTATGTTTTGAATTCTATACAACTAGACTTAAAGCGTGGTGCTGAAGCTTGTGCCAAGGTTCTGTATTTACCTTGATTAGTGAAATGCATTTATGAAACCAAGAGGGCTTGTGTGAAAACCACCCAATAAATAAAACAACTACACATGTATTTTCAGCTTGTGTTACAACTGTTACACAACAGATTATTTTGTTTGGGTTTCCTCTGTGGAAATAGTTACAAATACTACAAACAGCCTTTTGCAACAGTTAGCTTGAGAGAAAACTAAAGATTATAATGATTCCAAACTAATTGTCTTCATTTTCATTCCCAGTTGACTGAACTTATAAATTTTCCAGATCCTTGAAATTTTTTTCTTCAGAGTTCATCAGTGCTGTGTTCATTGGTCAGGTGCAATCATGATCAGCAAGCACAACTGTACTGCCATTTCAGCACAGTACAGCTGTTCTTAGCTTGTACTTGTGATGTAAGGATAGGTTCCCTTGGGTCTCTGCTAGTATTCTGCAGGCAATCATCATATTGTTAGCCAAATTTCTTTACATAAAAGATCATGATTTGATTCATTTGCCTCAATGCAGACACCTGATTTGATTAATCTGCCCCCAAGTAGACACCTGTAATTTAAAAGCCTACTTATGAGGTGGTTGTTTAAAGTTGTTTCATAGTCAACAGAGACAGACGGGCACTCTTAATATGTGCCAGCCTAAGGTGGATGTCTCCAAAGTACACATAGGTGAATCAGAATCATAGAATCATAAAATTGATTGGGTTGGAAAAGACCTCCAAAATCATCAAGTCCAACCCTTGGTCCAACTCCAGTCCATTTACCAGATCACGGCACTCAGTGCCACGTCCAATCTCAGTTTAAAAACCTCCAAGGATGGAGAATCCACCACCTCTTTGGGCAGGCCATTCCAATGCCTGATTACTCTCTCTGGAAAGAATTACTCTCACAGATTCCCCTCTCTGAACAATGGTAACATTGCTGCCAAAAAAAGCAAATCTTGATAGAAACAATCTGACTCTTAATGAACCAGTTGGTACAGCTGAACAAGCAGACCAGGTTTCGGACACCAACGTTTCCTCAGATCTGAGAGGGAAACTCAGAAGTGAAATACAAACTGAAAACTCATATCCATTTTTCAACAGGATCTTAGAAGCCATGGATATAGAAGAGAAAGTATCTTATGACACTTTATTACCTTCTCCCATCCTTTCTCACTACCTTTTCCTTCTTCCAAAACTGGACATATCTGCATCTCCCTCCTCCCCAGTTACAACCTCACTTTCATACTAACATCCCCTGTATACTGGGTGAATCAACTACTTTTTGCCTCAGATACTTTATTTGATGCAGGAATAACCACTGGCAGCTTAGTCAGTTGTCATGTGTTTATATGTGGCCACCTTGTCATGAGCAAGTTGTCTAAGCTCCCATTACAAACAAGATGAAGCCAACACTGTCAGTAGAATGCAGAGACATCTCAAATTAAGTTACCCACAGTCACTCAGCTGAGTACCTACCACTGTGCACCTGCAGATACCTCACCTTAGTTTTGGGTGGGATTCAGCACATCTGTTAGCGTTCACATGGATATCTGCACCCATCCTGATGTTAGCAGACAATGTTTCTTTTTCATTTTCTAATCTAGCTAAACACAAACCCCACAACTTTCCACATAACCTGAGAAAAGTAAATCCTAGTGTAGCATAGAAACAATGCAGAAGACTTTTGCATCTGGTTCAGTGAAATCTCCAAGGCACACAGGGTTTTAGACACTTTTCAATTTCAACTTCCTAAGGTTTGAACTGAACTCTACATGAATTCAAGGCAGCTCACAGGGGACCTGGTGTGTTCCAAACTTTGAACTTTAGGCAATGCAGGTCATCTTGCAAAGAAATAAAAAACTGACACTGGGTAAGAAGAAAGAGGCTACAAGACTAAAATCAGAGAAAGAGCCTGAAAGACACCTCTCCATTATGAAATACAGCCCTAGCTACATGGTTAGCAAGATCCATAGCACGTGAACTGTCTAATGACAACATTACTGTCATAAGTGGAGGGAACTGCATTTCCCAGCAGGATGTGTCTTTTGCTGGCCACCAACCTGAGCTTACTGCTTGAAGCAGGCATGCTCCAGCTGTGACTCAGTGAGCCTTGACATGCCTCTCAAACTGGAATCCTACAGGAGTATAGCAAGGAAAGATGTCAACTGGGAACACGAGAGATTTTAAAGGGGTAAAAAAGAAAGGGAGAGAAAATTAATACATGCAATGAGACATGGATACTATTTTCTACAGTGTTTTGAGTGTTTTAGAGAAAAAAAATTAGTAGAGAAACTGTTCTGGGCCTTCACTAAACTGAATGATATGAATTACATGGAAATACTTCTGTGAACAACTGTTGAAAAATTTCTTGCTTCTCTAACACAAAATTTCCTAACTTCATGACATAAACCAACACTACTGTATGAAACACATCTGGACTGTGTGTAACAAGTATGGTGTTTTCCTGGTAAAACAAATCACAAGAAACTAAATTTGTGTCATAAACAGTAAGAACATTACAGATTACTGATTACATCAGTTTTGTGAATTTGTTTACGGTCTATTTCTTGAACTCTCTCTTCCTTACAAATAAACATCATGTATTTTTTATATGTTTTACACAACATAGCAGCAATTAACATACCAAAAGAACAACAAATGAGAGTCCAGTTTCACACGGAGAGTAAGGAAGCTGCCTTTAACAGTGGATTCCTATGTTGATTCAAAACTAGAAATCTAGGAAGATATAACTTACTACAAAGAGACAAAGCAGACCTTTTGCATTCCAATAACAAAACATGGGCTGTAATCTTCACAACTGAGAATAATCCACTACAAGTTTGTAGTCAAACTACAAATTGTCTAAAATTCCCTATCATGAGGTGCATTACATCAGTGCCTACCTGCAGACATAGACTCACACACATGCAAACACACTTCTGTAAATATTACGTCACTTAAAGCCACTGAAAACAAGAACTCAAGGCAGTAAAATTCCCAGTTGCTCTATACTCTGCCTGGAATTCACAGCATTAGTATGGATGAACACAGAAATAATCTCCAGTGTCACTTAAGGTACCTGGAAAGCCAGATCCTGTATAGTGTTTGTCACATGTTAAAATGTAAGTGGTGAGAATTTAAATAAACCTAAACCACATAGTGAAGAGAAAATAGAAACTGACAATTCAGAAATTATGCTGGCACCATCCATTTTACTATTCCACAAAAGCAGAAGTCCAACAAAAGCTAAATTACTGGACAGCATTGTAATACACTCATAGGAGTACCTAAGTGATCTTTAGTGCTACAAATACAGTGAAGTGCCCAACAGGCAATGGACTGGTGACTAAAAATCTCACCTATCTGACTTGGTGTTTGTACATTTACTCAGCCTTTTTGTACAAATACACGAAAATTTGAATCCACAAAGATTTAATAATTTAGAAGAATGCCAAGAGGAGTAAAAATTACAAAACAGGTTATCAGAATGACTTAACATGGATTTGACTACTTATTTCTGTAATTGTTCATATATATATATATGTTATCAAGTAACTACACCTGTGGTGCTAAAAGGCACCTTCACAGTATTTCACATCCTTCTTCAGATTATTTGTTACACTGTGAAATTGAATTCCTTTACCAAGTTTTCACACAATATGTCAAATTATAATTTCTAACAGAGGAGAAAAAGAGACTTCTTATTCACAGCAGTGTGGCAGAGATGTTGTGTAAAAAATGGCTAAAATTCATGACAACAACTTCTTTCCAAATGGTATCACTTATTACAAAGTGATAGGGTGCAGCTCTCCACTTGCTGCAGAAAAATCAAGACTGAAAGCACATCATCATTGATGGTGACTAGATTTATGCTGACTGGAGCAATATGAAAACTGCAAACAATCTTTTTAGCCTTCCTCTGACACAAAGCAATTTAATCCTATGGATTCATACTCAAGTAAAATATACTGTCAACCTGCAATTAAAAAAAATATATAAAAAAGAATACTAAGAAAGTTGCATTATACACCTGCTTAAAACTTTACATTAAAAGGGAATTAAAATAAGGACTGCATAATATATCATGAAACAAAAATATTTGAGTTGGTTTTTTAAGTCTGTATAACTATGTATACATACAGCTTCTGTCACCAGGAAACAGGGAGTTAAAATGCCTTTCCATTTCTTTCCTTTCCTTCCCTCTCTAATGAACACCTGTTCAAAAGGAAGGGCTATTAAAAGAGCCAGACGAGTAACAGGAAGGGCAGTGCATTTGGAGGAAGTCACAGATCCTTAGGTGGGCACAGAGGCTTAGGCTGACTTCCAGGAGAGATAGATTCTGGTTTGCTAGTTGCACTGTTTTCTTGGATACTTACAATCAGATTAATTACCAAACAGATTTCACTATTTACTGCTCTGTCACTCCTGTTGTTACTTATCCTGCCAACTCACAGCATATTTTGCAACAGTCAGTGCAAATGGTAAGACATCAAGCTACTGAACTGCAGCTACACTATGTGAAGTCTCCACAGGCATTTCACTCTGAGCTCATTGCAAATTCAAATTAGTAGGTTCTAAACAGCAAGGGCACAATTTGAGTTCTTAAGATTCCACATCAACTTTTTGGGAAGTAGTGGTACTCTCTCTGAAAAGCTTCCAGTCTTTTGGGCCAAGAAATCAGAGTCTGAGCTCCTTATTTCTAAGTCTGTATAATTCTAAAAGAAGCTTATTAGTATCTAACAATCTGGAAAATTTAGTACAATCAGTTTCAGCACTAAGTGCCTTAGTACTAAGAACAGAGTCAGAAAGGAAAAACACAGACCACACCTCCTTTGTCTGAGTGGTGTGAAAAAAGTGATTTTGTACCCTTACCGCCGTTGTCATAGTGACAAACAGCTATACTACAGATCTCCTAGGAGAACAGCAAAGCACCAAAAAGCCTCACAGCAAAGTTATTTACAGCTGCTTTTTGGAATAAGGCTTGCTGAAAACTGAAAAAAAAAAAAAAAAAAATCCCTGGGATAAACATTTCTACCAATTTCATCAACAGTCTTATTTACAGTTGTGGATCTAAAGCTATATCCCATGGCAGCAAAATTAATTTTAGGCAGTCAGAGAGCAGTGATACCCTGCAAATATTACCCAGCAGTTTTGATATCTGTCAGTTTATCACCAGCTACTCAGTGCTCTACACCTTTGAAAGTTAAAGATGAAAAATTTCTGCTTACCAACACAAAATGTTACTTAGCAATTCCTGTTATTTTTGAGACCAAATATATTGTGTTGATCACATACATAATAAAGCATTTAAATCAACACATGATTTTTAAAACAGTAAGACTTACCAATCCACTTAAGGCTAAAATCCAGATGTAGGAACCAGAGGTTAAAAGCTAGAAGACAAGAGTAGGAATTAAAATTTTTATTTTACGAAGTTGTTGCTGTCTGAACTACTAAGCTGCAATATTGTATAGGCTATGTACTCATCATGGTAATGGGGGACGTCACACATTTACCTCTGTTAAAATTCAGTTTGAGAAAAGATGTATTCCAGAAGTAGCAAAGGGGAAAAAAACACAGAGATCCAACAATTGTTCTCCTTCTACAGAACAATACATTTTATTTTCATATAGCTTACTAAGTATAACAGGATGTCAGTTATAGGCTGCACACAAAAACAAGTCTGAAAGACAGACTGAAGTGAAGGAAATGACTCAGCAGCAAAAGGAGAAGAGTTTCAAGCAGGACAGGCACTGCAAGTGAAGCTCTCAGACATGCAGACACAATCAGACAAAGTATGAGCACCAAAATTTAAAAAATGAAGTTCTCACCCAGTGACACAGCTGCTGACATGAAATCACAGAACTAAGTTGGAGTGAATTTTTTAAAAAGTCCTGGTAAGTCAAAAGGGCAGCCCATTGTTTCTAGCCAAGTATGTGATGAATCACCTGGAGAAGGTTATTACCGACTGGGAAAATGGGCTGAAAGTTAGACTGAGACTGGTTACTAAAATAGTTCTGCATGATGCTGATTGAATCATGAGAACACCTCTCTGAACTTCTGACTATGGAAAGAGTGACTTGAGATAAGGGCAGAGTTTACAAATGAGGAGAAGGCAAATGAGCCTTCCCTCAGCCTCTGTGTGACGGCAGCAACCGCTCTGTGAGCAGCTGGGAAAGATCCTGCACAGACACAGGGGTTAGTTACAGCAGTGGTCTATACTGGAGGTGCTGCATGTATGAAGGCAAAGGACACAATGGAAAAGAGGTCAGACATTATCATGGCTTTCCAAAAGACCGGATTAACAGTGGTATTGATGGGTTCAGAAGAGAGGAAACAAGATTTCTGAAAGATCAAGAGAATAAGGTGCTGGAGCAGGAACTGAAGGAAACCAAAGGCTGAACAGCAAAGGGGATAAATGAAGTATTGATATGGAGCACAGACAGTATTCTGAAACTGACCATTCATTCTAAAATACTCTCTACCACACTTGGTGTAACTATGGTGCTATCCATTCCTAGTGCCAGAGCAACTTCGAGTCCCTGGAATATATGAAGAGGAGTCCAATTTCTCGTAAGGTTACACATCTCCTGTTTCATAATTCAGGTTGTGGCACAAGTGTCCATTCATTTCTAGGCTGCTGGAGTTTTTCATTATTTTTTGAAAAACCATTGCCTTTCTATACCAAGTAGCTATATTTTTCCAGTCATATTTCACAGAATACTATATGGTATTGTTGTGCTCCACGTTACACTATTTTAAATTACCTGCCACATAGTAATGCATTATATGCAAAAACCATTCATCTATATAAAAGTGAAATTCAGTCAAAACCTCCATTATTTATTAATAAAATACTGTATTCTTTTCCTTTGTTTGAGGCTCTAATAGACAAGGGGAAAATAAACAAAATCAAGAATACAAGCAAGCTAGAAAGGTGAAAGATACATATGCCTTACATCAGGTTCTGTTTTAATCTCTTTTCACCTAGTTCATTCAGCTGATAAAAAATAAACGGAAGAATTGCCTATTATATTTTTCCATGTAAGACAACGTAAAAACAGATCATTTGCACATCACTTCAGCATACCAGCCACATGTTTTTCTAACATTTTAGCTGACAGGATAGTTACTAGCCAAATATATGTCAAATTGTACATGCAGAAGCATCAGAATTCATAGACAAACATACAGAAATACTAACTACTACATTAGCTATTTGTTAAAAGATGAACAAGCAAGTACATACCATACCTGTAAACCCAGTATGTAGACCAGAGACTTGTTTGTGATAGGAAAGTGGCCTAATACTTGTGTCACCTGCACTCTTGGAATGGAGGAATAAAATGGAACAAACAGTGCAAACACAGGACCCAGGCTGCAAAAAAAACACATACAGATGGTTCTAAGAATGGTATTAGCAACAGTAGTGTCAAACATTCAAAAGTAGTTAATTCTAAGTATGTAACAATCAAAATATAATACCACCTTGCAAACAAAGGTCGTCCTTGGCAATCAACAATTAGATAACTTGTGGCATTCAAGGAATGCATTAGCAAATAAGAACAAGTGACAAAGAGTATTTTAATTTTCAGTGTTTAGAACTGGAGGCAGAGGAGAAGGCAACATCCTTAGTCTAATAGCAGACTGTTTCTATAAAACACAGCACACAAGAACAGCAGTTGTCTCCTGCATCAGAACAGAATCTCTGTGGTTCAAACAGGCAAATGGTAAGGACTATATCTTTCCCAAACAATTAAGGAAACCACTTCACTTATAAAGCCAAGGTCCTGTTCCTTGCCCAGGCTTAAGGTGTTAGAGGATTGCCAATAGACTGCAGTACCCAAGATGGGAATATTGACGATTTAACTTCCCTTTCCTGGTGAATTCCATGGTTCAACAAATAACATCTTCTTTAGGGTTCTCATCTTAATTCCAACACAAGACATTTATTAAGTTTCTAAACCATCATTGGAAGGAGTTTCACAGAAAGACTTTAAGCACTTTTTGCAATGACCAGATGCCTAGACTGATCTTGTGAACATGAACTAGAGCATTTTATTCAGACACCCAGATACAAAGCCCATGTTCCTCACCATAAAACACCCAAAGGCATGGATTTGGAAGATTCTAGGAGAAAAATACTTCCTGGGATGGAGAAGGGGAAGGAACAAAGGTCACTTCAGGCCAACACAACTTGCTCCACTGGTGGAGCTGTGGTGGTGGGACCTCCAGGCAGGTAGGGAAGGCCATCAGCAAGGTGCACGTCTGCCCCAGCTGAATCCTCAGCCCTGGTCCTGTGCTGTCCTGTGTCTGACAGGAGCAGGATGCTGCACAGGGTGATGTTTCAAGGCTTATCAAAGCTTGCCAGAACTGCAGGTTCTGTGGACCTTTACACAAAAGGGATATTTTGGCATCCAGTAGGAATTTTTCCAATGGCACAAACCAGGACCTAAATAACTTGAAATGTTCACTCAAAAATACACTTCCCTTCCAGAGGAACTACTGATAGGAGTATTATATGTGAAATGATGGACTGAATATAAAAACTTACATTTCTGAATAGCTGCCAAATGCAACACCTGCAGCTATGGAAAAAAAGCCCTTCAAATACTATTTTTACTTGTTTAATGGGCTGAGGCTTTTGTTTGATATATTTGAACATCAGCTTACTGAAAAGCTTCTGAAGACTTAAATACAGTTTAAAGATACATACATTTTGAATAACATCCATCTGACACTCAGTCAGATGCACCTGAATGTACACAGAATGCTGACTCAGGAACTACTGAAAAATATTCAATTTTGCACATAATCCCTCCTATATAAACAAAACACACCTGTACAAATACACACAACTCATTCTTGAAATAAATCGACATGATTAAAGTTGTAAGAGTTGAAAGGCCATAAGAGAGCCCTACAATTCTTCATCAGAAGTTATTCCATTGTAGACAACATTCACTGAATAAATTAGGTTTTACAAGTTAACACAGAAGAAAAACAAAGAAAAACTTTTTTTCTCTTCTTAGAAAAGTAATTTTAAATTATTTCTTTTGACTCTGACCAAATGACCTGACAGAATACCAAAACTGTGGCATGTGTTTCAGGTTTAATTGCTCCTGTGATAAACAGGGACTCAGACACAGAGATTTCACATGCAAGAGTGCACTCAATCATAAGATGGGAAAAAAAGTACAGAGATTTCCCAAGACTGCGAGTTAATTTTTAAAAAAGGTTAGAGCATGTTGACAGGTTCCTTAAATGCTAATATGCACCATTAATGTCAACAGAGATCACAGAAAGCAACACCCCAGCCCAGGGTAGTGATCTGTGTAATTCAAAGTCCAGTGTCTGACACTATTCAGTACCCAAGAATCTAGAGGAAACCTTAGTGATGGACCTTTCCTCTTGAAACAGTAAGTTTGTAGGCACCACAGAGGTATGCCCCAAAGACATCAGTGTTGGTTTCTCAGACAGAGTTTACATCTAATATAAACAGGCATTACACAAATATCCATTCAAGTGTCTTTTTTAAAAATGTGAAAACTAGCACCCTTCAAAATACTGTGTGAAATTCATTTGTACAGGTGACTCCATTGTGTGAAAATTTATTCCCATCCACTTTAAAGTTTCACCCTCAACTTTCTTTATATAATTCTTTGAATATTTCCATCAATATTCTCTGTTGCCTTCAGAATTTTCAATAGATTAGTTACACCTGGTTTTAGAATATCTGTATTGGGATGCTGCTTATCCACAGAGGGTCTGTCAGAGAAGTTCTCCAAATAACAATACTACAGTACAGCTGACAAAATAAGGGACAACAAAGGATGGTTATGGAAAACAAGGACTCACTGCCTGGTGAAAAAAAGGGGACCCAGTGACAAAGGACATGAAAAAAGCCAAGGCACTCAAGTGTCGTTTTTGCATTGATTTCCACTGGTTAGTTTTGCCCTCAGGCCTCCCAGGTGCCCAAGCCTTCTATGGGATTGGAGCAACCCCTGCTGTAAAGGAAGACATTTTAGAGGTTCAAGCCCAACTGGTCATACAGGAGCCAAAAGATCCAGACAGGATGTACCTCAGGGTTCTGAGGCAGGTGGGCAGTGCTGTTTCACTGAACCATGGTGATCATCAGGGCAGGTTCCTGATGACTGGAAAAAAAGAAACATCGCACCTGTTTTCAAGGAGGGCAAGAAGAGGACCCAGGTAGCTACAAGCGCCACCTCTACCCCTGGGAAAGTTACAGAACAAATCTCCTAGAGGCCATTGCAGTCACATGATCAACAAGGAGGCTGCTAATATCCCATATGGATTTACCAAAGGTGACTCTGGTGCTGTGGACAAGGAAGGGGAAGATGGCAAATGTTGTTCACTCAGACTCCAGGATGGCCTTTACTCAGTGTTCTCTTGTGTCCTTGAAATAAAATGGGGGAGATAACCCCTGTAAAAGCAGATTTGAGGGAATCTGGCTGCACTGCTGGACTCGAAGGGTTCTGACCAACAGTGCAAACTACAAGTGGCAGCCAGTTACTAGGAGTTTCCATCAGGGATCCATACTGGGATGAACAACCTGGATGATGGGACAGAGTGTACTCTCAGCAAGCTGGTAAATGACATAAATTGGAAAGAGCAGTCAATGCTTTGGTGAGCAGGACTGCAGTCAGTCCTTGGTGAGCTGAAGAAATGGGATGACAGGAACCTTAGGGAGTTCAACAAAAGTCCCTGCGGAGTCTTCCACTTGGGTTGAAATGACCCTGTGTAATGGCATAGACTGGTTAGAAAATAGATTTGCAGACAAGGAGCCGGAGAATCCTTTGAATGTTACTCAGCAGTTTACCCTTGCAGGAAAGAAGAATCACATACAGGGCAGCATTATCTGTACTGTTCTGTACCAGGCTGCCCAGAACTAGAATCTCCATCCTCCAAAATACAGCCTGGACAACAGCCCAAAATAACCTGTTCTGGCTGGATGTGTTTTGAACCCAGGGTTGAATTAGAAGACTGCCAGAGGTCCTGCCAAACATAAGCTACTCTATTATTCTGTGAATAATCAAGCCTTGTTCCTGAAGCTCATAATTACTGGAAGAATTTCTGTTCCTGTATTTCACTAGACAGATAAAAACACCCATCCATGTGCTGTAAATAAAAGGACTGGTTCTTAATTAATTTAGTTATATTAATTAGTTGTTTGGTAGCATATATCAGATTCAACACCTACAAGTGGAATACCCTGAAGGACTACTTCAATTCTGCCTTTTTCTTCACTTCTCTCATTTTCTCTTGTTTTTGCTTTGCCCCTAATATCTTTTAATCCCTTCTCCTCTACCTTCTCACCTTTTACAGAGACCTTCACCCCAGCCCTTTGTTCTTTAGACTGTGAGACTATGAGGAACATCCTTCCCAGTGCCATGATGAACTTCTACTAGAAACCTGAGGCATCTGGGTGCAAAGAAGGACCACAGAGTTTATGCCCACTTTGTATTTAGGAAGTTAATTTCAGTCATGTGGGTTAGAATAAAATTTTCAAACAAAAGAGAAAACTCTCAAATCTGAAAGACTGAATTCTAGAGTTTGAACACTTTATATAGTTACCACGTCCATCACAAAGGTGTACTGTAGAAGAAAGTTCTACAATTATATCCTCATTTTGAAGACCATGCTAAATTTCAACATTTCAGTGAAACAGCAGACCAGTGGGAACATTCTACATCTTGTGAAGTGATCAGATTGCTTTTGCACAGAGAAAAAAGACATGACATGTAGAAATAATATCCTTGAAAAAAATAAATCAGAGGTGTAAAAATTACTGGTAGAGAAGAAAAAATCAGGGGCAAGTTCTTAAGACAAACATACTACTTAAAGTCTAAAAGGATGACTGGTAAATGTAGATTAAAATAAAACATTTAACATTAGCAAACGTGCACAAAACAGGAAAAAACCGTTCCACAATGCATGAACAAAGGGTTAGAAAGGTAAGCGCTACTTCTGCAAAAAATACTTGCTGTTGTCAATGGAAGTTCTGTGGGATTACATTTGCAGAAATAATGTGCTATTTTATTCAGAATGACTCACTACACTTACTAACTGTGGTGCTGTGTTTTTCTTCGTTCAAGTTCTTCAAAAAAACATTAAACTGACAAATTCACAACCACATATTTGGGGGGGGGAACGACTAAAAATATCACTTATAAAAACAGCTGCAGACAATACTGGCATGTGAACAGTGCACTTGCAATTCAAGTTACTAAACTACTCCAGTGATCTGTGTTCCTACAGTCCATCCAGACACTGCCATATTACACTTAAGGTGCCAGCCTTTATTCAGAATATGTTAAATATTCACAATAAAACTCTTTAGAATAGGGTAACTCTGTGGAACGTGACCACTCTTGATAACTGGGTTCCTCTGCCTGCTGGAACCCAGGACTCAAAGGAACCATCCATTACACCCAACCCTTTCACTACACATGAGCAGGACATCCCATTGCCTGAGGCCTCTCGACACCAGCAAAAGCATCAGGCTGTGTGACCCTGTACTCATCTAACTGCAGATACTTCACAGGAAGGCAGGAAGAAAGCAGAGAAAAAAATCAAAACCCAGGACAAAACTTAAAGTTGTGCACCTGGAGGGGAAAAGCAGGGACTGTCCTGTGCATGGACACCTCTGCAGACTCACTGCAACTTTGAGTTCATTGAAATATGAGACCAACCACCCAACACTTTACAAGACCCTCATGAAGCAAGAAGTCAGACACCTATCCTAAAAACAGTTTTAATTTTGAATGCTAAGACTGTCCAACAACATATTCCATAAACTGTTCAGTTCTATGTTATTTGCCTTGCATGCCAAAAGCAAAACAGTGTTTGCACATATATGGCAAAACCAAATATATATTACACTTTCTGACACACGACATTCCTTAATTTAAATGTTCAAATCCTGGACAGTCAAACAGAGAAACAGCAGCTGTATAAGAACAGAAAACAAACAGCTAGAAGGGTATACAGTGAGAGAAAGAATGCAACCTGTGCCATTTAGCTCAAGCAATGAACATCATACCATCTAGGCTGGATTGGTAGCTAATACACCAGTATGACTCAAAGGGCACAATCTAGTACTGTTATCTTAATCAAAGGAAGGCAGTATTTTATCAGATCAGAGCAGGAAACATATTGGCATTATTTTATAATGGTAACACAATTTTGAAATAAACATTTTCCTTAATAATAAGCTGGGGTGCTACTGTCAGCCCTTGAGCAAAGACTACTACATGCCTATGTATCTCAGAATTTCCCATTTCTGCTGTGTATTTTTGGTGCTGGACAGGGAACCACACTGTGGTGTTATTTTGCGTACATATGAAGCAAGTTCCCTGTGCAATTTCCCTTTAAAAAACAGTCTTTAAGGCTCATTACTTCATTTAAAGAGATTCTACTCTGCAATTAGACTGAATAATCACAAAATTATTCAAAAACAAGAAAGGAAAAAATACAGAATAAGACTGGTAAATTCTCCCAAAGCCTTTCTGCATCAGCTGTTAGAAGATGACTGTTCCATAAAGACTGAGGAGCTGAAAGCCCCACACTGAGCCCTTCAGCTCCCTGGCACCTCAGGGGAATCAAGCCCTGTGTGCACTGGGAGTTCAACACTAGAAAATTCTGCATATAGTGCCAACCAAATGCTCCAAGTAGGCACAAAAGTAGCTCTTAAGGCTCTATGTGCTGTTTACTGAAAACATTTCCTATAAGACAAACTGCATTTAGTAAAGTTTGCCATTAGATCTGCATTCACATCAGGCTTTCTGATGGGATGGACGTGTTAGTTGAGATCACTATCTCTGCCCACCTCCACCATAATGTCAGCCAAGGCTTGTGCTGTGACCACAGCCCTGACATTTCCAAGGAGGACACCCCATCCTCTGCATGTGTTGGACCCACCAAAAACAGCCTCATCATGCCTACTTGTTGGTTCTTTAAAATCAGGTCACTAAATGAGGTCATTTTAAAGATAAATCGTCATTCATAGCCATGAATGATCAGTATCAGTACTTGGGGAAAATCCCAGGTAACTCTCAACCATTGCCTCTAACAGCAAAGCACAGGATTTTCCATCTATCTCTGATCTCCAAAACCCTCTTAATAAACACATAACTTAACTTTTAAATCAATGTTCTTCACGCAGAAACAAGGTTATTTCAGGAAACAATGGGTTACCTCATAATTTGACATCCCATTCCTTTCCTATTTGCTCCCCACTCATTCTTATCAATATTATTTTAAGGGAATCATGTTTGTGTTTTAGAAGTTTTTTATCTTTCATGTATTTACCTTATGTATTTACATCATCATCATCATCATCATTATATTTATTTCTGCTTAAAATGCAATAAACAGCTTCCAAAGGCATACATCCTCATTAATCTCTCAAACCATCAGGGTTCTTCCACTCCCTCATATATTTTCAAAGGGCATTTCTGTGAATCCTCATCATTATGATACTAAAACAGTGCTGGGAATGTACAGGGGCGTTCGAGATGTCTGTTTTAACGCAGCATCTCGGTATGTCTCAGTTTTGAGGTTTCCTTGTGCTGTGTCATATCTGATCGGTAAGAAGCAGTGCTAAAGCATGTACTAAGTTTAAGTTCTTTTTAAATGCAGATCATATAAACAAAGTTTTTCATATATCACAGGGACTTGGGTTGGTCAAGGATTACTCAAGTAAGCCTCTGGGTAAAGTCCCTTCTGTGAAAGTCAGTAACGCGCAACTTCAGCGGGGGGGGGGGGGGGGAGGAAGTGTTGTTTCTA
>JAWWEV010000001.1:79172057-79191608 GCA_035583235.1 Hafferia zeledoni | reverse complement strand
CCCCCCCCCCGGAAGTGTGGGTTCTAATTACTCTCTTTGAACAGGCTAATTGTAAAAGGATCAAAAATAGATGCTTTCACATCCCATAAAAAAGTCGGCAGCAAATCAAGACCAGCATACAAACGGGGTTTTTTTAAGCACTTGAAAAAAAACCTACCCCTCCCACAAGAGACTCACGTAATCACTCTTGAGAACAATGTGCAAGGGTAAACTTTCGCAGTCGAGCCATCCTGTTAATGCCCTGAACTGCTCAGAGGATTCAAGAAGCTACAGAGATGTAAGTACAGCAAAGAATTAACTCTTTTAATGTTTTTTTTTTCATTGAGAAACAGCAAACTATTCCAAAAAATATTTTTTTTGTATTATACTGGATATTTTCATATGATTTTTGTATGGGACAGGCTTGTGGAAGAAATTCTCTAATGTTTTATGTTCCCATATAATATGCTGCTAGTTCATTTCCATTTAAAGGATCTGTTGATCCACAGCAGCATCAACAAGTTATTTCAAGTCCTTTCTTGTCATACAGCCTTCTGATGATCACAGAGAAAAATGTGATACTGCATGAAGTCGGACATTTTTTTAGCAGCACTAATTTAAATTACACTAATGCAGAAATAAGTACTGTACAAGTAGTAAGGGAAGCATTTCAGCTCTTAAGTCATTCACTGAACCTCACAGAACTCTCCTAAGAGTAGAAGAGAGCCTTGAAACAAATCAGTACTATAGTTGTGAATGCATAGCCTGCTCTTATCCCATGCACTCCTTGTCTATGAAAACAGCCTTTATTACCAATTAATAATTGCTCAGAAACTCCTCAGTCACTCTTCTCATGTCTAGGAATTCCAACAGCATATTTTAAGAATTCAAAGTTTTATGAGCTAATTCCTCTTCTAAATTCTGGCACACATTTCTTTCTAAGTTTTTAAAAGGCATTCTTTTTCTGACTTGCAATCATCAAACATATTTCTCCTTATTATTGATTTTCATGCCACAGAGCTGAAGAAATATTAGAAGTGATAAGATTTTTATACACTTTCCCCATTAAAAAGGATCAATTTTTCCTATTATACTGGCAAAACAAGACAGACTGTTCAACAGACAGTAACTCAGCTATCACTTATCTTAAAAAGTAAGACAGCATACATGCATTTCAGCACAGAATACAAGACATCTGTCTAATATTTCCATGGCTGCTCCTGAAGCGACAAGGGAATTGAATCCTCTCAATTAGTCTTTAAGAGCTCCTACCTCATCTCTTTCTATTCAAAAGACTGAGGAGCACGTATACCTGTAAAGAATAATAAATTTAACCTATAGTTTGGAAGCTGTAATTCCCTAGAATTAAAGACTGTACCTGTACAGGTTTCATATCACTCAGATGTAAAAGGTGTGCATATTTTCTAGTACTAAAACACAAATTTCCATTTGACCCCTTCTTTCTTCTGCTTGCAAGAATATAACTGTCAGTGGTCCACACCTTTATTTTGTTTATTTGCTATATTTTTGTGCTCTCTCCTTTTTACATTTAATGTGATTAAGTAAGTATAAACTGAAGGGATGTTAATCATCTCAGCATCAGCACAGCTCTTCACATCAACATGTGGCAGAGATTATGTTAGATAGTTGTCACACTTGTCATAGGACAGATTACAGCTAAGAGAGATCCAACAGATAGGAGCAAGACCTACACTTCAAATTACTTCCACTTTTTCTTTAACCAGTTATGCAGCATTCCAACTCAATTTCTTCATTTCCATCTCACTATCATTTTTGAGCACCAGATGTAACTGTCATATAACTTTGCAAAATCTATTGTAATAGACAAAAGCAGGACCATAGAGATCCCACGCTGTTGTGCACCTGCATATTCTGTTAAGCACTTAAAGAATATTATAATTCGTTATAGCCATTGTTAAGGCAATTTCATTCATGGAATACGTACCTGGGATTCTCTGTCATGTGGCTTACAAATTTGGCTTTGCTATGCCAACAAATTTGGGTCTAACTGAAGAAGAATAAAAGTAGTAGCCTAGAAACTCTGCCAGCAAAATTATCTTTGGATTGCAAGTTGTGGACTCATTCTCCAGGTCATTAGGCCTGCTCACTGGCATTTAGGACACAAAACTCGAGCTTTTGAAAAAAGGTAAATTACCATGATGTTGTTAAAGTGTCAGAAAGAAACAGCAAGGCTTAGGACACACCTGTCCTCACCTCAGCTCTCACTAAACCCCATGCAGTTCCCAAGCTGCCAGTCTGTATGTACCTCACATCTCTGTTCTTTCCATATTAACTAAGTGTTGTAGCATGCAACTTGGCATGCACACTTTTTAACATACATAACCTAGGCTGAATCCAGCCTTTTTCTCAAACATAGAAAACAATCTAAAGATCACTCACATGGTGAATTAGAAAGTCAAACAGTAAATATGACTGGTCAACAGGAAAAAATTATTTTGAGGAAAAAATTAAACCTACATAAACACAGGACTGCGTATTTCCCATCTTCTACTGTTTTAAAAATCTGTAAGACAAATTATACAGCTCATATCTGTAGAGTACTGTAATCTCAGTAAATCTTCAGCCATCACAGGGGAAGAGTATTCTCTTTCCTGACCATTCCTTTTAAATAATTTATACTCTTTATATATAGATAAACAACATTATCCCCCAATACTGTTTGTTAAAGAAATATTGTTTAATCTCATAGTGATTAAACCATACTATGTACAGAGCCATGAGAGATCTTCCTAATGCATTTCTGTGCCTTTCCAAGAACTTAATAAGTACCCCTCTTTAATTAGCTGCTGGACAGATGGACCAGGGATTCATCTCCAATAAATAAAACTTACAAAGAGAGACAGAGAAATCACACATTAGGTTACAATACACAGTAAATGCCTTCTACATGTTTCCTGTTCTGCTGAAAAGACAGACAGTGCTCCTCCAGCAAAAGCAGGAGATGGGAACAACTTTATTTAAGCACATAGAGGGAGCTTTGTACCACTGCTTGAACACAATCCAAACCCATGTAATCCAGGGTTGTAACAGTGCAATTGTTGGCTCACAGCTCAGGTCTATCCTTCTTAACAGTTGAATGTATGTAACATTATACTACACACAGAGCTCATCAAACAAGGACATGTCTGTGATCCAGGGCTCTGGATAACATTGTACTTCCAGACTGGAGCCACCATTCTGTTCATCAAACACCTTTTGCTGTGGGGATTAAATGTAAAACAAATGTATGCACGTAAAATAGATGACTAATGCCAGTCAAATGTTTTCACAGAACACCAATCTCCTAAAACAGCCTTTTTCCCTTCTTTGATGAGATTACAAAATTGATTTAGAAAGGCACCTGCACATATTTCAGACATGCTAGATTTGGTAAGTAGCTTGCCATGGTACTGTATATTATTGCTGTGAAACACCAAAAAAGCACAGAATAGACTAGCAGCTGTCTAGCTAACAAATCCCATAAGGTAATTGGCTACAGAAATTTGGTGGTCAGAAAGCAAACACAATGCCAAAACTTGAAAAAGGCAAATGAAAGAACAATAAATAACAACCTGCACAGTTTGCAAGCCCGGGCATAGTATTAACATTAATTTTAAATTCTCCCAGGCATAAGGTCTTCCCACATAGAAGCAGGGAGGAATGGCCATGCCCTTAGACTAGAGA
The DNA here is from genome assembly GCA_035583235.1 of Hafferia zeledoni. NCBI lineage: Eukaryota > Metazoa > Chordata > Aves > Passeriformes > Thamnophilidae > Hafferia > Hafferia zeledoni. The sequence goes on along the minus strand of JAWWEV010000001.1, from coordinate 79,187,924 downwards.
TATCCTGGGACACAGTGAATCAGAGAAATATTCCTGGATCAGAGAACTTACTTCACAAGTTCCCAGTGCAATGCAGTACAACTCTATCTTGGATACATAATCAACTGAGCAGAAAAAGCAGGGACATACTGGTGAGGATGCTTCCAGGTACACCAATACCCAGAGGCATCTGGAAACCCATGTCCTGTGTGGGACAAAGCTGGGATTAGAATGGACATCATTTTGGCTTGTGGTGAAATATTTGAGAAGTTCACCTCGAATTGCCCAAACCATGAGATTGTGTACAGGTGAAAAGACTCAACAAAAACAGCAACTGCAAATAATTTTAGAGAAATTTAAGGAAGAGACACACACATTTTTTTTATAGGGAGATTGACTGACAAAAGATTGGAGTAACAAATGGTTAATTCACTTTCTGTTCAGTTCTCTCAATCAAGACCAAACAGTATTTTAAAAAATGTACTTTAAATGAAAAATTACTGGAATCCATATACAAATACTACAACAATAACATAGCCTGGATTATACAGGTCACATTAAAGAAGTAATTAGTCTGTGTCACTGAGTGTCTACAAACCCAGAAAATGCAAAAACCTGAACAAGCTTTTTTACAATATTGATATAAAGACAGGAATTTTAAGTACTTTATACCTTAAAATTTTGCGTGCAACTCTAAGCCAAAAAGACCTGTGGCACTGTTTTCTAAAATAATTAATTTAGGGAGGAAAATTAATATTAACTTTTTTTTCAAGCATCTACTTTGAAGTAGTATCATTAATAAGCCCAGAAAGCCACTGGAGGGGTACTTAAAACAACAATCTAGAAGAGCAAAAATTTTGGTAATGATCCTAGAGGGCAGCTTCAATGGTGCATCTGGATTTATGACAGTAAATTGCCATATCCTCATAAGGCATTCAGACACACAGCTCACTAAAATCTGTAAGAATTAAGTCCAGCTAGTCTGAGGTTTGCAGCAGTAAAGAGATAACATTCTCCATTTTTTCTCCAAGAATGTAAAATGCACAAAAAGTATTCAAAATGTTCTGTTTTTAGATACAGCATAAGACATCCTCCACAGAATGTATGTATAATAAGCTGATCACTAAGGGTTGCTGACAAGAAATAAACACCAACCTGACACGAGGAATAGGAATTTAAAAAAAATATCTTACTTAATAGTCTAGACACCTTTTAGGAAGGAAGGCGTTTTTTTAAATGGAACCTTGTTCAAGATTGACATGAAAAGGTGAAACATGTGCTGAGGTTAATGGAGCTCATTAAACAATAAGACTTCAGAAGTACAAAGAAGTTACCACAGCTTAGGTGATGCACATTAAACTGTTAATTGGTAGCAACTTTACACCACAAACTAGATACAGTATCTCTCTCCTTATTTTTTTTTTTTTTAAGAAAATACATTCAGGTAGTAATTCAGCACCTAGACACCATGGGGACTGCTCAAAAGTGCCCACACATACCTACAGATAGAGAAAATACTCCTCTAGGGCATTACAAAATGTGCTCCCTACATTAACAGTCAAAATATTTGGGGATAACGGGATCAAAAAGAACACTTTCTGCACCCAGGCCTGACTCCCACAGCAGGCAGAAGAGCCTGTCAAGGAGCACAGCTTAGCTGACATGCACGCTGCCTTGGCCCCCTCCAGCACTGTTACCATCTGTTTGTGGCCAGATCTTCCTGCCATGTATATCCATGCTACCACCATGGAGGGACACAAACACCCTCTCAGCTGGGACTCCTTCTCAATACAGTCACAGTTATATGTGAGGATGAACTTTCTATATTGAGTTCTAGATTAAGTTCTAGATTAATTTATTACAATAAAATTCTAACTTCATAGGACAAAATTAAGTAACATGCATTCTATGAAATCCTACTCCATATGCAAAAAAAATAAATGTTTTACTGGCATTACAGATTTTTTCCCATAGTTAAATGTTTTTGTATAATAGATATTCTACATTTTACAAATGTTTACAGAAGAACATATCATAGAATCATAGAATCGATTGGGTTGGAAAAGACCTCCGAGATCATCAAGTCCAACCCTTGGTCCAACTCCAGCCCATTTACCAGATCATGGCACTCAGTGCCACGGCCAATCTCAAAAAACCTCCAGGGATGGTGAATTCACCACCTCTCTGGGCAGGCCATTCCAATGCCTGATTACTCTCTCTGGAAAGAATTTTTTTCTGATCTCCAACTTAAATTTCCCCTGGCAGAGCTTGAGCCCGTGGCCCCTTGTCCTATTGCTGAGTGCCTGGGAGAATGGATGGATGTGACAATTAATGTACACTCTTTACGAACCAAAACTATTCCAACTTTACACTGAAAATAAAATTATGCAGTAAATATTCTGCAGCTAGTTACTGCAATGAAATTGCTTGTCATAAATCTTAGATTATTCTTCCTTACATATGTTGAAGAAATTGAGAGATGAGTAGAAGATAGATGGGATGCTGTGAGTGTGAACAAGTAATGAGAAGCACTTAAATATGACAAACAAAACAAATGCCTCACTGACCCATCCATGTGCATACACAAACCCACACCATGTTAGGCAAAAGGCAGCCTGTTGCACCCAGGAATAAAACAAGAGCTATTCGACACACTTCTAAAGGGAAAAGATGATACAGGTAGAAAGCACACCAGAACTACCTTCAGGGAAATAAGTACTGCATTAATCAATCATCAAACACACCACACCAAGATACTGTGAACAATGCAGAACCAAACAATGTAAAATTACAGACATTCTTAAATCTGCACTACAGCTGGAGTTGGTGTTTACCAGTTTAAATCCCTTATTCAAACCACAAAACTCCCAGTTCAGATTTGACTTCCCACCCTGAATGAAGCATTCCCTCCCCTCAAGAGACAGCACATACTTCATGGATATCTAAGAATCAGAACACTGCACATCTGTCAGTCAGTAATCACCTGTCTTCCCTCAAGTCTGTGCAGGACAGCAGACACAGACCTAACACAGTACCTGGATGTTGCACTTCTTCTTTAAAAGTGTACTGTAACTCATGTACATATTTTAACACACATTATCCACTATCCACGGGTTTACTGTTTAGAGAGAATCTTCTGCACCCCTGCTAACCCTGCCACAAGTCTGATCAGACAAACTTATAATAATATAGCATGTGAGGCAGGTACATCAATTGTGAACAACCTGGAATAAGTAGGACAACCTCCTAAAAACATGAAAAAAGATACTACTAACCTTTTAGGTTTTCACAAGTTACCAAAAAGATAAGGAATACTTTTTGAAATGTGTAGCTTAAACCCCTTAAAACTGTGAGATATTTTCCAGCAAGACCTTTTGAAGGTGCAACAGTTGCTTGTAAATATTGTCTATTGAAAGACAGATCCTCAAAAATCACCTAGATGTTAATTAAAGGTACCAGACAGACTTACAATTCCAGTTGCAAGAGCTGTTATCTCCAGGTAGCATTCTGTGTTAAAGCAGAAGCAATCTTGTTTTGACTTACTTAATCCACTTTTGTAGAGTAGCTACTCAAGGAGTAACATTAGATGCCCCATCCTTTTTCACATTTATGCTTACACTATACACCTGCCATGTTTGCACTGGAATAAGAATCAACAGGATGGGGTTCTTTCCATTTCTGAAATTTTACTGAATCTCCCAGGCACTCAGCAATAGGACAAAAGGGCACAGACTGAAGCTCTGCCAGGGGAAATTTAAGTTGGAGATCAGAAAAAAATTCTTTCCAGAGAGAGTAATCAGGCACTGGAATGGGCTGCCCAGAGAAGTGGTGGATTCACCATTCCTGGAGGTTTTTAAACTGAGACTGGACGTGGCACTGAGTGTCATGATCTGGTAAAGGGACTGGGGTTGGACCAAGGGTTGGACATGATGATCTCAGAGGTCTTTTCCAACCCAATCGATTCTAGGATTCTATGATTTTTCAATACTTTTGAGTTCCACAAATCACTGCCACTTTGCAGCTCTCCCATGCTGCTTCTGAGTGTACAGATGAAACAATTTCTATCATATACTAAATTGTTAATGTGTAAAATATTTCAGCTGGATTATCTCTTTTTTCCAGCATCACTAAAGAGTGATTAAAGTAGCAGTCTTAAGAATTTACATCTGTAACAATATTTGAATTAGATTCCAAAAGCCAATTCTTAAAACTAGTATTAAAAAAGCTCAATTACTATGGTTGGAATCTATGATTTTAAAGATCCTTTCCAACTTAAATGATTCTACATTTCTATTATAATGTATGCTGGCATATAAGAATGCTAAAAGAAAGTTCTCTAAACAAGTTAAACCACCACAATGCGAATTGTTAGAAACAAAAACTCCCTAAAAATTAACTGGAACACATTTGAAAAACCTTATCTGCTTGTCTGACCCTTGGGGGCTTCATATGATCCTTTATCATGTGGTTTCTTCAGACTCCTTTTTCCCTTCAGATTGCTCTAAACACTCTCCCACCTCCTGACCACCTAAAATCTTCACTTTCCAAATACATTACATCCCAGTTTTATCACATTGCCTGGTCTGATTTTTATCATGAGAGAAGGAATTTGTATCAAAACAGAAAAGCCAAAAAGAGGTATCTTGTTTGTTTTCAGAACGAGGATTGAGAAGTATTTCACAGCAGTGAAGTTTCATTTCAGTTTTTCAGTCTTGCTTTTTGCAACAGAGGTTGGCCATTGTTATTCAGAAGTTTATCTACATTTATTACAAAATGTTCCCTTTTGTTGTTTTGTTTTTTTCATACTAGGTCTACTGAGCTTCCTGCAACAACAGTGGTTACAGAAATGGACACTTTCACAGCCTCTGCAAACAACAGTTTCACCTGTGACTTGTATGAGCACAAAGATACAGCACGGATTCTACTGTCTGTCTTCTACAGCTCCATCTTAGTTCTTGGGGTGCTTGGAAACACCATTGCTCTCACTGTCATTTTTAAAAACAGAAAGAAGATCAACTCTACTACCCTCTACTCAACAAATCTTGTCTTCTCCGACCTCCTGTTCTGCATTGCCTTGCCAACAAGGATAGCCTACTATGCCATGGGATTCCACTGGCCATTTGGAGAAGCATTATGTCGAATAACCGCTCTCTTGTTCTACATCAACACTTACGCAGGTGTCAACTTCATGACGTGTTTGAGCATTGACAGGTTTTTTGCTGTTGTCCATCCCTTCCGATACAAGATCAGAAGGATTAAATATGCCAAGGGCATTTGTGTCTTTATCTGGTTTCTTGTATTTAGCCAAACTTTTCCATTACTTATACAAAACATGTCACATGAAGAAGAAGAAAGGACTACGTGTATGGAATATCCAAACTTTGAAAAAATAGAACATCTACCATTTATCCTTCTTGCTGCCTGTTTAATAGGGTACCTTATTCCCCTGGGGATTATACTGTTTTGTTACTCTCAAATTAGCTGCAAACTTTTTCAAACGGCCAAGGAAAACCCACTGACAGAAAAATCAGGGATAAACAAAAAAGCCATCAATACAATCATATTTGTAATTATAGTGTTCATCATCTGCTTTACCCCCTATCATGTTGCAATCATACAACACATGATTAAAAAACTTCAGAATGAACCCTTGTGCACTGAAAGGAAAATTTTCCAGAAGTCACTCCATTATACTGTATTTCTGATGAATTTTAACTGCTGCCTAGATCCTTTCATCTACTTCTTTGCATGCAAAGGATACAAGAGAACTGTACTGAAAATACTGAGGCGGCAAGTGAGCGTCTCAATCTCAAGCGCTGCCAGGTCACACCACGAAGACAGCTCTCGTGAGGTGGGGGAAACACAAATGACGGTACTGCCTAAAGCATCCAATGGAAAGCTACCTGAAAAATAAAGTCTGCAGTACAACACAGTGGAGCAAGACTAAAAACCCAGGGTCCACAGCAAAAACTCTTAGTGCTTCCCACACAGAAGCGTAAGTAAAATTCTGTTTCTCAGGATGTCAGGAAATCAAGGACTGATGTTGGACTGAAAAAGAATTGTCAGAGGACAGCAGGAAAACTCAGCATTATAATCTCCTTGCTGTATCCTTTTGACTGATCTCTTATTTTTTTCAGGAAATATACACCATTTTCAGTGTTCAAATTCCATGCTGCACATATGTATGCCTGGATGTTACTAACTCAGGCAAAGACTCTATTCACAATTTGGATTAAACACAAACAGCTTACAGTTCAGACCAACTACAACCGGAACGTCTGAAAATTTGAAGACCTCTAATTGAGCTCCAATTACAGCAATGGTTTTGTTAGCTCAGTCATACAAGAAAGGGACATAAAATTTTGAGATGAAATTGAGAACTTCTGCTCATATTTGACTACCACAAATGCTTAAGTTTATAGCCCTTTGGAGGTGAAACTGCATTTTACAGTATTTGGAGCACAAATGTCTTACTGGACAATTTATACAGAAAACATTGTCAAATATAACACATGAAAAGCTAATGAACTGTTTGGTTCTGCCTGTATGTTAAACTGTTCATCTTCACAAGGTGTATTATCTCTTTACTCCTTTTCCCAAAGGAAAACTTTCCTTTCTAGTGTGTATTGTAAAGAGTATCTACTCCAGTTGTATATAAATTATTTATAAACACAAATTGAAGCAAGAGACTGTAATATGAACATTGCACCATTTCAGTTAAAAGAACAGTGACAGACAGTTCTTCAGAACTTCTGCTGAAGTCAGACATGGACAAAAGACAAACATTTTAGAAACCTGAATAAATGTTCACAGTTGAGACTACCTAATAGTAAATTAATGGGTTAATTCTGATGGTGTGAGATGGCTACCTCTCTTTAAGGGCTGTTTACTTGAGAGATCAATAAAGGAGAACAGCAGGATCCTCTGGGAAACAACAAGTTTTCCCACCATGCCTTCATAGAGCATATCTGGGATCCATCTGGCCCCACTGAAACTGGGTCAGGAAAGAGACCAAATGACTAAAACACATCCTGCTGCAATGAGCTCAATACCAGCTGAGAATCCAGGATGCAAGCCCTGGGTTCCTGCTGTTGTGCCCTTCCGTCACATGTCAGTTTCCTTCCCTACTTTATTTCTGGCCCCTCCATCTTTTCTTTAGTGTTCTATCTTATTAATACGCCTTCATCTGCCAACACAACTCGGTAACTGCACCAGCAGGTTGTGGTAGAAAAGGAAAATTAAAGACTGCATGACAATTATAAATAAAAGCTTTGCCACATGTCAGAATAAATGTTATTTATTGCAGCTGGATCTCTGTGGCACTGAGGTTGAGTCAAACAAACATAGTTACATTTGCCATCTTTCCTTCCTTCCTCATGTGTTGACCTCCCCCTACCTGCAAACATGGAAGGGTCATATCTGAACATCAGTACGGAAACATTAAATTTAAAATTACTTTCTTATAACACAAACTCTCCAATATTTCATACCACTTAAGACTGCCAGAATTGAGCTCTGATTACAAAAGACACTATACATCTTCAAGCAAACCGAGTAAGAGTAACAATTTTTAACAGAAGTTCTACTTAATTCTGTATGCTATAGCAGTTCTGTTCACGCCAGCTTTTTTAATAAACTATTTTAAAACATCATTTAAGAATTCGTTTCTATTGGAGTAAGCAAATGATAACCTGATAAAACCACAGACAGATCACCCATGAACATCTAGAAGCTGTAGAAATAAAATGTACATTTTAACATTATACCAGTACATGCTCATTTTATTCTCCTAATGTCTGGGGCTTTCTGTTTATTAGTATGCATTTCATCTTACTGTGATTATAAAACCTTAAAGACAAGAAGTCTTTTTTATATTGGTCTGTAAAATAAAACTTCAATATGTACTAAAATACCACATACTGCAGATAACTACATTTTAAGTGGAAACAAAATGAAGATCTGTATTGAAAATCTTTATGTCCATTTTCTCACATAAGCAATTTTGTTATTTTCAATTTTAAACTTTGTTTCTAAATTAGAACAACATTCTCAAACTCCTAACTTAGCATCAAAATACCGCTTTTGCTCCAATAAGCCTTGGAGCTTGGGTCCAGTTAGACACAGGTTTGAGAAAGGCTACTTTTTCCTCCTTAACATTTCTCAAATGCTGAAGAAAACAATAAAATAAAAAACTTTTAAAGCTAAGATAAACTCAGTTTCCTGACAAAAGCACAGACAGAGAGAGGCACAATTTATAGCTGTGGTAACTGATGCCTCTGCTTCTCCTCACTCCTCGTCAGCACGCTCACAGCACACTCCTATCGACGAGCAGACTTTTCTGTGTGCTTATCTGAATCTGCCAAAAGTGGCAGTGGGGCGTTCAGCTGGCCTGGGAAACTGCACTCAAGTCAAACTTTTAGAGGGCATCTGTCCTGTTTTTCCTACCAGCTGTGCTGTGGGGCTGGCAGACATCACCAGAGAGACAGTAACAACCTGCTGCAGAGGACCAAGGGAAAACAGTAATACTGAAAACTTACTGCTGTTCTCAAACAAATGGTTTCCATCGCAATCCATTTATCCTGCTGGTGCTCTTCCCCCAGAACTGTTTGTTGGAGTATTTTCATGATAGCAGTTGCCCATAGTGGCACACCCTCAGGACTCTCCTGCATGCCACACAGACATGAATAAAGGGGGATAAGCCATAGCTGGTATTTCTTTCCTTCTTCAACACTGAGTATATAACAGATGTGTCTGTCTGAACACACATGAGCATGCCATGCCATGTAACATGTGGCTGAAGCAGTATGAGCTTTGCAAGAGAAAATGAGCTTTTGCTTTGGGAAAAGCTTTTGATACATTCTAAGAAATGTCCCGTTCTACATGAAAGGCTGGCCAATAGTCACAGAGATCTGGGATTCAGTCACACTTCTAACACACAAATAAAGCAGGTGACAAGTAGCAGTAGGTACAAATGGCTTGCTCAAGTTTTTTGAAGAAACTGGGTCTGTGTTTGGAGGGTCAAGTCCAGTCAGGATCTTGAACAAGACACTTTCAGGACTAATTAAGGACTAATAACTGCAAGTACCATCAGCTGCCTTGGGCTTGAAGATATTGAAGACTAACTGAAAGTGTGGAGACAAAGGACACAATCTCCTGTGGCTTACAGACCCAGAGGAGGACAGGTATTCCCAAAGGCATTGCTGCCTGACACTTTTGTCTGTGGCCCTGAAAACTATGTAGATGAGGAACCTGTCATCAACATGGTCATCTAGTAGAAGACAGTAACAGCAACTATCCAAAGTGCTATCACAAAACACATGATTTCTGAAGGTGGTTAATGATGCCTCTTAAATCAGCAAGCTCATCAGCGTTTAAAAAAATAAATTAAGGGAAGGTTTTGGGTTCTTTGAAATAGATGTTCCTTCTAAGACTAACATTGTTCTGAAACTCAAAAAGCTTTCAGGGAAGCGAGGAATGAACAGATTTATAGGAAAATGATAAGTCAGCCTGCAACAAAAGAAAAAATAAATAATGTGCAACTGAAGAGAAAAAGAAGAAAAAGTTTGTCTTATAGGACCAGTTTTTAAAGTACTGAAAAGCAGCGTCACACTCAGTCTCTTCTATCTCCATATCTGTGGTACAGAGCAGAAGAACAACTGAAGACAAACTACTGTATTCAGCAGTATCTCACTGTGCTGGCTCAAAACAGATTGGTTGACAGACACCAAGAATCACCTGAAAAGCAACAAATTCATCTGAGTGCAATATTTCTTAATACAGTCTTGGCTAAGCTGCAGCCCACAAAATAAGGCTATAGTACAAAATAAATACAAAAAACTCTGCCAAGCTGCAACCCTCTTCTGAAGAAAAATGGGAATTACTGCTTGTAAAAGCTTAGATATATTTCCTCAATTTCTTCCCCCTTAGAATACACCCTTAGCTTCCTGCAATGTCTAACTTCTGACTTCCTGAGGTTGATGTCTCATCTTCGCATGTGACAGTCCTCCATTGATTTTTTTCTTCCATCAGCCTTTCTGGTCCCTTTTTGAACTCAAATAAAATTTCTGTGACTGCAGCATTTTGCAGCACAAAGTTCCACAGAGTAACTATCTGTGGTGTCTGGAGCCATTTTCACTGTGGCACCTGTTAGTTTCATTTGAAGTACCAAAAATGAGTGACACAGCAACTCCCTTTTACCCTGTCCACATTACTTGTGATTTTACAGATCTGGCCCAAATCCCCTTCCTTTGAGTCATCTCGTCTCTTCTCCCAGGAACAGTCAGGTAAAAGTTGTTCAGCACTTCATTCAAACTACATAGGAAGGAAAGAAGGCAAGTGTAAACAAAGTATGGGAATCCAGCTGTGTCCAAGCTAGGTGGCAGAACACGGTGTCTCTACATACAGGGAAATCAACAGCATACTGATCTCCTTTTCCTACTACACACAGTAGCATATAGGATCTTGCCCCATGACTGCCAAATTTGGATAATCTTGCTCAGAAGTGTTAAATAAGGAAGAAGATGACCTCAATGGGCTGGAAAAATGGATTCATATCAATTTCATGAAGTTCAGCAAGTCAAATGCAAAACACTCTGCATCTGAGCATGAATAACTCCAGTGCAGGTGGGCATGACCTTGTCAGAAAACAGACTGACAAAAAAGGTCTGGGCTCCTGGTGGACAAGTTTAAGAGGAGTCAATAGTGTGACCTCACAGCCAAACACATACAGGATAGTGTTTGAAAGAACATTCAGAGAAGCAATCCTTCCCCTCCACTCAGTACGTGTAACATCATACCTGGAATTCTGTACAGGGTTTTGGGCTTCCCAGTACAAGAAAGATACTGACACATTGGAACAAGTCTAGCAGACAGCCAGCAAAAATGCTGAAGGGGCTTGCAGCACATGCTACAGGAGGAGAGGCTGAGGGAGAGGAGATGGTTCAGCCTGGGGAGGAAAGATTGAGAGGAGATGTTATTGCTGTCTTCAACTGCCTAATGGGAGGGGTACAGAAAAGATGGCAACATACAGTAACAGGCACAAGTTGCAGCAAGGAACAACTAAACATTAGAAAACATTTTTTTCATCATGAGGCTAGTCAGACATTGGGAAAGGTTGCACAGCAAGTCTGGGAAATGTCTATCCTTAGGGATACTCAAAACTTGATTGGACACAGCTCAATCCCACTGGCTCCTTTCAATTCGTGTTCTTCTATGACTAGCAAATTGGTCCAAGCTTTAAGTTAGACAAGAAAGCAACATGAAACTCAATGGCCTTGCAGTAAAACCAGCAAATGACATAACCTTGAAGTCTTCTAATCTTGTCCTCTGGTTAAACCCTTATCAAAATGCTGTCATTAGCACCCTCCTAAAATAAAGGTCAAGACATGGCATATATTTCTTTCCACAAAGCTGCATCCATTTTTCCTCAGTGCAAAAATATGAGTTTCTCCTCTTCCTCTTTTCTTTTCCTCAGTTGTGACAGATGATGTGCAAAGGGCTAAACTAAAAAAAACCCCGAGTTTTGCACCTGTTCTGAAGGCAGCAACATTTGTGGTTATCCTTATGCCCTCCAGAAAAGTATACATTGTCTTATACTATGCAAAAGGAGAGCTATGTTCCTCCCTCTATTAAGCTAGACTTAGCAGTTTCATCCTTCCTGTGGCATGTAACTTTCGAGGGAAGTTGTGGTTAGTTAACAGAAGGCACTCTGAAGGAAACCTGCTTTAAACAGAGACGCTGAAAACTGATTATTCTCAACTTACCAGCCTAAAAAGCAGCCAGATAGTGTTTTATCACTGCTGCTGATACTAAGGGGCTAAGACCTTGATGAAACCTTAATGTCACAACTGCAAAGCATGGAAAGTTGCAGCAATTCTGTGTAGGAAAAGTAACAGATCATTGTAGCCAATTGGAGAAGAGACGAAGCTCCCCTGTCAGCTGCACATATGAAGCATTTTTGACAGAAAAGGACAACTGAAGACTTCTGGCAAATTATCAGACTATAAAGGCACCTCTGGGACAATTCAATTCTTTTGCTTTTAAAAAATAAATACAGTGCTGATCAAACCAGCCCAAATGCCTATCAGAACCTTACTCCTTCATTCGCTCAGATAGGGGCAAACCACCTATTTTAAATGTGCCAGGGTAGCTACTAGGATAGTCAAATCATTTGAAATGACTGATATAATTTATTACATTGTAATAATTTCATTAAAGATCTTTTCACTTGAACTCCTTTTAATGCACAAGCTAGAGCAGAGGCTCTAAAACTAACGTATGTGAATACCACCACCGGCAACAGTTAGTGACCACAGAGTGCAAAATGAGTGGGACACAACCCCGGGTACAGCCAGGCCATCTCTGCCCCTCCCTGCTTTTCTTCTGCACTGTTTCTGCCATCCAGTGAGCGCCTCATCCCATGCCCTTGGCCATATGCAGGAGCACAGGGAGTTGCCTCAGCCAGGCAAACCCACAGAGGCCGAGCTCATGGCTGAGAGCAACTAGCTGAGGACCAATGCAGATAGAAAGGCTCGGGTCAGGGCAATGCCTCCTCATGTCTAAACTGGTTTTGCTGCCTCTGTCTGCTTATGTTTCCTTCACTGCATGAGGAGGTTGAACGTGGAAAAATTAAATCCTCTGGCTACAGCCCTGCCTTCCTAATAGCATGGTTGCTGGTGCTTGGCGGCCCTCACTGTACAGCTCAACATCTCTATTCAAGCCGACAAGCACCACTGACATCATAATCCCTTTGCAGTGTTTTTTGTGCTGCAGCTTGCAAATTCCAACTCAAATGAAGTGATTAATGATCAGATTTGTAATTTTAAAATGTCCATAAAAAAGATTTTTGAAACAGAGAGCAATAAAGAGCTAGTGCCATAATATATTTTAACTACAAATGAAGTCTCATTGTCATATAATCCAGATAGGGTCTTCACAACTTTAAAAAAAAAAAAGTATTTGTTTAAATGTTTTCATCAGGTTCTTCAAAGACTGAGCAATCTTTATTGGTTAATTTACATCCTCTGTCAAAACAACTACAATTAGGAAGGCATAAAGATGGAGCTTGAATTCTGAAATTCTCAGAAATCTGATTCTAATGGTCTTTCACAATGTGCCACTTTCTAGTCTCAAACAAAAACAGGAAACAAGTGTGTCTCACTGGCCACAGACCCACTAGTAGAAAAAGTTTTTTGCTACTTTCTTTTTAGAGTTATTCAACTTCATCAGCATCTCAAGGAAAGGTCTAAGCAAGTAAGAACCATGATTTACATTCCATCTCATCTGAGGATATAACACATTGGCTCACAGCTGGACTCTTCCATAACACATAACACAGGACACTGACTGTTCTCCACATGGGAGAGGAGGAAGGTCAAGATGTACCTGCAGGGCACACCAAGAATTGCAGAACACCTCAGAACAGCTTAGAACAGCAATACATCTTTGGTCCATAAGAAATCAGCAGCATGTTGAACCAAAATGTTTGCAACTGCAGAATTAACTTTATCACTGATGATTTATCTACTGTAGTAGCCAGTGGTGGATGATCATACTGTGAATAGTTAGTGACCCACAGAACCACCAGTTGAGGTGCAGGCATCTGTATTATGGGTGCTGTGTGACCACTACTTAATCAAGGCACATCTAATCAACAGGATAATTAATCAATACATGCACAGTCAATACATAATTACCCAACGTGAGTGTAGTCAATGCACACTTACGATTAAATACATCATGTAATATCTCATTCACATGAATTATTATATGCAACAGTTTGGGGACTGCAGCTTTATTAATGAAACACGAATGAGATTATATATTGCTCAAGGGCATCTTAAAAATCTATGTCTTCACTCCCAGCTGGATTCTATCAGAGACTAATCAATCTGTACTGTGAGCAAGACCCTGCAGGAATATGTGTCCAAGCTGCTGAATCTCACCATGGATCGATCTGTGCTGTGTGCTGTCCCTGACAAGACACCCAGCCAATCCTGTAATATATCACTGTTCCCAGCATTGGAAGAGATGTAACATTTCATAACCTGCTATCAGCTTTTCTGGGCTAAACAGTTATTTGCCTTTCAAGTGTTTGTGTCTTTCTCACTGGAATTCAGTCCTCTCCTTGGTGCAAAACACTCAATTATTTTATTTATCACTTTTCCAACTGCAAACATGAGTAGGATAAAGGACGAGTTGTAATTCCTCTTCTCCAAAAACTATTCTTTCAAATCAAAAATATCACAGTGAATAACTTAAACTTAATAAATGAACTTTTATTATGAGCAGACTGAAAAAAACTAACAATAAGGCTTTGTGGAGAATAAAAAAAGAATAAAAATGCAAGCAAATTAATAGTCATGAAGAACCTAACAGTGAGCTGTCCTAAAATCTGTGAGAGACAATCAGGCTCTGCTCCCTCTGAGAAAAACCGCAGTCAAGCAGTGGTTTCAACAAAATCAGGAATTAAAATAAGAATTTGAAAAAAACCCCACCTTTTTAGGGTGTTTAGGATGGCAACAAACACACAAAAATGAAACAACCATTTAACAGTACAGGAACTTGGGAAAAAATAGCTGAAGTTTTTAGTGATTTCCGTGCTTCACACATAAAAGTTTAAATATTGGTGTCAAAAAACCCCACAAATACCTATGAAACTAAATAAACTTGTGCTTCATTTGTTCAAAACAAACTGGTGAAACAAAAATATCCCTTAATTTGAAAACTCAACCTACTATTTGAGAACTCTTATCTGTGCTTCCCAAGAAACACTTGTTGGTCTTTGGTAACAACACTATGTAGAGGAAACACTGTAGGCAACATCCCAATTTGCTCTCCCCATTTGGCTTCAGTTTCAACTTTTTAGTATTTTGTAACAGGCAAAGATTACCAACAGAGTGGTTAAAATTCTATGCAAATTAATGTTTTCCGCTCTTGATATCTACTTCACTCAAATAGAAACTAGATGTATGAAAAAAAGAGTTTCTGACTAAAATTTTAAATTATTTGGGTTTTTAAAAGTATATGATTGCAGGCAAAAATAATGTCTGCTTTTATTTTTTTAAAGTTTTGTTGAAATATAAAAAATAGTAATCAAATTATCTTTCCTCTTTTTTTCAATTTTATTTTAAAAAGTTCACAATGTTGGTACATTGTGCAACTCTTGGTGGCATCACTTCCCCGTCTCCCCTTGCCAACTCAACCCAAACTTCATTATCATTTGTTTCCCTCACACAAAACAAGAAAAATTGGAATTGTCTCGTCAAAGCATGTTTCTCTCTGATCTTCTACACTGATTTTGAGAGACAAATACCAAATCACTCAGAGAGATGCAATGTCTCATAATAATATGCCTATTGTGGAGTTTCTTCGTAACAATTACTGCTTCTAATAGCTCTTATTTAAAATTATCCAGTGTAGAAATCCAATTAGAGCTCATTTATCTTTACAAATGGTTAAGACAGCTGGCATTATTGAGCCAAGTTGGCAGAGACACATGTAATGTTTACCTCCATAAGCTGTTTACAGAATACTGACTGCAGAGATTAATCCTGCTGCAGGGCACACCAGTTTCTCTCCCCATAAATAAGAACATATTTCCAATGGAATCATTACACTTAGTTCCCAGATCTCTAACCACGGTCAGTACTTTCCACTTAACACAACCAACTAAACCATAACTGTGAAAGTGTTGACAGCCTGCAATTAACAAATGCCACTCAGTGCTCTGAACCTGAAAGGCACAGCTGGTCTCGGGGAAGCCCTCTCAGAGGTGTGTACCATCTTGCTTAGCGGTCCCGTGGCATAAAACAGAGCACTCTGGACTCTGAATCCCAAGGTCCTGAGTTCGAGTCTCAGTGGGACCGTCCCCTGGCAGTTCAAGCCTCC
>JAWWEV010000001.1:79148889-79171957 GCA_035583235.1 Hafferia zeledoni | reverse complement strand
AGGGTCAGCCCCGGTCAGTACCGGGTGCTGTGACAGTCCCGAGGACTTCACTGTCACTGTCCAAGCTCACTCAGCTGTGGCAGATGGACCTCAGGACTTAAACGGTGGGGCCAGTTCTGCGCACGCTGTGCCTCACCTAAAAAATGCACTGTGCAGGCTGGAAGGGCTCACCCACGTGGGGAGAGCCCTGCCCAAATCTTCCTTGCCAAGTCTGGCCATACATACATATATAGTATCTTGCTTCCAGAGACACTCAACCCCTGGTAACACTTTGTTACTTTTTGTCAAATTACATCCCACTACTTTTATCCTCGAAATACTGTTGCCCAATATGTATGCCTATCTGAGAGGTGCAAGAGCAGATGGACTTGACATCCCAACTGAAAGGCAGAGGTAAGTATCCTAAGTAGTGTGAAAATAGAGCATTGCCACATTTCAGGAACAGACTCAAAATCCTCAGCAAATCCTGACATCATTTACGAAATACCTGATTATCCAATTGTTATTGTAGTCTGATATCTTGAATAGTATAACTTTGTACAGGGCAGAGCTTTTGGCTGATAATGACTCTTCTTACAATTACTAAAATCAGGCCTTGGTGTGATACAGCCCCAGATCAGAGGTTATGGTCTTGTGGCCCATCTGTCCCCTGTCTCTGGCAGGGGTTACTGACTCTATAGCAACACCTGCCTTGACCTCAGGTACCCAGAGCTGGGCTGAAATAATCAACTGTGGATCTTGTGGTGCACAGTAAGAGAATGTCCTGTTCTGCCTTCCAGCTACATGTTTCCATCACTTTCTTTGCTCTGGTGCTGGTATTCACCCCCCCAGAAGTGAAGAAGTTTAGAATCTTAAGGCAGTGGGAAATGATTCCTGGGGGAAAAAAATGTACACGTCTTATTTTTAAACGTTATTTTATCTCCTGATAGCCACTGCCTGGAAGAAGTCAGATGACATGTGCTGCAAATGGTAGACAGGAAGGACAGGCCAGAGCCAACTGCTTGCTCTGTAAGCAGCAGCCTATGCTTTAACCAGCTCAGTCTTGCTATAAAACTGCCCCTTCAGCAGGCGAAACAAAGCCACATGAGCTTGTTCTTGCTGCCTGCTGTGCAAGAGGAGGGAGAGAACAGAGGAGTGGAGGACATGGTTGGAAAGACATGTTTACAGTTTGAACTAGCACAGCTCCTTCCATCAGTTGAATGTAAGTCAGAGTCTTGCTCAGTTTAAATCACGGGGGCCTCATACCCTCTTACACTGGTCAAGGGTCACTTTGCATTTGTTAGGAGTATTTTTTGGTCTACCATTATTCTGTCTCTTCTGCCCCACATATAAAGATCCTCATATTTCCCTCAAGAGTCTACATTAGGTCTCATTTTCTGATCCTGTCCCTTTACTTTTTCACCGCTTTTAACAATCGCTACTATATTAAACAGAAATTACTTTAATTGAGTAGCTGGCACACATATTGGACCAAAGATTACTTTTTGAGATGGGATAAATCATTCACAGTCTGGAAGTGTATAATTCTAGTACTTAAGGGCAAAAACTTTTAGCTTAAGAATTCCAGTAAGGTGAACTCCTAACTGTCTGCTCCTCTTTATGGTTGAACACAGCGCAGAAGGGGCGAAACACAACCTTTTCCATTTGCTCATCTCACCCTTCCAACACAAAGAAGGAGTTCAGAGTAGATGTGAAGATGGAGACACGCATATAGATAAGAGATCCCAGTCACCATTCATATGCAAGAAGTCTTTCTTTCTATGAATATTTGCAAGAACATTCACTGGGATTGTTACAAACACTCACCTCTCTTAACTGCAGCCCCCAGAAAAGCTACTTGGAAAAGGGAGGTAGTGCTCAGGGTAAGACAGATCAGACTTCACAACAGCTACTGTTTCACGCCTGTAGCCAAAGCACCAGTTTCATTAAGGTGTAAATACACCTCCAATTTGTATTTCTGGAGTGGAAACATTTGCTAATGATTCCACTGTGGGGTCCATGTCTGGTGTTTACCTCTAGCTTCTTTTGCCATCTCGCAGTCTGTTGTTCACTAGGACAGTCTGTGAAGCTCTTGCACTGAAGAAGCAAGAAACATTCCAGAACGATCTTTATAAATATATATTTTTAAAAGAGTGTTTGACATCCAGGGGGCACAGAAATGCCCTAGTTCTAAAAATAGATAAGATTCTGAGGAGAATCTTTAAAAGAAAAAAGCACAGGATGTTCTACTGCTTCAGCCACACAGGCTTCAATCGTCTTTCATGCCTGTGGCAGAGCACACAACTACCAAAACACTTATCTTCATCAAAAGGTAAAAAGAGCTGGTGAGGCCCCAAGAAGAGTAGTGTGAGGAAAGACTCCACCAAATGAACAGCCCATTACAGAAAAGGATCATTAAGCAAAGGGCAAACAAACAAAACAACCTCTCATCAAGCCTTTGCTAAAACTCACGGTGACAAGTGACAGAAAAGCTCTTCACAGAAAAGCACAGAGATTACTGCTGTGTACCCCTTTATGAAACTGATTTTATTTTCTGAAGTGTAAAAGGCACACAAGTAAAAACATAAAAACCCCTCAATGAAATTTTAAAACTGAGAAAGGAATTTTGTCTCATACCATAGAGAAAATCAGCTCGTTTAAGAACAGCAAAAGAGTATATGCTTCTTTTTGACTGACTCTTTCCAGCTGGGGTTTAGTGGACATTCTTTACCAAGCCCAGAAGCTCTCCCTAGGCCAGAAAGGACTGACAAAAAGCAAAGCAGCAGATGTGGACTGACTGCATTGTTAGCTGAGATAGTCCTGAACAAAAGCTGCCTCTCAGATATGCTGTCATCACAACTAACTCATCTGCATCCTGACCAGTCCCTCTGTATTGCCAGAAAACTGGAAAAGGTGTCCTCATGTCTGACTGGCACCAGAACAGACGAAAACATTCTTAAAAATAGCTCTGAGAAACCATCTCAGATTTCCTGCTCGTAGCACACTTGACTTAAGCACTCAAAAATCCCACTCAATAAAGTAAGTTCTACCAAATGATCGACATCCCTAACCAAAGCAAGAGGGTGATGCGTCACCCTTCGCATCTGTGTAATACATCATGGTACTGTCAGCTTTGAGTAAGCTGAACCTTGATGAACAGAAGGATCACCTAGCCCAGTCTGAAGCTGCTGCATATCTGATACAGAGACAGGGATACTCAAGGTCTCTGTCCCTCCAAAGATATCAAAGAAGGTTCCTGGTTTAGGTTATAGAAATCTGTGGCTGATAATGACACAAAAGGCTATAATCCTGTGTGACATGTCTTGTCAGCACTCACTCAAACTATGCCTGTGTGCAAGGCAAGCAGTGGGCAAAGCATCAGGTACGGACATGCCTCCAAGGGGCTCACTGAAAAGGGACATGGGGGTACACATGCCAGTCTGAGTAAAGCTTGGACAGGTACAGCTGGGAAGCAATCAAACTCTTGTTTCTATGAGGGACAGTTGAGCTTTTTATAATCTTTATGAATCTGAAGAGAGCTCTCTAGCAGTTCTTAAAGATCTTGACACTTACTCTAGTAAGCGCCATCTGTGAGACACTCTACTGCATCAAGAAGAGTGGGCAATTTCATTTAAGACAAGCACCTATTTCAAGAAACCCTTCAACACCTATAACCTCAAAAGTGGAACTTTATACTCAGAAGGTCCAGCTTGTAATGGAGACTGGCTTTTAACTCTTTATCTAATGTATTTTCATTCCACAAACTTCTTGCCTTAGAGAAAACACATTTCATAAGTAATGATCCAAGACCCTAGCATGTCACACACCTGAATTCAAAGAGCCATGATTTCATCCATTTGCCTTTCAACACGATTAGCCTCATAGCCATTCTTCATCTGAGAAGTATGTTCAAAGTGTGCAGGTCCTACCTGAACTTATGGCTCTGATAACTTCACCTGTTTCCTGTTCCTGGAGCTGAGAGGTACACAGGGTAGCATCAGCCTCCCAGAATTGTTTGCATGAACCAGTCTGACCCTGTGATCACTGCCTGTTCTGGGGTGCTTTGGAAGGGAGAGGTGAGTACCACAGATCAATGAGAGTTTTAGGCTTTCCTACCAGTTTCTGATATCTGACCCTCCACTGCGCTATGAGTGCCCACGTTTCAGCACATAAACCCTGTTTCTCTCCACCCTCCTCATGGTACATATGGTTCACATCACCCAATCCTAAGCAACCCAGGAGCACACCTCATTATGGGACGGGCTGAAGAGGGGCTTCACTCCCAGCTCCCTGCTGATATAAGCACTGAATGATCATATCAGTACTTAGCATAATGTTTGGGCATGGTGGAGTCAGCGGATGGCAATTAATATTGACCTACGTGGCAAAGCATGGAAGCTATTTTTGCCTCATTCATTATGACCTGTTTTCATGGTAGAGACAATGAGTTGGAGCCAACTACCAGAACGTGACTCGTGTATCTGCTATTCAAGGTTTTGAAGGCAGTTCTGTAGAGCAGTCGAGTAACTGGTTACTCCTTAGTCCTCTTGTACAGTAAATATTACTAGTAAATATTGTATTTTTTCTGGTTGAGACAGTTTTTTAACTACTTCTGAATTCTTGTTAAAAAATAAGTCTCTTCTAATTTACTACATTATAATGAGTATATTGTAAGAGACATCATAACATCTTCAAAGGCTAAAGACTAGTAAAGAAAGGTTTTAATATTCATCTTATTCACATAGTTTGGCTTACTTCACAATACTTGAAAATTAAATGCTTCCCAAAATTTGGGGGCTTTTTTGGTTAAGACACCCTTCACACCTCCTTTTGATTCACAGCTGTTGCTCAATTTTTCCAATGAGAAGTATTCTAAGGTCCAAACTGCTGGCAGGAAATTGTTCAGTTTGCGCATGACAAAACAGAAAGAAAATAGAAAAGCTGTAGCAGAGAAGTGATTTCTTTGCAGAAAAATACTTCCCTATTAAGATCACCGTGTAACCCTTTTTCATAACTACAGACTAAGGTATCTGAAGCAAAGTGATGACTAAACAAAAGGAGAGTATTCAGTAAGCATAAAATAAAAGCAAAGAGGAAACTTTAAAAGTTCTTGCTATTAATACAGAAAGTCTTCAAAGTCATTTAACTTTGAAAAAGAAACATTCTAATTTCTTAATTCTTTAGTGAAGCAACTGTGCTAGTTTTTTATTAACTGTATGCACTGTCCTCTGTCTCATGCACATTTGTTTTTTAAAATCTCAGTCATACAACTGTACCTTCTCAAAAAACCACTGAACTTACTGAATCAACTTCTGTCCATTACTTTGGTAAATCAAGGGGTTTCTGTAAAGCATCAGTCGCTGCAAGACCTCCTTTGTGAAGTTACTTCATTACTCCCCTCCTCTGTCCTAAGAGAGCAATCATACACCCTCTATTTTGCAATATGATATGACAGGCACAGTATCTCCTCATACTAATAACATCTCTAACTGCTCCAAGGAATTATTCATTAATTTTTCTTCCCTTTTCCTCCACCGCCATCAAATAATTAGCTGCCCTACAAATAGGTGGTGATGGAAGAGATACACAGAATATCATTGGAATGGAAGCAGCTCATTCTGCGATGAAGGGGAATGTTTTATCCCTTATATATTCCTTATGTGAAAGGATATCAGATCCTAACAAAAACGTTGTAGTGATCCATGCTTGTAGCAGAACTACAGATAGGAGTCTACCAACATTTCTAGGATGCATTGACTCCTTTAAGCTTGTTTCCCTTCAGATCAACTAACATGGGGCACTGCAGTAAATCAATTTGCAAACAATAGCTGAAATTATCATTTGTACAGAATTGTTTGGCACAGACATCTACAACTAGATGCAGGATTTCCTTTGAAATTCCAAAGGGACTTCCACATCCCTGTCTTTCTTTACTACAGTTGAACATGAGGAACAAACAAGGTGTTCCTAACTCCGGAAAGAGGAAGAGGAGAGGGGGGGAAAATTGCAAGCTGCCAGTAAAGACAGAAAGAAAACTTGATCATGCCCACGTGGACTACAGATAACCTTCAAGGGTCAACTATTAAGCTAAAAAGGAGGTCCCTGTTTCCACATAGGAAAAAAGGTATTGTTTACTCTCATGAAGTAATTTAATCCTAAAACTTTTAGAACAATCTTGAAAAATGAAGTGCTGTGTAAAGAAATTCGTTGCTATTGCATCTTATTTTGACAAGGACATACAAATAAAACAACAAAATCAGGAGGCGGGTGGCTTAAAAAACACAGGGCTGCTTAATTTTTAATATTAGTTTTTATCCTTGTACTATATAATAAAGCCAAAAGAATGGTTAATGTTGTCTTCAGTCCTTCTCCTTACCCACGAAGTGACTTCTAATTCTTCACTTTTTCAGGGTAAATTCAGACTACACGCAGTAAGGATGTCTTTGCTTACAACTCATTCTCAGAATTGTACCTTACTGTTCAAACAGAAATGCAAAGTGGACACTCCTATGACTACAAGAACAACTGCAGCTTCCATGCCATGTGGTACCTCCCTTCCATGGGGGAGAGAAAATGGTTTTCATTCTTTACAATCAATTCTCATGAAAAACTGGCCAGGTAGTGCAGGTGTATAAAGGAATGAACCCATTATACCTGTTTTCTGCTGTTCCAAAGATTTGTTGCTATGTTAGCTAAAGATCCACAGATGGCAGCATTGATGCAGTAATTAATCCTCACCACAGCAAAGGTCAAAATGCATTTCACGGAACTGTTTCTTATTGGAGCCTAAGCTTTATTTTCCAGTGTCAAAGATCTTAACACCAGGCAATACAAGCACTGGGCCAGGAACTGTCTGGCAGTAAAGAGAAGCCAGATCCAGGATCACTACTAAAAGATATTACACCAATCACTCACCCAAAAACTGTGACAGTTTAAGCCACACCATCTTGGAAATAAACTACATCATCTAGACAGTAACAAGCACTGCGAGTCCCAGGCTGCTGATATAGTTCCTATGTTTACATCCATATGCTCTCAAATTTGAAAGAAGCAGGATTTCAGAGATGTCCAGTATCCTGCCACCTTCACTGCCCTTTCTTCCCTTATTGCCCCTTGTTCAAAACAAGCCTTACAGTCCTTCTCATTTCCGCTGCTTTGGTAAGTGCTACAAATTTGATGGCCCAGATCATCTCACAGTACAGGCCTCAGTTACAAGCAAATGAAGGTAATGTCCCAGATGTTCTAGGACAAAAATAAAAATGCATTGACAGGCAGTATGATTTGGAGGCAAAGGAGGAAAGTGGCAGACAACATGGAACACACATGTCCTAGTTCAGTTTCACTGGTCCATCCTATCCTAAAGTCATTTTTACCAACACAATCTCTACATAAGGAAAACTGCTTAAATTACTGAACTTTAAATCTATGCCCTGACTTATTCTCTTAGGCTTCTTGCCCTAAAAGAGCTCAGGATTTTCAGCTTCTTCCATTTGAAGTGCATGTGTGTGCATGTATAACATACACATATAACTTTTGGACAGTTGGTTGGAAAACAGAGTCCTCTGACTGGACCCAGCTCGATACCTGAAAAGACAGTGATTTCTCTAAAACCACATGCTTGCAGTCAGCTCAGCTGTCCACATCAGGCAGCTCACAGCACCAGCTGGCCTTGTCCCAGTGTTCTGGTGCAGTGAGAATACTCACATTCAGCTTCTCTTTCACTGCCCGCCACAGACACTGCTGAGCCTACACACCAAGCAGCCCTACACAGCAGAGATCCGAACTACACCAGATTCACTGCTATGCGGCAACAATTGAACTGCTTTGTCCCAGTCTGGATTGTGCCAGTCCCTTTACCATCTTGAGTGCTCCTTCTCACGTCTGCTCAACTGCACTGCAGCACACCAGGCTTCACCACCACAACACACTGCTGCTTGTTAATCTGTGCCAGAGACAAGTGGCACAGGCAGAACAACACTAAAGACTGTCACTTCAGCAAAGCAAGCTTCCTGCCAGGGCTGGGCACCCTGCACAGGAATCAACGCACAGCAAGGCACCCTTGAATTTAAAGGACAGCACTCAGGCTAATTCAAATACTTGCACAACCCACTCTCACTTCAGGTACTTTTGAGTAAACACCTCACTGTTATTCTAAAGCCTATGTAGCAATTTTTATTGTTTAATTTCTGATTACATATAGTCAGGCTAGTAACTGAGAAAAGTTGTCCAAACGCCTGAACTCTGAAGGAGTCAAAACAACTTTCCCTACTTCTGCACTGGACTTCAGCAGAGGAATCTGAGTATATAGGCAGCTCCAAATAAAGCCACTTCTCTTGCAACACTAACTTTATTTCTGGGAGGCATATCAAGTTTTAAAACAATACTCCTATGCATCTGAGACTTTTAAGAAGCAGTTTAATAGTAAAAACAACACAGACCACATACTTACTTAGGAAAGAGTATTGAAAAAGCTCTCCTAGACACTTCCAGACTGGAACAACTAGCTCATTGCATAGTCCATGACAACACGGATTTAAAAAAAGAAAAAAGTTGAGTATTCATGCAGGTTTTAAAAAACTATGAATTATCTGTCATGAGAAATCTTCACTTTTTGTGTGAAAAAAAAACCTGCTTCCCAACACAAGATAACACAGGTGGAAAGCAGAACACAGACATAACAGTTAAGAAATATGCCAAAGGCAATGCAGGTTCATCAGCAATCATGGAGCTGTGCTAGTACTTGCCATGAGCTAGTATTAGACTACAGACATCCTGAGATTGCTGCTGTGTAACAAACCACTGTCTCTAGTCCACTGGCAGACAGTTTAGAGATGCAACTTTCATTTTAATTAATTTTTGAAGCATTGTTTCTTTCATTGCTGATGAACAGATGAACTACAGGCGAGATGCATTGTATATTTTTAGGGTATTTAGTACCACAGTGTATGTCTTGGTGTATGTACAAGAGGAGGAGGGAGATAAAAAAACCCCAAACCAATCCAGAAGAAACATGGAATGTCAATTTCATTATTCTTTTTTTTTTAATAGGAAAAAACCCCAGGAGCTCCTTCCTCAAACCGTACCCAATTCTAGCAGAACAGAGAAGAGAAAGCAAAATGTGACAGTAAATAGGACATGTCAGGTACAGCTAAGTAGGCTGCAGTTCTCTCAAGCTGCTCCATTTCCCATTCCTTCAGCTCTCCTGCACACAGCATTTATATTCATTAGCAGGTTGAGGAGTGAGAGAGGAGGGACAGCTATGCCATGATGCAGTCTCTGAGTAACACGCACATGGCAAGACTAGAAACAACTGCAGCAAGTTTATGCATTCAGTGCCATGACAACTTTTAAACAGCAGTTTATTCTTAAACTTTCATTATGGTGCAAAACAATATGGGAATAAAAAAATGAAGCAATTTTCATCAAGGCTGAGAACGGTAACCCAAAACTGCATGTGAACTCACCCACAACAGCAAGCCAGTAAGTTAACAAACCGATATGGGAGAGTTGCTTCCTGCACCACTGGTGCACTGGACCGTGCACCAGCTTGAGTTCTTTCTTTTCAATAGATTCAAAAGGTGCAAAGTTTGAAGGACAATATATCCTCAAGCCTACTCCCTACCAAACTGAAGCAGAGGGTGATCCTTCTGTCCCTCTGCGTGCAGCACTTCTCCGTATCAGCTGGATCAAGCTTACAGTATACGGTTAAGTGAACAGGCAAAACATACTTTTCCTTACCATGACTAAACCACTAAAGACTCAGCAGTACATTGATTCTGCAAAAGCAACAGCACGAAGATGACCCCTTCAACACTGCACTTCGAGGTTACTGCAAGTGATCAAGCTCATTTCTTCTAAGGCTTACTGTCAGTTAGGGAAGGCACCATAATAGACCACATGCACACTCTGCCTTATCCTCAGACTCGAAGTTATTGGCTTAGCTTTTAACTACGTAAAATCGGCTTTAACACAACATAATGCAACTAAAATTACCTTGTTTACTCCCTGAACTTCAGAATAGCAAAAAAAGACCCTGGAGGGAGCTAACTATTTACTTCAGTAAAAGCTGAAGCAGAGGAAGTACTTGCCCATCTGAGGGAAACCAATGCAAGGCATTCATTTCTAGCTGAGAAAACAGCACAGAAGAAAACAAAAATAGAGCCAGATGCTTCCTTACAACAGAAACCAAAGTGACGGGGGAACGTGGCACAGCAGAGCAGCCCCATTGCCTCTCACAAACCACAGGCTGACTTGGGTGCTCACCTTCAAAAGCTTATCACCCTGCAGTTGCAGCCAGCCTGAGCACCCAGACAAGAAGGAGCAGAGGCTTGCTGGTAGTGCCAACACCTCTTTTCAGCAGACTGCTGCCCCCTATGCCCAGGGGAAGGTCTGCCAGCAGCGGAGCAGCTTGGCTGCCTCCTCTCCACCAAGAAGGCTGTGAAAAGGCCAAGTGAAAGCAGAATACAGACTGACATGTCTATGCTGTGGCAACCAGATGGATGGCTAACCTGCCAGCACACTCAACTGGGCTGCTGTTGTCCACCTGTGTAAACTGTGGGACTTGATTCCAGCCGCCCTCACAAGGCATGACCTCCCCTGCAGGGTCAAGACATCAGCCACCCTCCAGACAAAATGAGTCACAGCTGTGAAAGGTCACATTGCTGACCCACCCCCAGGAAGACAGCAAGCCAAGAGGCAGCTCACAGCACACCGCTTTTCTGACCCCAGTCTCAGCCTCTGCCTGGTTACAATTCAAACCCAGAATAATTTCTGTAATCCGTCTTTAGCTAAGGAGGACACTGGCTGTCCCCTTGCTCATTTTGGTACACTCACAGCACAGATCAGGCTGGAAGGAACCTCCGGACTACCATATTTTTTCCTGAAATAAAGTGTTCTTTCCTAGGAAAGTTCAAAAGTCCAGTTATTGTCTCCAGGAGCCACACATGCTTTTTTAAAACCTTTTAAAAATACATATGGCTGAGAATTCCACTGAACTTTCACTAAACAATTGAAAACACTGCTTCATCCTGCTGAACCATGCTCTGGAGTTGCTTTGCTAATGATAAAGCCACTGAAGAATTTTTAACACTGATTAGTCCTTCTAACATACTCCTTAATCCTAAAACACAAAGCATTTTTAAATAGATTTATATTTCTATAGGATAGTCTGGGTAGGATTTGCAGCTCATTGCATTTAAAAGGCCTTTGCAATGATCACAAAAAATATGTTTGGTATTAGTTCACCTAAACAGGAAAACCCCAAATATTTAAAGGTATTATTAATCTACACACTTAAAATTATTCAAGTCCTTCCCTTGATTATTTTAACCATCACACTGACCTACACAAATACCTACACGCTACCACAAACTCATTCAACTGAGACAAATTACACCTCTCCAGCAGAGGGGATTTTTCACCAAAGTTATCTTTAGCACTAAGTGCAGATCATCCACCTACATTACTTTTACAGTAAGTGAAGAAAGACATTCCCACAAACAAACCTGATTCTGGCTACATCTGAATTGCAGGACTTCATTGCTTCTGGCACCAAGGGCACACCCTGGCAAATTCCTGATGGTATGTCAGGTGGAGACTGAAACATTGCTGTTCCCTTCCTCAACACACAGCCCTCTGCTACATGTGTGTGTGTGTGTGTCTGTGTGTGCGTGCGCACAGAGATGCCAAGAGGTACCAAACTCCCCACGCTGTGCTTCAAGGACTGCCGGTCAGAGACCTGGTGGCAGCAAGCACTCTACAGAGTACTTGGAATGACCTCCTTCTCTGAAGGGCTCTTTCAAAGGCTGGATCTTTTTTTCAAGCTGACAAAAAGAAGAGGTAGGAAATTAGTCTTCTTTACCCATTAGCTGTTGTGAATACTCCCATCCCATCAAAGATGTCTGGTTCTCAGTAACACAGCTGTAAGATTTGACTCCATTTTAACATAGGCTAAAACCTCTCTCCATGCAGTATTTTTCTGCAAAGCTCTTGAATAGGCATGTTATTACTTAGACAGCAAATAAAATATAGAAACATTGCTGTGGTGTTAGTAAAATATTGTAAGCACAGGCATAAACAAAGTTGTGTATTGAAGTGAATCAAACTTCTCATTTTAAACTCAGTGAGTTTCTGTCACTTTCAGACTGACAACTATCCAAGGCAATATAAATAACATGGGGATTTCCACAAAAAAAAGACTATGAACTATTTAGTGAAAATACATTTATATTGTGCTTGTTAGAATCTTCTGCATAACCAAGATGTGTATTCTTGCAGATACCTTTTCATATAAACTTTAACCTAAAGTATGCTTTCATTATTCCACAAACATTTAAAAGCATGTTTTTAAAAAACACACAGCACAACAGCCCAGTTTAGTAATACCACACTGGAAATATTATAAAAGTTTGACTGTTGAAAGGTACTAGAAATATCAGTTCACAGACACTACACTTACATGAAAAAGTAACTTTTAAGTATGACCAATAAAAGAGCTCAGAACTAGCGAGATTACGTCATTGTTTCCTGCCTGTGAAGAGGAGCTATTTTAGCTAAGTGAAGCTGGGCAAAGAGGAAGTCTAAACCTTCTACAGATTTGGGGCCATGAAAGGAGCATCTCTGAAGAAACTTTGCAGTGCACATACGGTGAGTAACAATCCCTTATGCTATGGTAACAAAGTAATTTGGATGCTTATGCATGTTGCTATGATAAACTTCTTTGTTCAGAAGCTGAACACAGGCATTCATGCTAGAACTAATGAAAAGTTACTTAATTTTTTTAAAGTGCTTTCAAAACATCAGCAGTCTATAAATAACATTTTAAAAAAAATGATTGTGTTTGTAAAAGCATAGTACTGTAAAGACTGTTGTTCAGGATTTTTACAAAAATGTTAAAAATATGCACTAAATAAAAGCATTGGTAAGTACACTTATCACTAAAGGAAAAATGTTTGATTTCATTAAACTAAAACCAGGAGAAGATCTTGTTGCTTGGTCTGTCTGTGCTTCACTGAAAGCCATGTCCTCCCCAGGGAAATGGGAGCAAATATAAGGGACAGGCAAAGGAAAAAAAGGGGGATTGGAAAGAGAGATATATATGGAGTCCTTCCAGTGGAGTCACTGTGACCTAACTTGCACTAAGAATCTGGTAGAAAAGATTTTATTCTTCTTTGGTTCTAAAAGTCTGTTCTCATACACGGTATGGCTTTCACAATTCACATTAGACATTCAAAAGGTCACCTATCATTAAACAAATATGATTGATACAGACAAACATCAGAAGAATCATTCAGAATTAACAGAGACTTCCAGAAACCAGTGACTCCAGGGGCTCTTTAGTAAGCACTGGAGATAAAACACACAGGAACTCTTAGCACTCTTCTGCTATAGAAAACAGTACTGGTGCCTAGTCAATACTGTAGATCTTCCTTGGCTGTTTGTCAGAAGTAGGAAGATCAGACAAACAACTAACTCCTTCCTCCTCCTCCTCCTGACAAAGCTGCCACGGGGCTGGGCTAAAGGCCAAGCAAGACAAACGCTCCCACACAAAGTCACGAAACTGTGACTGCAGCAAGAGCCAGGAAAGTGCAAGGGGTGCAGGTTAACCAAAGCACCCATGCAAATACCAGGTAAGGTCTGCCCCCCTCAAGTGGCTCCAAAGGAAACCAGGGGATAAATCTCCTTCAGCTCTCATCACCTGAGCTGGCACAGTAACATTTGAGATGTCCAACTGCTATAAACCAGAAGCTGAGAGAAGCAACACAACTGTGCTCTGGGGTAGCCGGCGATCAGCCAGCAGTGCTCCCACCCCACACATACTGCTCACATATGGCCTAGTCGGAGACTGTGCTGCTTTCCATCTTTTTACTTTTTTAATAGAAGTCTATTAATCTGTTCATCTCATTCATATGTTATGTGGGTGGTTTGGATGGCCTGGAATGAAATACTGTATGAGAAGCTGTGTAGCTACTAAGATAGCTTTTTAGTGTCTTTTTTATGAACAGCAGCAAGGGCTTGTTCTTTTGGGAACTAAGTAGTTCTTAAAGGGATAAAAGGCAAAGTCAGTACTTCACTTTGCACATCCAAACGTCACTATGTGCCATGCTCACATTTCTTTTCATAACTAAGTCTAGTCAAATTTTTTTCAACAGGGACTTGAATATTCACTTTAGAAAACAGCTCTCATAGCTCAAAGACAACTGTTTCAATCTGATTATCAGCGACTGAAACACATTCAAGTGTCCATCAACTTTTTGATTCCTTATATAAGAAATCTCTTAAGTAATTAAAATATTTTAATAAAACATGCTTACAAATATTATTTCTCACAAGTCTGACCGTAGATGTATTTCCTCAGAGCATGATATTTGCAGACAGAAAAAGCAACAAAGCTAGCATATTTTCACAGCTAAACAATACAATGTCATCATTAAATACCATCCTAAAACAGCCTTCCTGCTTGTTTTTAAAGATACATTTTATTTTAATAACTTCCCATATTTTATCTACTTTTAGGATATTTATGGAGTGCAACAACTATTCCTAAGTTCAGTTAAACTATGATGCCTGAAAATCACCACCCTGAAGAATACAGGATTGCATCACTGGTCTTCTACAGTTTTGTACTGACAGTAGGATTGTTGGTGAACGCCACCGCACTGTGGGTTTTCAGCTGCACTACCAAGAAGAGAACAACTATAACTGTATATATGATGAATGTGGCATTACTTGACATAATTTTTATATTTTCCTTGCCTTTTCGAATAATCTACCATGGGAAAGAAATGTGGCCTTTTGGAGATACGTTCTGTCGGATTATTGGTGCTTTCACTGTATTTTATCCAGCCATTGCTCTGTGGTTGCTCGCTTTTATAAGTGTAGACAGATTTATGGCTATTGTCCAGCCCAAACATGTCAAAGAACTAAAAAACACAAAAAAAGCTGTGCTGGCTTGCATTGGAATCTGGGTAATGACCCTTGCAACAACATCCCCATTGCTGTTTTTACAATCTGATCCAGATAAAGCCTCGAATTTCACCACCTGCATGAAAATGCTTGATATCATCCATTTAAAGGAAGTAAATACATTGAACTTTTCTCGCTTGATTTTTTTCTTTTTGATCCCCTTGTTTATCATGATGGGGTGCTACCTCATCATTATTTACAATTTTATCCATGGCAGGACTTCCAGACTGAAGCCTAAGGCCAAGGAGAGATCCATAAGAATTATACTTACTCTGATTGCTCAGGTACTCATCTGCTTTGTGCCCTTCCACGTTTGCTTCGCCTTCCTGATGTTGCAAGATGAAAACACAACTTACAATCCTTGGGCAGCCTTTACCACCTTTCTCATGAATCTCAGTACATGCCTGGATGTTATACTGTACTATATTGTTTCTAAACAATTCCAGGCAAGAGTCATCAGTGTAATCCTTTATCGCAACTACCTTCGAAGCGTGCGCAGAAAGAGTTTTCGAACTGGAAGTATAAGATCACTCAGTAATATGAACAGTGAAATGATATAAAAAAATGTTAGGGGACTTTTATAATGTAAACAAGTGATTCTTTTTTCAAATTCTCGCATTTTGACTACAAAGAAGAATATTCTAGGCCAGAATTAACAGATATATTTGTTGCACTGTAAATATAAGAGAAGCAGAATAATAATTGCACCTCTGTATTTGCTCAGTATCTTCTGTTGTTTCACCTGAAATGAACTAAACCTACTCAGTGTTAAACTTTCTGGTGCTTTTGTCATCTCAAAAGACTGTGAATATTGTCAGACACGAAAAAGTGACTGCTAGTATAATAAAGTTGACAACACTGAGGAATTGTGATACAAAGTATATATTATTTTTTTATATTTGCACATTGAAATGTTCCTGAAACTATTGTGTACCCCACATGTCTAAAACTAACTTTGTTCTCTCAAGATCAATGCCAGCATGACTTAAAGAGAAGGCATATGTAGCTAAAATTTATATTTCATGAAAAACTTCTTTGATGCAGATTTCTTTGTAACTGACTACATTCTGCAGTCATTAAAATACCATGAGAGGGTGTAATAGTCCAACTGCTCATACCCTGTGGGTATGATGTGCACATTTATTACACTTTACTTTTGCACAAGGGGCAGTCCCATGGTGTTATGGAGAGCACTCTGGACTCCGAATCCCAAGGACCTGAGTTCCAGTCTCAGCAGGGACTGCCCCCTGGCAGTTCAAGCCTCCCTGCCATCCCATCCCGTCACATCTCGGATGCTCAGCAGGGTCAGCCCCGCTCAGTACCGCCTGCTGTGACAGTCCCGAGGACTTCACTGTCACTGTCCAAGCTCGCTCGGCCGTGGCAGATGAAACTTAGGACTGAAACGGTGGGGCCAGTTCTGCGCACGCTGTGCCTCACCTAAAAAATCCACTGTGCAGGCTGGAAGCGCACACCCACGTGGGGAGAGCCCTGCCCAAATCTTGAAGTCTGGCCATACATACACTTTTGCACAAAGTATCTTTTTACACATGTGAACACAGGAATTTTTCCAGCCACACTAGCAGCCTATGTCCTAGCAACAAACTTGAGTAACAATCACGATGAGTAACTGCAGTAACTACTCAAGCTTTTAACTCCTTTTGATTACTCACACACTACAAAAAGATGTATCTTTATAATGCCAAGCATATGCTTTTTCTTCTTCATTAAATGAGTCTTTAGCTACTTTCAACATACACTCTGGAAAAGCAGAAACAAAAAGAGTCTAATGTGGTGTTTAATACTAAACATCTCACTCCAAGACCTTCTATTATTATCTCAGAAGGTGCAACATATGGAAACTCAAGTCTGTATGAGGTCGATCTCACTCGCCAGAAACTTAACCACAAAGGGTTGCAAGCTCTATGGTTCTACTGTAACATGCACACCTTTTATTAAGTGCAGAAATGTCAAATATAGGTTATGCAAAACTGAACCACTGAACACCTTAAAGCTGCAAGAACTTCAACTGCAAGCACCAAACAGAGTAACATGCTCTAGCACTTGATTTTTGAAACACATAGAAAATACCAGTATGAAATGTATATGCATTTAAAAGTGAACATAAGACATGACTTACAGTTCTGTTGCCTTTCTGATTTAAGAAAGAAATCAGGACCAACATGATTTCAGTTTTCAGATTTACAAACTGAATGAAATCAAACAATTTAGACAGAACAAATACAGCAATAATTTGTGCACTGCAACGTGTGTTCCAATCATGCTGCCTGGGGAAATGGGACTAAAAGAATGGAAACTAATCATTATATGGATAAATTATAAACTAACCACAGATCGTAACTAAGAAATACATGTTTGAAATTATAATAGTTGTGCCAAGAACCTTTACACTTTAGTTCAAAAGAGGATTAAATTTAAGGTTGTTGAATTTACATAATAATTCCAAACTACAACAAAGGTGAAGTGTTACATGACTTTTTTTTAATTAAATATCTCTGGAAAATAATCCCTTGAAACTCTAAAATAACCAATCCATTAGAAGCTACTTACAAACCAGAAGGCAAGTTGTTGATGGTGATGCCAAATATATACTGAGCGATTTCTACAAGGAGAAGATCAAACAAAGCTGAGAGCATCCAAACACCCAGTAAAAAAGACTGGAAAGAAAAAGGTTAATTTGAATCAATTCAACAGATTAAAAATAAGGTGTTAATCTATCTCTAAATAAAAGAAAAATAAAAAACTACTATACTAGTTTGACTAAGACAAATACAATCTTTAACACAGTGTAATTACAAATCTACTTGTCTAGATACTGAAGAATTAAGAGTTTGATTTGCTTCCAAAATCAAATTCTATGCATCTGGTAACTTTCAACTGATACATCTGCAAACAGTAATTAGAATATTCAACTGACCACAAGATATTATCAATATAAATTTTAATTTATGAAAACCAAATCATTTTTAAAACTGTTTAACATGTATTTCTATACAAAATGTTAATAATAAAACTGCAGTATTCATCCAAGACTACAAGACTCTGAACAGTGTAAAAATAGTTTCTGTTAAAAAAAAAATCTCTCAAAACTGGAACTTACTGAAAATTTTCTGCTGCCATATCTTCTTTCAAATATTCTAAAGTTGTAAATGAGCAGACTGCTGCAGAATGTGTCTTTCAAATCAAGACATATTGTTCTTCCACATAGAAGTCTCCAAATCTGGAAGGTTAATGATCATCATGTTAAGCCTCTCTTCTTTCAAGGAAATTCTTCACAGAATTTGTACTCAGAGTGAATGAAATACTGGAGTCAGATAACAGAAATATAGTACACTCGAGGGAAATACAGAGAGTAGAATGTTATAGAGAGTTCAAGAAGTCTCCTTAAAAATAAAATATTTTCAAGACAGATGTCTAACTCTTAAAATAAATCTACAATTGAAATTAACTCAAATACCCTTTTATGTCCCTAGTTTACATTTATAAATAAAAATGAAATTGCAATCCTAGTGAGCTTAGAATTATAAGATTTATTTTTGAAGCAACCTCTAGATACAAACTAGTCCAAGCGTTAATTGCTCTAACCAGATCAGCTTGCTTGGGACCATGTCCAGTTGAGTCTTGAACACCTCTAAGGATGCACTTTCCAGAATCTCTCTGAAACCTGTGCCAGTTTTTGGTCCCTGTGATGGTTTAAAAAACTAAATCGAATCCAGAATTTCCCATGTTCCACCTTGTGTCCACTACCTCTTGCACTACCTCATGCAACTTCAAGCAGAGTCTGGCTGTAGCTTCTCCATAGCTCCTGATCAGCTACTTGTATAAAGCAGTAAGGTGTCTGCTCTTTGCCTTCTCTTCTTGAGGCTGGGCAGACAGTTCTTTCAGTCTTAGGTTGGATATTAGAAAATGGTTCTTCACCCAGAGGGTGGTTGGGCACTGGAAGAGGCTCCCCAGGGAAGTGGTCACAGCACCAATCCTGACAGAGGTCAGTAAGTACTTGGACAACACTACTGGGCACATGGTGTGACTCTTGGGGATGGTCCCATGTAAGGCCAGGAGTTGGACTCTTGCTGGAACCCAGAACTGGGCATTTGTGAGACACATCTGGACTACTGTCAGCTGGAGGAGTAGGGACATTTGCTTCCATCTGCTTGCCACACTCTCACTAATACAGTTCAGGAATTGGTTGGCCTTCCTGGCTACTCTCGTTCACCAAGATGCACAGCTCCTTCTCTGCAGAGCTAATTCCCAAGCACTTGCCCTTCCTAGCCCACCCTGTTGCAGCCTGGGATTATACCGTCCCAGAAGCAGGACTTTCCAACTCTGGAAGTTCCTGTTATCACATTTCTTGGGCTTGCCAAGGTCTCTCTGAATAGCAGCCCAGCCTTCCAACATATTCTCACCAATTTTGGATCATACAAACTTTAAGCACAAACTTGCTCAAAGTGCACTCCAGCCCATCATCCAAGTAACTAATGAATACATTAAACACTACTGGTCCCAGCATTAAACTCCAAGGAGCCCTCCCCTAATTAATACCTGCTAAGTGGATTTTGCACTAATGACCGTAACTCCACTGAGAGTCCAGCCAAATTCCCATCCATCTTACTGTCCAGTTATTCAGTACATACCTCACCAATCTGGCTTCAAGGATACAATGAGAGACCGGTTTAAAGGGCCTGCTAAAGTCAAGGTATGCAAAATCCACTGACTCCCCCTTGTCCACAGCACCACTTGCTTCATGGCAGAGTGCGACCATTTGGTCAGGCATGATTTCATAGAATGGTAGAGGGTAGGAAAGGGCCTCTGAAGATCATCTAATCTGCCATTCTCATTTAAAACAAAGAGGACGTTAACTGAACATGTCCAGAACAGTTCTGACTGGGAAAACTGTACCTCTGTTCCCCATCAGTCTTACAGTAAAAAAACTTTTTCTTTAATTGGAATTTTTCGTATTTCAATTCATGCCCATTGACTCTTGTCCTTTCACTGGACCTGCCTCCCTCACATCAGGTACTTACACACATTGGAAAGATCTACCCTAAGCCTTCTCTTCTCCAAACTAAACAAAACCAGCTCTCTCAGCCTCTCCTCATACACCTGACCTGACTGGTGGCCCTCCAATGAACTTTCCGAAGGATGTCACGGTCTGTCTTTTAGGATATAGCACAAGAGCCCAGCACAAGGGACAACACCTCAGATGTGGCCTCCCTGAGGCTCAGGAGAGATGGAAGATCAGCCCAACCAGGCCTCCTTGTGAGGCTCTTTCTAAAGCAGCCTAGGATGCTGTAGGGCCCTTTAGCCACAATGCTGAACTGCTGGTTCACGTTCAACTTTATTCTCCACCAGGACCCTCAGGGCCTTTTCTGTAAAGCTGATTTTCAGCTTGTCAGCCTCCAGCTTGTACAGGCACATGGTGTTATTCCTCTCTAGTGCAGTACTTTGCATTTGCCTTTGCTAAACTTCATGAGGTTCCTATTGATCCTTTTCTCCTCTCTAAATGCCTGTGGAACTAATGGGTGTATCAACTATAAATCCAAGTTTTACATCACCCACAGTCTTGTTGAGAGCACACTGTGTCCTGCTGCCCAGGTTAGGAACGAAGACACTAAACAGTATTGCCCCTAACCCACTTCACTGCTGACTGCTCTCGTCTTGTACTTCCTTAGTTTGTCTGAGGATGTCATGGGAGACAGTGTGAAAAGCTATACTAAGATCACAACAAACAACACCCACTTACCTTCCATCACCCACCAAGACATTCATCTATATCATCACTGAAGGCTACCTGGTCAGTCAAGAATTCCACTTCATAAATCTGTGCTGACCATCCCCACTTTATTGTTCTTTGTGTGTTTGAAAATTACTTGTTTCATGATGTTCCCAGTGATACAGAAGATGTTGACTGGCCTGAACTTCCCAAACCTCCTTTCCTGCCTTTCCTGAAGACAGGAAAGACATTTGCTTTCTTCCAGTTCTCGAGAACCTTCCTTGATAGCAACGATCTTTCAAAGATAATACAGAGTAGCCTAACAATGACACGAGTCAATTCCTGCAAAACCTGCAGGGGTGTGCCTGTAATCATGAGCCTTCTCCCAGGTATCTGAAGAAAGCTTCACCTACTTCTTCACGATCAGATGGTCTGTAGTAAACACCACTACCAAAGTTGGCTGGCCTAGTCCGCCCTCTAGTCCTGATCCATAAAATCTTGATTTTCTCATGTCCCAAGATGAAGCTCTGTGCAGTTCTGCTGTGCTTTCACATAGAGCAACTCCCTTCCTTGCCTGTCCTTCCCAACAAGCTTGTAACTGCTTGCTGAGTCAGTCTTACCATGTGACCTAACCTATCTCCATGACCCCTGTGAGGCTGTAACCCTGTAATGGCATATGACCTTTAATTCCTCATATTTGTTCCTTATGTCACATGTACTGGTGTGCAGACACCTCAGAGAGGCACCTAGTCATGCTGATTTCCCAGAAAACATAAGAGAGCCTTTCACATAGTGCTGTTCCATAGGCACTTCCTTATTTATGTGCAGTAGCATTTGTGAAGTAGGTCCTTTTCAGCCCTGTTTTGCTGATTACCAGAACCCTCCAGTTTGTATCATCCTGTCATCCATTGATATCAACCCTTTGCTGGCTAACCCAGTCCACAATCTTCTCAGCTGACTGTGGGTTGTCATCACTCTCTACAACTACCTGAAGGGAAGTTCTAGCCAGGTTGGGCTTGGTCTCTTCTCCCAGGCACTCAGCAATAGGACAAGGGGGCACGGGCTCAAGCTGGAGCTCAGAAAAAAGTTGGAGGTCAGAAAAACCTTCTTTCCAGAGAGAGTAATCAGGCATTGGAATGGCCTGCCCAGAGAGGTGGTGGATTCACCACCCCCGGAGGTTTTTAAACTGAGATTGGACGTGGCACTGAGTGCCATGATCTGGTAAATGGACTGGAGTTGGACCAAGGGTGGGACTTGATGATCTCGGAGGTCTATTGATTCTATGATTCTATTCTATGATTCTGCCTCCCTCTTGTGTTGCTCCTGTCTTAATGTTCTCCTCACCAGGTTGGCCTGTCAGCCAAAATGCCTTTGTCTGGCTTGGTGAGGCGGATCCCATTTCTTCCAAGTAGTTTTCAATCTTCAGAGAGCGTCCCATGGGCGCAAAATCCAAACTCTTATTGCCAACACCAGCTGTGTAACTAACAGGATCTGTTCACTTCTCCTTGGCTGTTCCCAGGCACCTTTATGTCCCACACATCTTAAGAAATTCCTTTTAGAAGATTTGCTCCATGACCTTTCTGGGGACCAAGGTAAGGCCAAAGGACTGATGTTAACTGGATTTTCCTTTCTGCCCTTCCCAAAGATGAGTGTGATCTTTGCCTTTCTGCGCTCATTGTGTAGCTCCACCAATTGCCATGACTGTTTAAAGTTGCTAGAGAAGCCTCACAATTACACTGCCAGATCCTTATTACAGAAACTTTGCTTGCTGCCCTTCATCTCTCTTGCTACTTTACAGCCCAACTTCAGCTCCCCCTGCTCCCTCTCCCAAGCCATGGCCTGCTAGGCATTCTCACCTCCCTTATGTTTCTCAGGGTCTTCAGGCCTCAGCCAGTGCTTCTGCCGTGAACTTTCCCACACCCAAGGACTGACCAGGAGGAAAGAAGTGGGACCTCACCATTTAGCTGCCCCATGTCAATATGCCCAACATTAAAATCCAGCCTGAGGTACCATCCCTCTTGAAGTTCAAACTAGCAGGGCTGTGACCCTGCAAGTGAATATTTCATGGCCTGCATTAACTGAACGGCAGACTATGAAAGGCTTCCAGCTTAACTGCTCTTTGCTTTAGCCAACTTAAAAAAATACAGAGAGCTAATGTAATGAAGATTCTCGTTTTACACAGCATCATCACTGCTCTTGAGTGTCATAGAATCATAGAACTGATTGGGTTGGAAAAGACCTCTGAGATCATCAAGTCCAACCCTTGGTCCAGCTCCAGTCCATTTACCCGATCATGGCACTCAGTACCACGGCCAATCTTAGTTTAAAAACCTCCAGGGATGGGGAATCCACCACCTCTCTGGGCAGGCCATTCCAATGCCTGATTACTCTCTCTGG
>JAWWEV010000001.1:79067047-79134126 GCA_035583235.1 Hafferia zeledoni | reverse complement strand
GAGAGAGTAATCAGGCATTGGAATGGCCTGCCCAGAGAGGGGGTGGATTCTCCATCCCTGGAGGTTTTTAAACTGAGATTGGCCGTGGCACTGAGTGCTGTGACTGAGTAAATGGACTGGAGTTGGACCAAGGGTTGGACTTGATGATCTCAAAGGTCTTTTCCAACCCAATCGATTCTATGATTCTATCCCACACCCATCTCTCTGCCAGCACGGGGAGACACCCCACACAGGGCGAGCCAAATTCCCCATTTCACAGAGATGTGGTATTATAAGGCTGGTAACATTCAGGCATCAAATTTCCATGACGTTTTCAAGTCCTTGTAGAAGTCAGGCTTTACTGAAATAAGTCAGGCGAGACATTTCAAAGGTGACGATGCTCTGCGCTGTGTCAGGAACAAACAGGACGAGGTTTACGTGCTGTGTGTTCGTGTGCTTGGCACAACTGAGGGGCTCAAAGTCACGTTTACCTTGTGCACCACTAGGCTGGGAACGAATGTCACTCTGGAACTGCAAAATGGGATTTGTCAGCTAGGTAGCAATTCTTACACAGAAAACAAATAGTAAAAACTTTTTATGTAAGTCATAAATTTGTTACATTGCATACATTTTTTTACATACTACAAAAAACTAAAATGCCTTTTAATAGTTGCATCCAAATGCAACTATTAAATAGCACTTTTAAATGTGAAGATCCTGAATCTTTGTAATCAGAATTTCTTAAACACTGCCAAAGGGACATAAAAAAAATAACTTACGCTTGGGCCCACAAAGACTTGAGCTAAGTTCAGCATATCAGCATGTTTTAAATGTCCAGCTTCCAGCACTAATTTCAGATCTCTGTCACTCACTTGTCCTCTCTGTACAGGGCCCGCAGTCAGGCGGGTTGGAATGGGATGCACAGTTCGCTCACAGAGCGGGAGGTGTTTCAACCAGACAGAAGGAAGAGACAAAGAATCAGCACACTGGAAATCCTGACTATCCCAGGCTGAGTATCTTTCCTCCGAAAAGAATCTAAATTGGATTCACAGCACGAAACCCATCTTTGGCTTTGTGTCTTTAGCTGCAGACAACTGGCTTACTCTTCGCTGGTAAAGCACAGCTGGAAGAAGTGCTTTGCTACAGAAATTTTCCTTCTTTCAAATGCAAATGACTCTCGCTGCTGTATGTTACATATGCAAATTCTGTCTTGCCAGTGCGCTGCTGAATGCGCAAAACCATACATAAGTGACAGACAGCCCTCATTTCTAAGAAAAGGGAACGTAAATAAGGAGGTGCAAAGCCTGCATAGCTTGTAATAATTCCAGCATGAAACTTTCTTGGGGAAAAGCTTGGGTGCCTCCTGAAGCTAAAGGGATCTAATGAGGTACTCATGCTTTAATTACTTACTACTTTCGACTTTTCTGACTAACCTCCACTTAAAGTAATTAAGCCTTTTTGTGGATCTGGCTTTAGTGCAGGTGAGGTTAAAACCTGAAAACTTTTCTAGCATTGCCTGTGTAATAGGCTTAGGATTGTTGTTTTAGTGCTGAAGATAAAGCTTGCTTTTATTTCTTTCACAGTCACATAGAATTCAGTGACAGAATTTAGAAGTTTACAGTCCTGAGAGCCAAGAACTAGAGTTCTTTTTTTTACAAGCTCTGTTTTGAAGATTTCCCTAGATTGGTGTCCTACAACGTAATCATATTAGAGGGATTCTCCTCTGTAACGTCAAGTGCTGGAATTGGATTGAAGTCCTAATCACTGAACATAGTAGAGACTTAGGCATGTATTCTGCTGAATGAGGATACATTTGGGCAAATAGTTAAGAACTAACTTGCAAGCAGCTCTATGGACTCATTATCCTTGACAGATATGACAAAGCTGAATGAGCAGCAGTAATTGACAAGCTTCTCCCAACAACATACCAAAGTATTTGCAGAATTGTCAATACTGCTGGCATAAAGGGAGCTGGCTCTGAATTTATCTGCCACTACCCTATTGAAGTCTACAAATATACTGTGGAGTCTGTGAAACATCTAACAATACTCGTTTTGAAAAAAAAGATTTATTAAGCCAGTTTTTCTGGGATTAGATCAGATGAGATCTAATATGTGTTTTTGAGAAAACTGCACACCCCTTTCTAATAATTACAGTTTCACAGACTGATTGAATGGTAGAGGAAATGTAGTTTTTTCACTCAGATACAGTGCCAAGCAGAGAGGGGGTTTGTTTTAT
Organism: Hafferia zeledoni; assembly: GCA_035583235.1. Lineage (NCBI taxonomy): Eukaryota > Metazoa > Chordata > Aves > Passeriformes > Thamnophilidae > Hafferia > Hafferia zeledoni. The sequence continues at coordinate 79,131,909 of JAWWEV010000001.1, read as the reverse complement.
TGTTTTTTTATCCCAATATCACTGCTGTCAATTGGTAGCAAGTCATAATAATCAAGCAAATTATTTCATTTTTAAGTACACAGTGTTCACTACTTTGGAGTTAAATGAAATCATCAGTCCTCATGCTTGCCTTGCCTTGGAATGTATCCCAGAATAGGAAGGTTAGCACTTATCTACTAATCTACTCAGAACAAGCTTAGAAGGCTTTGACACCGCTCAAATGTCAGCTTAAATATCTGCCATTTGTTTATTACACCTAGTTAGTGAGGTTAATTTGGTATGGTCAAAATAAAGCTATTTAAATTTCCTGCTCAAAAGAAAGTCCCAGGAGACTGGAATTTATATTTCTTACTATTTTGTGACATGATTAGGTTGTTTTCTTCTCTGAACTTGTGATGTTTTTGAAGTGACTCCTAATTACTAATTAATCTCCAACAGTCAGATGCTTCTCTGGCATATAGAATGAAGGATAGCAGCAGGGTAAAACCGGGTGGAAATGTAACACCTTGCTCAGGAATTTTCTGACTAAACTCAGTGCAGGTTAATGATTCTGCAGGTTAATGGCAAATGATCTGTGTGTCTGGGGTTTCTGTGGCATTCAAAGTAGCACCTGTAGTTATTACAGTGAAATACTAGCAGATACCTCAAGAGAGGTTAATGCTTAATGATTTCAGTAACTTCTCCCTACAGTTTCTAACCCTTGTCTTCAGCTACAGAAGATGTTAAAGAGGAAAGCTGTGCACCATACAAACCCTGCAGAGGAGAGTTCAGTCGCAGTGCAGCTTGCTGATAGCAGCTTGCACGGGAACAGAAGGAAGGGCAGAAGGCAAAGATCCACTGGGCCGAAATCAGACTGATTTGTCCTGTACCTTTCAAAAATTAATGAATTTCTCTCACTCCCTCAGAATGGAACAAAACTTTGTACTGCAGCAAACCTGCTGTCCTGTAGTGTGTTCTTTTTATTACATAGTTCTTTGGGGTTTTTACTACAGCTGGGAGATACAGAACATTTTCTAGCTTAGTTCTTTCCATGTGGAGCTGATAGGCTTACAGGTAATGTGAGGAGCAATGGAGTGGCTGAAGCAGGAACTTTTAGTGGTTTCTTAAATTCTAAAAAAGTGTGCAAAGGAAGAAAATCTAGTGGGGAAAATGGCGAGAGTATCAAGTTTTGTCTATTATTTTTGCATTTGATTTTGCATCACTATTATAAAAAATGTAGAGTGCTCAAAGGTTTTCCATTAGTTATGGTTCTTGCAAAACTTTAAATGGCATGTTAAACCTGAACTCCATGTCAATGTCTGGTAATAAGAATATGCAGGCAACTATTGCTCTAATAACTCAGACACGATTCACACAGTACTGTCTTGTTTTTCAGCTGGAACCCCTGGATGGCAGGCAAGCACAGTACAATATTAGTTTCAGGTACTGGCTTATCTGGAGCTGAGCCACATACACTTAACCATCACTTCCCTTTTAACTGTTGACCACGTGATCCTAAAGCAATGACACCACACGCACCCATAGGGTGGCATCTCTGCATCCAAGGTGCAGCACCAAGCACTTGATCAGCAGCTTTGTCTCTTAAGGACTTGTAAAATATTCCCTTAAAGGCGTCCTACTTAAATTGTCTGTCACATTTATTTTCAATAAATTTATTTCATTAAAGGTTCAGATCCTGTGCAAAACAAGAACATGGAGTAGCAGAACCAGGAATTAGATCCTAATACAAATATATTGTGAAAGCAAGTTTAAGATAGACAGATTGATTCTGATGTTTCTTAATTGTTGATTTTCATCTGAGCTTTTAATATTCTATGTTGATATTTTATTTCACTTAGGTGAGACCTCATTCTTGTAGGAGTTCAAAATACATTGGCTCAGCTGCTTTCAGTTAAGCAGCTGTCACTGCATGTTAGTTCACTCATCTGAAGGCCATTAATTTACTGCAAGGTAAATTATTAAACATAGTAAGCATTAACAAAATGATGTTAAAGCATAGTGCTCAAAAGACCCAATTAAGGAAAGCATTAGGAGGGCAAATAATTATGTCTAGCATTGCATAACACAATGTACTTTGCATATCTATGTTCTTCAGTGCGCAGAAGAGATCAAGCACTAGTCATCTATTTCAGACTGAATTTATGTCAAAGAGTACCTTTGAGATCTGGAGCATATGCTAAATTACCCAAGATAACTATCAATGATAGAAAAAACTTTAGATGCAGAAAACTAGTTACATTGCTCTTCACAGTTATGGCTGCACTGAAATTGCCTATTCTGAAAATTAGATTTTAGAATATATTTATATGGGGATTCAAAGGCCTTTTTTCTCCGTGATACCTATCCATATTTCTCAGATATTATCCTCCTCTTGCTTCACATCCATGTCGTAGCGCTATCTGTGTATCTCCACACAGTGCAAAGGTTATTAAACGCCTGTATTTACACTCACAGGCAAATCTGTGTTTAAGGGAATACCTGGCAACCCACATCATGATGTTATCAGGCCTGTAGCATAACACTGCTGAGAGATTAGAAAAACCAATAAAGCTTTAAGCAGTTCTTCTCCCCAAATATCATTATCTTATTGTATTTGTGTTAAATTTGAGCATGAAGGAATAGTCTAGTCTTTTTTTTTCCCTAATGACCTGCATCAGAGGGAGTTTGTGTTCATATAATTTTATTGAAATACAGTGATTTCTCAGAAGAACTTGCAAAAAGTTAAAAGATGTTCACCCCAGAAATGTACTTGCACAGTATTTGCAATAGAAGTATGTACCACGCCATAAATAAGCATTGCCAGGGTTTCCTTTTACCTCCATCAATGTTAGTAGTGGCAAAAGTTAGGTGCCAAAAACCTGTTGCATATAAAAATGTAACATTTTTCCCAGCTGTGGACATTAAATTGCCATCAGGACACAAAACTTTTTTTTGTTATCAGAAATAGGAACTACTGTAAAAACAATCAGTCTATCAATAAATCACATTTAAATACAGCTGAGCTCTTAGAAACACAAAAAATATGAGTTCTTACAATTATTCTTGATCCTAAGCTATACTTTTTCCAGCATGGGCCATTATCTGTTTGCTTCTACATCGTTATGCTAGGGAGAGTTCTAAAACTGAAGATTGGATCTAGTCTAAGACTGAAATATAAAATTAATTAAATGGAAAAGTTGGCATTGTTACTGTTACTTTATTTCCCTTCTCTGCACATAGAAAGTATGTCTTTTTCTTCTTGATGAATGAAATTTAATATATTTCAATATCTTTTTAAATACCCAGAGCACTTTATAAATTGGTATAATACAAAAATCTGTGTTTGTGGGGCCAGTTGTAGCAGAAATCACTGCCTGTAGCAAAGAAATCTTGATAATGCGCTCAGCTGCCATTCCAGGCTCTTCCTCACCTCACCCAGGAGGTGGGATGATGGCACAACAGTGAGAGCAGTTTGCCACTGAGCTCCCAAGGTAAACTTGACTGGGTTGTTAAACCAGAGGCACAAGCACTGGCATTTCATGCCACTATAATTTTCAGAGTAAACCCCAAAATATCTGGATGCTGATGCTTCCAGGGGATCTCTCTCTACATGGTCTTCAGGCTGCACAGACCAGCCTGGGCTCCAAGCCTCCATGCTCCTGGCTGGCTTGGTGGCTCCTCTGAAGCAAAAACCAAGGGGAAATGAGACAGCTACCAGGAATTCATTGCAAGAGGAGGAACTGGAAGGCCTTATTTCAGGAGGTGTGTAAAGCACACCATTAATCTTTTCTATTGTCACGCACATATGCTATAGCTCTTGCCACACAGACTCTGGAGACACAGGCAACTGGCCGCACTTGGCGGCTGGAGCCCAGCAATGCTGTGCATGCTCATGTACTGTTCTGGCAGCTGTGCTAAAGGTTGTGCCAAGGCCATTTTTGACCCTCAGGAAACAGTAATGGAATACTAAATCAGCTCATACTAAAACTCAAGATTATTGCTTTGTCCCTACTGTAATCTAAGTTAGCAAGCTTTTCAAGTGGGAAAAAAATAAATCAGCAAAGTCAGTAATCTCCTTTGTACATACAAGACATTCATTCACTGCAGCATTTGTTCCTTAAGTACATATTTGATCTCTGAGTACATATATACTAGTAAGTATATATTTTCAACACAAGTCATAGAATCATAGAATCAATTGAGTTGGAAAAGACCTCTGAAATCATCAAGTCCAACCCTTGGTCCGGTCCCTTTACCAGATCATGGCACTCAAGGGCCACGTCCAATCTCAGTTTAAAAACCTCCAGGGATGGGGAATCCTCCACCTCTCTGTGCAGGCCATTTCAATGCCTGACCACTCTCTGTAAAGAATTTTTTTCTGATCTCCAACTTAAATTTCCCCTGGCAGAGCTTGAGCCCGTGCCCCCTTGTCCTATTGCTGAGTGCCTGGGAGAAGAGACCAACCCCCACCTGGCTAGAACTTTCCTTCAGGTAGTTCTAGACAGTGATGAGGTCACCTGAGCCTCCTCTTCTCCAGGCTAAACAACCCCAGCTCCCTCAGCCTCTTCCCCATAGGACTTATGTGATATCCACAGAGTCTCATGTTATACAGGTGACAGGAAAGATTTATTACAAATACTGGTTTACTTCACAAGTACTGGACATGACACTGCTGTTTATCCATTTTGTATGTGAACATATATTGAGAAGAAAGTTTTCTCAGCTATTTTCCAATGGCTTTGGTTCCAGATTTCAGTGCAGTTAGTCCTTCCCTACACCGTGGTTGAGGTCTCAATGAAAAATTATTTTAATATATTATCCAGTCAATATGAGTAAGAACTGATACATTTATACATACAGGAGAAGCAGCTTGTAAGCTGAATTCAGCAAATATGTTTATATATACAGGAGAAGTGGCTGATAAGCTGAATTCAGCATCAGTGATCTTGCTGGTGACATGTACATTTGGGGGACAAAAATTAAGAGTTTGTATCCTAGGCTGCATCATACAAACCCCAGAAATTTTACTTTCTTGTAGGTAAACTTTTTATCTGAAGGTCATTGTGTAAAAAGATAGACAGCATGCCCAGGAAAAGGACCAAATCTGGGGCTTAAGGACCTGCATGTGATGCAACACTTGAGAGGTGTCAGTACATTACGTTGTTAAACTGGAAAGAAAAAAATGCACCAAAACCAGCATGTCAGCCCCTGGTGATTTATGGCCTGGTTCAAAGTGCCCTGAATTCATGAGCGAGGAGCCTGTTGTGTTTGCAGCAGGCTTTGGCTCAGCTGGGTGCACTTTAAACTCCAAACCGCAGGCAGTACAGCAGCGGGCTGGGGCAGATGGAAAGTGGCCGTCACAGCCGGGATGATTCAGGGAACAGATGGGCTCTGCCGCGCTCCTGCGTTGCTTTGGGAGGGGAGCGGGAGGATGCACGGCTGACATCGAGTGGGAGGCCACCTTTGCTCTACATGGAGGCGATGGCATGAACGGAGATATTAAGGAGAGAACAAAAAGAGAGAGGAAGGGAGCGGTCCGAGGGGAAGGCTGCGTGGAATGTGCGGAATTAGCACAGGGTGGAGCAAGAGACAGGATTAAAAAACAGAGGCACGTTTGGGGTTATGCAATTTGGCAGGTCCTAACCCCCGACACAGGCGGAGGAGGAATCTATAAAAAGCCCTGAGGAGGAGAAGTGGCAAAGGGAACTGACAGGGAAGGTAACACGAATAGCGTGGAGCCCAGGTGGTCTGTGCACAGTGGCACGATGCCTTAAAAAGAAGAGAAAGAAAAGATGGAAAAGAAAATGAGGTAAAGCAATAAACTAAAAGAAGAGTGGCTGAATTATATTAAAGAATTCTGTTTTCCTTGTCTGTGGTATCCACAGAGTCTCTTTTTCTGTAATTTCATGCAATAAGAGTTTTCTGAGCTGCACTATCCAGGAGGTCCTGAACCCTGAACACCTTCATGTTCCTCAGAAGACACAGAAGTGCAAAAAATGTTTTTCCCGTGTAAAATGCAAATGTTATAGCACCTTCTGAGTGTGGATGTAGGCAACACACATCAAAGCCCTCCAAATAATGTGCAGGTAAGTAACTTTTCTTGGGGAGTACTTATCAATAAATGCTTCATGTATGAGCACACACGGAACCACAATACACACAATCCATAATCTGTGAGCTAAACCAAGGAGGTGCTGGGAGGCCAGCTAAAGAGGTCAGTGCACTGCTCCAGCAAAAAAACCCACCCCACTGTTTAAAAAGTCGTTTTGTCTGATATTGGTGTTTCTGTTGCTTAATGAAAACCTGGAATGATCATCAAGTGACTGTTTCATGGCATTCAAAGGTAATGACACATGCTAAAAAGCCCTATGAGCAGCTTCAGCCTATGAGAATGAACCCATCCCTGATACGAGCAGAAAATGGGAAGAGATCTAATTGTGCTATGTTAGAAAAAAATCCTAATATAATTTAAAACTCAATTATATAGACTTTGAACTGAAACTTGATGGTTCACCAGTGTTTTGGTGGTTATTACAAGCACTCTGAAGGAAGTTTCAAAGTTCTTTGCAAGTAAAAGGCTAATACTTTCTAAATCCAGGGAGTATGCAACCTGGCTTCTCCCCTCTCTGAAAGAAGTTCAAGGAAGAAAATCAGTAAGTGGATCGCTTCATTCAAATGACATTGTGTAACCAGCTATGGGAGGAATGTAGGGTGAGGCCTGAGAAACACTTTATCAATGTGGAAAATTATAAAAGGTGTGTGTCTTTCATAACTTACTGGATTTCTTCATTTTGTCTTGCTGATATAGTAACAACAAAGATGATCTTCTCAGACATAGCCATCATTAACAAGACATTGGCCTGGGTTCAAGATAAGAGTGTTTTAGACCTTTAAGAACAAAACTGAGATCCAAAGGGTTAGTAGATTAGTCACTGCTGAATGAAGAACTTCAAGGATTTAATTAGTCTGGAAAAAAATCAGGTAGAATTTCACAGCAGATAGAAATAAAGATGGAGTATTTGCTCTTTTCCTGGGTTGTCACCTCTAGCAGGAAACTTGAATTAATGAGAAAAAATCAGCAAACACTGTGAAAATCCAGGTGCTAATATTGTCTTGGCCAGACTGCAGCAATTACGGTCCCTCTGTCAGTACCCTGTCTGGCTTTCCCACAGACCTGAGGAATGAAAGAGATTTGAATATATTTACAAATAATTATTTATTCAAGCAAAAATGGAAAAAAGGAAGTATGTTTGAAAGGAACTTGAGATTTTGGCCTATTTGATGAGATGATTAAACAACAGATGTTGTTGTCTCCTACAAAGATTTATTGACCAATAACCCTACTCCCTTTAATCACATTATACAAATGAGTGTCTTGGTTTTTATTCACAGTATGATAACAAAAATGTTATAGTCTCTCTGATAAATCAGTTCTAGGCCTAGGAGTCTTTGGGGACAGATGTACTGCTTTCATAATCAAACTGTCTTCTGACCTAACAGGGATTATTTCATCTCTTTCTTGCTGTGACAGTGCTCATATTTTGACTAATTGTATCTGCATATTCCCATTGCCAAGCATGAGGGAGCTGGCTGCTAATATGTCTGTGCCACAGTTTCTTTGCTCAGATACCTGGTCCTTCAATCACCCATGCTGTTTTATGGCAAGAGACAAGCCTAATTAAGTTCTGTGGGCTCAAAAGAATGAAAATGGAGGTGTAACCTCATATGCTTTATACCACTTAGACACACACAAGTTATGGGGCTAGATGGGATCCACCCAAGAGCACTGAGGGATGTGATAGAAGTTGTGACCAAGCCATTTTCCATCATTTACCAGCAGCTCTGCCTTAGTGGTGAGGTCTCAGTTGACAGGAAGTCAGCAAATGGACACCCTAATTAGTAAATGTGACACCCACCTACAAGGAGGACCGGAGGGAGGATCTGTGGAACTACCAGGTCAGCCTGACCTCGATGACAGGGAAGTTCATGGAACAAATCATCTTGAGTGCCATCATGGGCCATTACAGTAGGTTGTTATATTCTCTCTGGTGATGGCTACCAGCCACATAGCACAGCTGGTAGAAAATCATGTAGATTAGCTATTAGGAAAAATTTCTTCATGGAAAGGGTTTTCAAGCAACAGGCTGCCCAGGGAACTGCTTGAGTCACGGTCCCTGGAGATATTTAAAAGTTGTGTAGACAGAGCACTTAGGAACATAATTTTGTTGTGAACTTGGCAGTGGACTCAAGGATCTTAGAGGTCTTCCTCAGTCTGAAACATTCTATGATTCCGTGCTGTATGACAGAAGTGCCAGGGGCCAAATGCCTCATTCATCATCTTCCCATGTCAAGTGACCTTTTTTAAGGCTTCCTTCTCTGTGGAAACTCTTGTGCAATAGGTATGAGACATTAAAATTAGAGTATAATAACTATTTAATACCTATCCTCTGCATGGACTTTCCTATTTTACAAGAAGAGCTGTCTTGAGGTTTAGCATAACCTACACAGAGTAACTTTTGCACACAAAACACCAGCAACTCAGTGTTATCACTTGCTACACAGCATCTTTTTAGTACTTGTGGTATCAGGCTTTTCCTTCAAGTAAACACATTTGGTGGAATTTTTCATAACATATCCTCACCAAACAGCAATATTTATTTATCTTAGACACTTGTCATTAATCCTAACTAGAATGTATGCTGGACCATGGGATGTGCAGTCTCAAATACATGATTTAACATCTCACTAGATCCCTCCTAAGCAGAGAAGGATTTGTACAGGGATTCAGAAATGGTAAACTCAAAAGTGACTGAATCAAGATCATAATGTCCATTTTAGGAAGGATTTTGAGGTGTTACATTTATCAAGGATTTGGTATTCACTCAGATTAAGAAAATTTTAAAAAAAGGAATCCAGAATGCTCACTGTTTTAAAGAGCTCTTCCTTAGAGGAGAAAGAGTCCATGAAACCCATACAGGAGGATTTTTAAGTCTTTAAGCTCAAATACCAGGAAAAATGCCTCATATGAAGAGGGAAGTCTGCGAAACAGAGATTCCGGGCATTATGCTGACTGGCACGTCAGCTCCTAGATGGTGCCGTTGGTATTTACAGGAACTATGGAAAGAAGGAAAGTTGAGGTGTATGAAGACAAGTATGCTGGCCAATCCTTTCTTGCAGCCACAAATGATAAAAAGAAATTGAGAGGCACCCAGGCATCTTCCCTCTGATTACAAGAATGCGCTGGGAACAAGGCCATGATGGTAAAAAGGCTGCCCTGCAGTGCAGGTTTACAAGTGGGAATCAAAGGTTTCATCTCTAGCTGAGGCTTTGTCCAGGTGATTCAGGGGGCTTAAGTACTCATCTACTCCACCATTACCTGCATCAATACTACCTCCATGAGAAGTGTTCACTTACACAAGAGAAAGACTCTAGAGACTCTATGGTGCTGTGCTGCTCAGCTCCTCTATGTCTTACACATGCAGCCTGGAACAACCCCTGCCCCATGAATCTAGCACTCAGAAGGGGTTATTTCTGCATCATGGGTCAACAGCTTGGATGGTTATATGGGAATTTCTCCTTGACTGTAAACCCCATGATACTCTCAGGCATACAGTGTGACTCTTGGGGATAGTCTTGTGTAGGGCCAGGAGTTGGATTTGATGATCCTTGTGGGTTCCTTCCAACTCGGCGTACTCTGGGATTCTGGGATTCTGTGACTAGATTGCGTGCTGGCTCTACTTACTTCCATTTCAGTTTTGGCTGTTTCTTGTGGAGATAAGTACACTAAAATTATGTAAAGGTTTGACACTCCTTTTGTGTTAATGTGACTTCAGATTAGAATGTTTTACAGCCACCCCCCCTCTCTCTCTTATCTATCTATCTATCTATCTATCTATCTATCTATCTATCTATCTATCTATCTATCTATCTATCTATCTACACATACACAAACATACATATACTTTGCTCATCACAACTGGCAGCCCTGGAGCATAGAATTATTTGTCTGGAGTACAGACACTGGTAGCAGTGTGTGTTTCAGGACCTGTCTTTGCTATTCTACCTTAGTACTGGAGACACTGCAAGATAGAAAAGTAGCCCAGATGTATTACAGCATCCTGTAATTTTATTATGAAATTTACTATATTTTTTGATTTTTTAACCCCTGAGGCCGAAATCTGTGTATTTACTGAGAATCCCTGCTTTGATTTTTCTAAAGGAAAAGCTTTGAGGTCTTGGCATTGTAAAGAAAGATCTGAAAAATGTGATACAAGTTTGCCACTGAAATCCAGAAAGAAAACACCAAGAATAGTAACAGGGACTTTATTATCTGTGGAGGTTTACTCATGTGTTTTGGGATATGCAATTTGCAGTATTTTGTGGGGTCACGCAGTCCTCACCTATGTAAATTCTTGAATCAAAAAATAAGTATAAAACATTATTACACTTATTTCGTAAGAGTAGTAATGCTCTCTCATATTGACCACCTATGCAAAGAATAGAGCAATGGTCCTGTTGTGTTTTCTGGAACTTCTTGGGCAAGACTGCTGGTGACATTAAAACACAGCCAACTTGGCTCTTCTTTGGGGAGATCAGAAGGGGCAGAGGCAGCCGTGATTAATTTTAAGAAATTAATTGTGCCTGTATATATTCAAAATAGCTGAAACTCTGCACTCAGACTTTCTGTTCACTTGTGCAGGTATTCTGGGTGGAGTCATTTAACCATTGTCTTGGTGTGCTCAGCTGACATCCCTCTTGCTATTTGCCCCTTTTGAAACAGAGAGGCAAGAATTCTTCAGAAACAATGAAGCCATTCAGATTGGATAAAATAATCAAAAGGATGCAGTAGTTCTAAAACAAACCTGTCAGCCTCTGTGACTGGAATGGAGAGCAGAATTGTTCAATGACATGGAAAATGAAACAATACAACAACTCTAACTAATTTGGCCAACAGTTTCCTCAATGGGTAAGCAAGGTTGCTTTCAAAGCAGCCATTCTGTCTCCACCTGTCAAAATGAATTTCAGAGTTGAGAGTCTCAAATATTTGATGCAGATCCTTAGATGGCTTCAGTCAATCTAACTCCATCAGTGCTAAAAGATCACTTTGTTGCAGTTGAGGATCTGCAGTCTTCCATCTCCACAAGTGAGCACAGATACACCTTCCACTTATCACTTTATATAAAAAAGGTTTCACATACAAAATGTGTGCGTTTCTTTTAACTATGTTGAAGTTCAAGCATGCAGTCCCCTTGCCTGAACACAAACAATATGTGCAACTATAATTTTCCTTGCGACTAATTTGCCCTCATAGTTGTGGGTGATTAAATGACTTTGCCTCATTTGATTGGCAGAGAAGTAAACACATTTAAATGTATTGTAATTGGGCTTTGGGCCTGCTTTTTTTTTTTTTTTTTTTTTTGGCTAGTCTTGTTAAAAGCTTAGTTACCTTTCTTGGATCTGACTTCATGAACACACAGATGAAATACTTCTCTGAGCTGTTTTATAAAGCACAGCTAATTAATGCAGTGAAGTACAACTGAGTTAAGCAGGAGAATCACAGCTCAGAAATAAAGATAAGAAAATTATAAGAGGTATGACTGATAGGCATGTAATTACCTGCTTGGGAGGCAGCCTGATCTGGAAGAACCAGAAGAGATTTGGGAGGCAGGAAATCCTGTGTCATAATCCTCATTCCCCCTGTGACTCATGCTGCTGTAGGCAAGTTGCTCTGCCTCTCCTTGCCCAAACAGTAGTCACTCAATGAGAGTCACATAAGCATTTATTAACGGAATAGAAAAAGCAGTTGAAACACTCCAAGTGCTCTTTTGGTACTTGTGAATATTAGAATCATAGAACAGTTTGGGTTGGAAGGGACCTTAATGATCATGAAGTTCCAACTCTTCTGACAAGGGCAGGGACACCTTCCACTAGACCAGGTTGCTCAGAGCCCCCATCCAACACGGCCTTGAACACCCCCAGTGATGGGGCATCCACAACATCTCTGGGCAACCTGTTCCAGTGCTCCACCATCCTCTGGGTAAATAATTTCTTCCTGATATCTCCTCCAAACCTATCCTCCTTCAGTTTAAAGCTACCCCCTCCTTGTCCTATCACTACATGCCTTTGTAAATATTCCTCTCTGACTTTCTTGTAGATACTGCAAGGCCGCTAGAAGGTCTCCCCGGAGCCTTCTCTTCTTCAGCTGAACAACCCCAACTCTCCCAGCCTGTCTTCATAGGAGAGGTGCTCCAGCCCTCTTTGTGACCCTCCTCTGGGCTCACTCCAACAGATCCCGCACTCTTCTTATGCTGGGGACTCCAGGGCTGGATGCAGCACTCCACGTGGGGTCTCAGGAGAGTGGAATAGAGAGGTAGTATCACCTCCCTCAACCTGTTGGTCATATTTCTTTGGATGCAGCTCAGGATATAATTGGCTTTCTGGGCAGCAAGTGCACATTTCTGGCTCATGTGCAGTCTCACCCACCAGCACCCCCAAGTCTTTCTCCCCAGGCTGCTCCATATTACAGGAGCTGATCCAAATTTTCTTGCACCATTCTCCATATCTTGTTCAGAAATTAGGAAATGAAGACTCATCACTTTTCAGTGCTTACTCCTTGAAAGATAAACAAATCTGATTTTGTCACTCTAAATGAACAGATCATGAAGCAGATTGGAAGAAAGCAGTATTCATGGTAAGGTTCATGATCCTGAAGACAGTGTTGCCAAAGAGCTGCCAATAGCACAGAACCAAGACTTTATGTGTCTTTCAACCATGAACAAGAAATCAGCAGCAATCCTCTAAACCAAACCAAACCAAACCAAACCAAACCAAACCAAACCAAACCAAACCAAACCAAACCAAAAACCTCAAGTCTTTGTTATTGCCAATTAATAACCAATTAATCCAGAATTTTACTCAAAAGCAATGTTTATAAAAGGATGCCAACTTCTCTTTTGTAACATCTCACTCCTACAACAGACAGAGGAAACAAAATCTGAAGATGGGGAAATCCGAGAGGAAGTAAACTGGAGGCTGAGTCAACACTGTAACCTTGCAGTCAATGGGTAGACGTAAAATCCTGAAATGCACACATCTGCTTCAGTGAGCTTTGCTGATCCCAATCCAGATACATTTAGACACATGGGGAGAGATTCCAATCACTTCCACAGCATTCCTCAATATTCAGACCCTGATGTGTGTGAGGTGTCCTACAAATGCAGATGGAACATCTGTGTTTTCCCATGTTACAAATTGCAATACTGACTTGTTTATATTCTCATTTAATAACATTTGAAGTTATTTACCCACCTTGAGTCTGAACAAATCACCTTTCTAACCTGTTAGGATTTAGTGTGGGTTTGGTGAGGGGATTCCTGTGTGAGCTCCTTCTGGGAGCCAGTGCACAGATTTTAGGGCAAAGAGGAGCAAGCCCTTTTCAGGTTCCTCCAAGAACAGTGTGTAAATCCTTTCTCTTTTCAGCGTATTTAACTCATGAGACATTTTAACCTCTACTCAATTAATTTAATTAATTTAGGCCAAGTCACCATGCATATATACCAGACCATGGCACTGTGGCTTCTGTTGTCTCTATACCTCTGTAATATCCATTCATAAAAAAGTCTTGAATTTCCTGTTGAAGTAGATAATTTCACCTTTACAAGGCAGGGAAAAAAATAGATTGACCTCTATAACAGTTTTCTGTTCTGAGTCATTGCTGAGCAAACAAACACTATCATGAAGAAAAGAAACAGAAAATGTCTAAGTGAGACAGAGGAGTTGTGTGTGGGTCCATGAGTGCTGAAAACGTCAGGAAATCTAGAGAATAAGTGGGGACATTTTGACCTTCATCTAGGAGGAGAAATCAGAGAGGTGCCAGTAAAAAGTCAGGCTAATGAAAGGTATTTTGCCTTTTTTGTTACAAAATTTATTTCACCTATGTACTTGGAAGATAATAACTGTAACAATTGCAGCAAAATGGAAACCAGCCAGATCCTAGCTCTGTTTCTGGCAAGGAGTTGAAGCACTTTGTACCTTTGATACTCTTCCATGAAACCAGGAAGATGAATCAGGAAAGGGTATTACAGAATGTAAAAATGTAAGAGCAAATTGAAGCATTTAAGAAAGCTGTTTTCATCAGAAGGTAAAGAGGGTAAAACACAGGAGAAGGTTGACTGATCTCAGGCTGACTGTTTTGAATAGTTGAATCAGATGAGGCAAGGTTATTTGGATCATGAACATAAGATTGGAAGGCTGGAAGACTTGGGTTAAGTATTAACAAAACAAGCAGAATTTGTGAAAGGAAGTTACCTAGCCCAGCTGGAACATGTAAGAGGAAGAACAATGGCCTTGCACAGATGCCAGACAGATTTCAGAGCTCTCCAACAGAAAAGCCCCAAAGCAGAAAGACAAGCACAAATCAAATTTCAAATGCTTTGTGGGGAAAAAAAAATTAAAAAATTAAGGAGCCATACACATTGCAACAAACAACATGAGCCAACACAATATCTGGCATCAGGACGGTTGCGTAAGATCTGCCCAGGATTACATCACTCAGCAAGAGCTTGCCAGCAGTAGCAGGTTGCTCACAGCAAGCTCTGAGGGATGACAGCAGCCCTGCCAGCTCAGAGGAATGCTTTGTGCTCTTCAGCGTGCCAGGGGAATGAATGAGTGAGCAAAGCAAGGGAGAAAAGAAGGAAGCATTGTTTGGAGAACAAATGGGATATTTGCGCTCAGGTGTGCAAGACAGCGGCCAAAGACTGCTGGTACTTGGGAACATCTCCAGCAGTAAAAGGCTGGCAAGGAAAAAAATTTGTTCTCACACTGGCTAGCTGAGCACCAGTAAGGGGGGTGCACTGCCTTAAGTGTGCTCTGGCAGAGGCTGAGGCAGTTGCAGGGAATCTGAAGTCCTTTTCCACGCAGTAAGGACTGCAACACTGAAAGGCTTTAAGCAGGACATTAATGGTATATCCATTGATTTTGGCTGCTCATTCTCTCTCTAGGTGAATTGGTAGCTGAGCTAGTTGAAGGGAAATGTTCAGAGTCACCTTAGTAAGGCTCTGACCAGAGATTCCTGGAGGGAAGTCTTTAACAGTAGGTGCTGCAGGTGGCTTTGCAAGCACCTGCAAAGCTAGGGGTGGGTGAGAGGCTAGCATCCAGGGTCTGAACCCCTCAATGGTAAAACTACAAGATTACCTCTTGCAAGAGTGGAATATATAAAAACTTGCCATGAGAAGGTGCTTTTGTCAAAGTTTGTGAGACTACAGAAACAGTGCCGAGCCCAAGCCCTCAGTGATACTAATCAGCCAGGGCTAGAATTACTTCAGACTTTAAAGGACCTCTGGCATTTCTCTATTCAAGATGTGGCTTTTCCTGTATTTCATAGCAGCTGGCCACTCTTGGGGACTGTCCGCAAGCAGCTTTTGCACTTAAGTGGATAAACTACCCAAGTCGTACCTCCAAACTGCATTCAGCTAACCATTGCACATGTGGCCCTTGCAGGCACTGCAGTCAGATGTCCTATGGCAACACAGAATGGCTCTCCATCTCATGCACTCAGTTGACCAGACTCAATCTTTATGCATGCTGTGTGGACAATCCACATATACTACAAGGCAGAGTAAAGGCCTTCACTACACTGCCTTGAGCCTGCAAAATCTTTGTCACATCCTTGAGTGCAAATCTCAGCTCACATAATGGTCATGGTTGTGAAAAATAAGGATTTTTCACCCAATTCTGGAACTTTCACTTTCCAGTGAAAACCTTGCAAGGTTTGTTTTTTGGAAAGTGTGGCATCATGAGGGGCCGTGAGAACACAACAGATGCCACTTGGCCCATATCATGTCACCTTTCATTAACTCTGGACTTCTCTTTTTGGACCTCAAGTATGTTACTAGAAAAGACATTGCTTTTGTTAGCACCAGCTAACATGGCCTGCACTCCAAGAATGGAAGCTGTGTGGAGAGCTTTTCAAAGATCCACAGTTATCACAGGAAAAGCAAAAGAACTCTTTTGGATTTTTTTTCTGACCACATCTGGATGTGGATGTGATCAGTCCTGGGTTCTGTCCTGCTGTTGCCTGAAACAGAACTATTTGTCTAAACTTGTGCTATGCAAGTATGAGAGCAAACATTTTAAAACACAGTTATTTTAATTTCTGTTATGTGCCCTTGGACTCTGCTGGATCAACTGCTGACAGAGTCAAGGACCTGACACCAGACTGGAGGAGGCTTTCTTTAACTTTTTTTTTCCTTTTCTCTTTTTACTATTTTAGTCACCTACTAGTATCCGACCTTCAAACCAAAGCAAATGTGATTGTCTCAGTTGTCACTGAGATGGAAGTGGCACTGTAAATAACAGGATCCAGACCACATA
The DNA here is from genome assembly GCA_035583235.1 of Hafferia zeledoni. Classification (NCBI taxonomy): domain Eukaryota; kingdom Metazoa; phylum Chordata; class Aves; order Passeriformes; family Thamnophilidae; genus Hafferia; species Hafferia zeledoni. Next base: position 79,115,559 of record JAWWEV010000001.1, on the reverse strand, counting down.
GCACATTAAAAATCCAATTGCAACACACCAGCATCCAAATAGTGACAAATAGGAAACCACTGCAGCCTTTCAAGCATCAATGCAGAGCTTTCACAAGGGCTATCACCATTGTCAGCTATTTCATTCATACCTCTGAGTACCATCTTACATAGAATGTGCTGCAAAAGCTCCTTCTCAAAGCTGCAGGTTCAGCTTTAACGAGGAAAGGAAATGGTAGGCAGAAATAAACTAATTGAACTGCCACAGCTATGGCAATCCTAAGAGTGGCTGAATCAATGAGAAGTGAAAAACTATATTAAGGGTAATGAAGACTTTCAAAAGCAAGATTGTCATTGAGAAGGGCAAGGTTAGAAAATCATCATCAAAGCCAGATTTCAGGGTATGAGCAAAGACTTGGTCAGCCTGAAAGAAATTACTGTCACAGAATTAAGCATAAAATTGACTTCTAAACCAGCTTATACTCACAGAGTTTTCCAGTACAAGTAGTAATTGTTCTTATCATAGCAGATTTTTCCTGAAATTTTGTGTCAGTATGCACTGTATGTAAACCAACCTGTTTATGGAAAACAATTCTTTTAACAAAATCATAGGGCTTTTGATATTTAGAGCAATTAAATATAACATACATTTTGCCTACCTTTATATATTTATAGGTGACTGATGCCTACAGCACATCATCCATAGGTGCAATAGTGCTTGAATGGCTAATTTATTTCATATTTGCAGACACAATATTAAGCCAAGTCTGATTCTGCTAGCAATTCTACTACCCCCGTTTTGCATTTTTTACAGTTCTACTGTATTTTCCAACTAATATTTTCATTTCAAGAGGGCTTTTCAGGAAGCACAATTCTCCTTATGGTTAGTAAAACTGGCAACACTCTTAAGACAGACTTTAATAGTAATCAGATGGCTGATTTTGCCAGACTTCTTTGAATGTTATATGACCTTTCATTTATTTATGCTATAACTTACAGGAGTTTATTTTTACATGTTATTTTCAAAACTGTAAGTTGAAGTCCTGTTTTTTATGTATTTATTAGAATCAGAACTAGTTATGAACAGAAATAAGTCATTCTTCCATTGAAAGCTTATATGAAGTACTGTTCCATTTCACCAGTCAAATAATTGAAGTGTGTGTAAAACACTTTAGAACCAAATGTTACTAAACTGTACTAAATATCCATGGAATTCCATTAATGTAAATACTCTCACAAGTAATTTTCCTCTCTTTTCCCGCCCCTCCTTTTAAAAAGTGAATAAAAACCAGACCTGATCTAAGAACTCCCAAAGACCACACGGTGAGGACGTTTTGTTCGTCTGTATTTCTGAGTATAAAACAGAAGAAAGTTTATTCCATTCTGCATATCCAAATGAAAAGTACAGAAAAGTACACTTTGAGTGCCAAAGGAAATGACTATTCATGAAGAGTTCAGATCACAATCCTGTGTTTGTCTTGTAAGGAGCAGAGGTTACATGCACTGTGCTGACCTCATTGACATGACTGTGATTTTAAAATTCATGTTGATTGTACGATGCAAACATATCCTATCAATACCCCTGCCAAAGTTCCAGTTTCACACTTTTGTCTTCCTCAGGCTACAGTTTGAGAGGGAACCTCACACAGGAGAGCTGTGGGAAGGAATGCTAGGTATCTAAAGATGTATATCCATATCTATACCAGTTGCATTGCGCTTCCTTTAGCACTGATAGTCAGAAAGAGGCACTTCCAGAGAGAAATTCATCTCACTCTAAGGGAAATGGCTGAAGCAGAACAAATGGACTGCTCTCTGGAGATACTTGTTGCTGTTCTTTATTTATATAGTGGGTTTTAGGCAACAATTTAGGTGGTAGATATACCCCATCTTCAATATCTGCATTGCCTTGAAAGCTGAGCTGGTTCATTTAAGCTACTTAGGCCCTCACCACATAGAGGTCACATGCAAAGCCTATGGTAGGATCCCAAAGTTATTGGAAATTTCCTCGAGATGGCAGAGGTGCCTATGCAGGACTCAGCATAAATCCAAAGAAGTTGCCACCCCTTCCAGTAGACACCTCCCTGCTACTGCTGTAGCAAAAGTGGTCTGTGACTCTGCTGCTGTCTCAGGGTACTGCGATGGGGCAGGACGAGGCCATTGGGCCAACTCTTTGCCACCTGAAAAAATAATCTTATGATAATAAAAGTCATAGGTATCACATGCTTTGTTACCCATTTGCATGAAGACAACTCACCTAGGCTACAGTAGAAGCCAGTATCTGAAGCTTAGATTTTGCAGCATCCAGCCACCACAGTAGCTCTTCCTTAGCATTTTCACCAATATACCCAGTGCCCACTGCCACTTCCATGGGGTGCTGCAGAGTTAACCAGTTTTCCACACTAGAGTTTACACTGGCATTGCCACACCTGGAGCTGATATGGCTTAAGAGAAGCTCTGACTATGGAAAGGCTGCAGGGGCTGGAGCTCTGTCTGGAAATGACATGCAGTGGCAGCAGCTGGGAGCCATGCATTGCTGGGGGGAGCCCTGGAGTGCTGCTCACTCACACCCATGCTCAGGGAGCTGACCATTAGGTTTCATTAGGTCCTCTGACTGCTGGAAAAAAATATTCTTTTGTCTGGAAAGGTAAAGTCTCAGATTTTTGGACACTCACTTGCTCTGCTCTTTAAATCAGTTATTTGCTCTTTTCAGTCTAAACCAGTATAGACTTGTGGACATGGGAATAGTTCATTTTTGAAGGAGGGGTGACACAGGGCAGTACTACTATATCATTTAGCTTCGTTCACTACAACTTTATAATACACATTGTGACACACTTTAAAAATGGACTAAATTCAGATTTCAAGTTCATTTCAACAGCCAGTAAAATGTTTGGCTTGCAAAACTTGCCCTTCAATAGGCTGAATGTGTTTCCGTGCTAGCAGCTTCCAGGAAACTCTTAGGTTACAATTACAAGAAGTCAAAACTGCAGCAACAGAATTGTTAACTGGAAGTCAGAATTTCCTTTACACCATTCCTTTTATGCTCAGTCCTAAGCTAACTTAAATACTGTGCTTCTTTTCCTTTTCTGTTATAATGTTTTGGTACATTTGTGACTTTTTTTTACCCCTATCTGATCCTATCCTCTAATTATTTGTTCTTTGGTCTGGTTCTTTTACCTTATACTGGATTATCTACTTAGAGCAGCACTTTCTTTTAATTTATTATGAATATATCCAATTCTTGAAACAGGTAAAAGACATTTTTTGTATTCCTTTCCAGGCTTCCTAATTACATGGTCAGTAATCCAGAGAAGAACGTATGCAGGAAAGTCAGTGGTAAGAACAATAAAAACAGCGTTTGTTCTAGGGAACAAAACTGAAGTACATTTCACAAACTAAAGGAAGAAAAGAAGATAATAGATGGATTCAGTAGAGAGGCATAGGGATTTTTCTTAAAATAGTAATTTAGACAATGAGAAATTATGGGCGCAGATAACTACAGCATAATAGAAAACCCAAAGAAAGTGAGGCATGATTTAATAAGTCTCACCAAACAAGGAATCTAGGGATGATACTGCAAGACAGATGGTATCCCAAACAGATCTGTGCTCTGCAAACTTACATGACCCCTTTTCTTTAAATTCAGATGCAAGGAGATGACCCTGAGAAAGTGAGAAAGTGAGAAAGGACAGGGCTGGAATGCTGATTGAGCGAGCCACAGGGACAGAGGACAGTTTGTTTGATCCTATCTGTTATTTGGACATAGATCTGAAAGACGATAAGAACTGAGGACACTGCCCAACATATAATTTCTTTCCAAAATAATTGCAAACATTGTTGAAAGCAGGAGTATTTAGTGGGATTTTACTTACTGTTGCAGAATTGAGCAACCGTGCTAAGAAATGGAAACAAAATTTGTGGTAGAAGAAGTGACACATACAAGGCTTTATGTTTGCTAACTTCCTACATATGTAAAATATAAAAATAATTTGTTTGTTTCTATGATTGTTTTCATCACAAATGTGAGTTTTGCAGACAATGTCACTGCTGCAGCCCCTGGAATGTGCCAGTAAATCTGTGGCCCCGTGCCTCCTTACAGCTGCTTTTGTATTTGGAGTGTAAGACATGTTAGCTTCTGAAGGATTTATCATTTTAGAGGACAGCTGTGAAGTGCTTAAGAGAGAATCTAAGGACAACATGGCTCCAAAATAATCTGGGTTTGGCTACTCCATCTTCTAACACATGAGACTTTTCTACAAAGAAATGTCTTCTGGTGGAGGAGACAGAGCCTTCCAGGGATCTCCTGCAATTACTTCCCTACTCTACACCACAGGCACCTTTGAAGGCACCTTCTGTGAATTTTTCTTGTCTAACAGAAGAAAAAAGATATTATGTTGGTGGATGAATGGATGGAATATCTATTATTAAAAAGCAGCCAAAGCATTCCAGCAGAAGCACATTTTTCCATGAGAGAAAAAAAAAACAAAAACATGTTACTCACATTGCTTAATAAGCTTCTGGAAGGCTCTTGGACTTTATTGTTGCTACAGATACTACTACACACAACCAGGCAGCTGTAGCTTTCAGATAGACAATAACCCAATCATTTTGTTGACAACTTCTTTTGATCACACATACATTTAAAATTACATGTAAGGCCTGGGTGGTAGTTTTAGGAGGACAGAGGAATAACCCCTAAGTGATATAAAACCTCTGTAGCAAGTAAGATCAGTTCTGAATGTAAATTTCTTTTCTATTTGTTTGCAGGGTTCTTTTGAAACAATATAAATACACACAAAACAGTACATCAGGAAAACCTAGGCAATCAAATCTAAAATGACCTTTTCCCTTTGTCCTTGCACAGGAAGGCTGACAAATGCTCATGAGAATCCATTCATCATGTTTCATAGGAAAATAGGAGGCAGTGGGCACCTGGAGCCGGCCTGTATTGATTCACTCAAGGGATCCTCCTCCAAACCCACTGTGCTTAACAGCTAAATAAATTCCAACTGCCCTTCTAAGTCACATTGATCATTGGTCACATTTAAAAAGTTTCAAATAATAATTTGAATTATTATCTTGATTAGGAGATGTTGCTTTTAGGTAGTATTGCACCAGGTTATAAATTCCACAGTCTGTCATACAGTCCAGGACTGATTAGGAAGTATTAATTTTTTTTTTCTTGGAGAGATGTCTGACTTTTGCCCTTGCATTCTGAACTATTCATGATAATTTCAGCATTCCATTTTACAATTTTCTTATTTACACCACATCCACAAATTCATTCTTGCAGCTGTTCCTCATGTGATTATTTCTAGTAGTGTCATTGTGGTTCCCCATGTGAATAAGGCTTATTGTTGTGGTACACCATCATAGGCTACAAATATGCAAAAATTATAAAGGGACAGGGAATTTTCAAACCCTTTAAATAATGTCTTTTGGTTTTGGATACGCATTCTTTCTTGTTTGTTTTGCTTGGCTTTTTTGTTTTGTTTCATTTGGTTTTGAGATTGCCCTGCAGCTATTTAAAAGTAGCTTTATAAAGTTTAAAAACTGCTTCCACTGATTTACGTTAAGTAAGTCAACCACAGGTTAGCAAGCAGATCAAAATCTGCCAACCAAACCTTTACCCAGAAGAAATTATCAATTGTGCAGTTATTTTTAATAGCTGTATATTGTATAAAAATATATTTATACACTAAAATACTGTAATATAATTTTATTTTATGACAGTATATTACATTTATTTGTGATAGTATAACTGCTATGATTAGTATAAATGACTAACTGGCAGGGAAGTAAGCTTAGGAACCAAAGCTAGTATTTCAAAGTATATATTTATACCAGAGAAATAAGCTCCTAATTACACCACTGTAATGGACACTGGGCAAGCCTGCACTATGTACACATACACACACACAAAAAAATCTGTTTTCCTTTTCTTGTGAACAGCATATGGAGAAAACTATTCCCTGGTGCCAGCAAGGATCTCTGCTGCATCAGTTACTCAGCCATGGAGGTATGAACTATGAGCTTTAGGACTCAAATACGAGTGTAAACAGTCACTGCTTGATCACTTTGCTGAATACAGTCCATGTCCTATTATTTATTTCTCAGCTTGTGTCTTGGAACTGTAGCTAAACTGACCTTGAAACAAAGAATGCTCATCCAAATTGTTAGTGTATGAAGATGTTACCTACTCAGAATGAAAAAAATGTGAGCTATGTCCAGTTCAGGGGATGAGCAGGCAAGTTGATAATGGAGGATTTATGGTCACGCAGACTACTTTGAATTACAGTGTCTGCAGGAGACTTGTCGGTATTTTAAGGGCTTATCAGCCATGCTGATATCAGCTATGCTGCTCTTAGTTTAAGGTGGGTGGGGAGTCACAAATATTATCACTGCAATAAATGTATTGCTGATTGGCGTAACAAGGGATGTAGTCTCACAATAATAGGTATTGCACATGAAAACTGATGAAGTACCAGAATCATGCTGCAGTTTTAATGGAAACATCCTTGAACAACATCAAGAAAGACTGATTACAGATAAGAAATCCTGGAATCAGCATATGGTCTGGCTTAGCTGGAAATCTCCATCCCTACTGAGCAGAGAAATCCTCTTCTAAAGGCTACAAGAATCCTTATGCTGATGATAAAAGAAAGATGTGTCCCATGGTATGCAGCCGCTGGTGGTCACGGCATGACAGGAAACATCTCTTAAAAGTACACAGCAATCCTGAACAACAGTTCAGAGAAAGCTGTGAAGGTAAATAAACACTTTAAATTGGGAAAGTTAAACACTAAATCATTTAAAAATCTGATTTTATTGGTACAGAACCTTATGCATCTATTTCACTTTTGGTTAAATGTAGCCTTTATTACTCTGGTCCAACACTAACTCTCTAAACTGAGATTAGCCAAATGAAAATGACCTAAAACAAAATCAGAGTAGACACTCAGAAGTTCTGCATTAATTTCCTATCAGGTTTCAAATCACACAGTTGTCATACTCCATTGAAAATATAAGAAAATGATGGGGAATTCTGTTCATACTACATGACTAACTCCGCCAAAAATGTTAACAATACTCATGGGTAATTCTTACAACTAATGCTGAAGAAGGAATACTATCCCAGAAACTTGAATTAAACTGATTCATTGACTGATAAATTGAAACAAGTGTCATAATTGACTCATGAGTTAGTGGAAAAGACAGGAAGTGAATTATTCTGTATCTTCATGAACTTGCATAGGAGTTTATTTCCATAGAACTATAGTTACCCTAGTTGGAGTTTAGGCAGGGCATGGGAGGTAACAACAACTCTGCTTTTAAGAAAAAAGAAGCTACATTTATGCCATGCATCAGTGCAGAGAGAGATTTAATTGCTTATACTAATTCTGTAATACCTCTGCTGAACATGCAAAATATAATTGGAAAAATGAGCTTTTAAAAATGCACATGAATGGGTAGAAATATCACAGAGTATTTACTTGGTCTTTCCTGAAGTTTCTATTGGCAGGGTTACAATAACTAATCCTAAAACACAATTACACTGAAACTAATTACATCATTCTGCAGAGCAGATAATGGAGGTAGTTTTATGAACAGTTATCATTCTGGAAATTACTGAGAAATTTCCACTAAAAGCTCCTTCCCTTTACCACATGTTATACCCAGATTTCCAAGGAATAAACTAGAATATTTTTTATATTTTAACAGAAACACACATATATGAATGTTCTATTTTTAACTAATATAATCAAAGGAAACAACATCAAAGTAATTTACGGTGTATCTGCTCAATGGAACTACACAATTATTCTACCTTACACTACATATCCATTTTCAACTTCATAGACCTGGGGACCAGCTGATAAAAATGGTGCAATCTTAAAAGGCGTATTATGGATTTCATGGGGTAGATCAGTGTTGTATAATCAAAGTGATTTGTAAATGCTTGTACATTTCTGTATATAATCTTTGGCACACTCTTATATTCCAGGGGGGGTGTGAGGGAAAACTGAAAGCTGCTATTCAGAAATATCTGTGTGGACTGCTTGTATAATATTTGGAAGGATAAATTAGCTGTATCTGGGGAAAGGTCAGTCTTAGCCAGATGCAGAAAAAACACTTCCTTATTCCTTTCAGGCTTTGGGAGAATTTTAAAAGGAGCTCAGATGAACCTGCTCCAGCACATCACTGAATGGATTAGTACGTTTGGTGATGCTAAGAAAGGTATTTATCAGCAGTATTATTTTACTTTAGCTTTTACAAGTATACAGAACTAGTAACTCATTTTAAATGACTGATAAAATGCTTTTATGCTTTTTATGCTTCTGCCTTTTAGACCACAAAAAAAAAAAAAAGTGTCTTCTCTGGATTTCAAGATCCATTTCTAAGTTGTTTATTATCTGTAAAACCTCCAGTCTGACTGCATATCTAATGTTTAGCGAGGACTCTCGTTTCCTCTGTTCTTTTAGCACTTACTGTGGCTCTATCATGGAATCATAGAATATGGTGAGTTGGAAGGGGGACTCATCAGGATCATCAAGTCCAACTTCAGGCCCTGCACAGAACACTCCAAGAGTCACACCATGTATTGGGTGTTGTCCAAATGGTTCTTGAAGTCTGTCAGACTTGGTGCTGTGACCACTACCCTGGGGAGCCTCTTCCAGTGCCCAACCACTCTCTGCATGAAAAACCTTTCCTGATATCCAGCCTAAACCTCCCGACTCAGCATCATACCATTTCCTTGAGTCCTGTCACAGGCTACAAGAGTGAAGAGACTGATACTTTTGATGGCCATTATCTGATCAGTTCTTTTCCTGACTGCAAGGATTTGCATGCAGAAATGTTATGATGATTATTTAGCTTGACCTCCTTAACAACACAAGCTAAGAAATTTTATAATGTCAACTCTGCTTTGAGTCCCTAACTTGAAGGATGACTTAGAGCCCAGGATTTAGAAAAGCTATTGAATCTTAATTTAGAAATTGGGAAATAGAGTTTAGTGGGTCCTTAGGGATATTATACCAAATAACTCCTCTTGAGGCTATAAGAAAAGGATCTTTTGCTTATTCTGAGTATAATTTCATCTGTCATTTTTTGGTTCTCACTGTCATCTTATCTGACAGATTAAAGAAATTTTTAATATTTGAAATTCTCTTGCAAATCCTAATGCATTATGGTCAGGGTTTTGTATAAGCTGAACAGATGCTTCCTCATTCTCTCACTGCAAAGCATATTTCCCTGGCTTTTCCAGTTTGTCAGTTAGTTGTGTTAAAATGAAATACCACTATTTCAGTAAAAGTTTGATGAATGCCATATATCATACCATTAACACTTCTTAATATTGCTTCGCTTTTAAATGAAAAGTTTGTACCATAAGCATGAATTTTTTTGAGCTGTTCATAACCACACTATAAAATTTCTATAATTTGACTTTAAAATATTCTTTGTACTTAGATGTCTTTCCTCCCTATAAATATTTGTGGCTGCATCTATGTTATTAGTGATTATTTCATGTTTTCTTTACCTAAGTTTAGAAACATTGTTAATAAGTTTGGGATAAAACCAAATCCTTGATGTACTTTGCTGAAGAGGTCTCCCATCAGTGATGATTTTTAAGGTACCATTACTTTTCAGATCTGCACAGTAAATTTTGATTTGTTTGGATAAATACATGTTGCGAGTTTTGTATAAAAATAGCATAATGTCTTCATGGAAGCTCATAACTATATAGTGACCCTTGCCAGGTGAAATACTAATCCCAGGAAACAAAAGGCCTAAGTTCCAGCAAATCCTACTGACATTAGAAACTGGGTAATTCTCTAATTCCTACATGTGATTCTTACACTTGACTTTCATGATTTTGCCATGTTATAATCTGTTATAATCTTGTCATATTATTTATGCTCCAAACGCCCTTTGTTTTACATTTCTAACAGACACCAAATCAGTTTCTCTTTTTCATTTCTGGAACAAGCACAGGTTGGTTATTACCATGAATGATTTGGAATCCCATAAAATTTTGTGATGACTTTCTTGGTCCTGAAAATTCAAATATTTTAACCTTTGTCAGTTGCTATTTAGCATCCTTCCTAAGTACTGATTGAATAGAACACTTGCAATTATACCCCGAAAGTATTACTGCACTACCCAGGTTTCTATTAAAAAATAAATGCTTTTATACATCAGCATTGTTACTGAAAGTTGGCATGTTGAAGTAGCAGGGAAACCATGCCACTGTCTAGAGTTTTTTCTTTCTTGAGCTTGATGTTTTAAGAAATGTATTCCCCTTGTCCTGTAGGCAATGAGCCAAGACTTTTCATGCCTGTATTTAGTTACTATTAGTCATTCTCATTGTTTCACAACTGTAATTTACCTTATCAGCTTCCATATTTTTAGTTCTGTTTTATACACAAAATTGTCACTTTGTTTTTCTTTCTTTTACTGAATGGCTTTAGCGGAAAAGAAACTTTGATGATTGTCATAACATTATCTTTTGGGTATCCTGTACAGTTTTCTTAAATAAACTACTATTTACCTATTTGATGTATTTTCCCTACATATCCCTATGTATACAGGTGTCATTCAGTGTTTTTTTCAGACTTGGATCACTGTCCCTTTCCCAGCAAAGTGCATCATATGCATGGGAAATATTTATAGATAGCAAATATAGTTAAATTATTCCATTTTGCATTCAAGTAACCATAACATGAGCAGATTAGACTATTTTTACTTTGGTCAGAACTGTCAGAATTCAAAGCACCTGAGAGCTCTGAAAATAACACCAATTTTATTTTAGAAAATAATCATCTATTATTTATATAAAATCTAGGGCATGTTTAGTTGTGGAGGTTTGAGATCTAGACATGTCCTACAGACTCAGATATAAAAGATGAGCCTAAGATAGCTCATTCTAGCTAAATATCTACATAGCTGCTCATCCAGTTCTGTATTCAGATAATGTCTCACCAGTATTCAATTTTCAGATTTATTAGTCTAAACATTGACTCACAAACACACCAGGTCTCGGATTTGTGAAATCAGAAACTCTGGTGATCTCTTATGAGCCTGACAAGTCGCCTTCTCTGCACATTCTGTCTTCCTTAAAGAAGATATAAACTAGTGTGAACACTCAAGTTGTGACAAGCATCTTGCTAAACCGTAGCTTGTGCCTTTGAACAAACGAGCCTTTGACACAGGTCTGCAAAGTATCTCCAGAAGGGATCCTTCGCCAACAAAAACTCCATGTAAGCTACAAATCTGTGTGTTTGAACATTTTTTATCCTCTTTCTGAAGGAATTACCTCAATTATTTGGAATCTTATTAGTTACAGATGTATCTGTGAAGCATCCAAAAAAGTAGGCCTTTATCCAGCAGGCATTTCTTGAGTATGTATCCTCAGACACAACACTTTGTGCTATTTTTTTGCCACCTGAAAGGCCCCCTACCCTTTGCCCACAGCACTAAGTTGCTCCCTCTATCAGTGGCAGGCTGCATATTCAGTGTAGAGAAGTGTTGTGAGTTTATATAAAAAGATGTTTAAGAAGATAAAGGTGTGCAAGCCTTAATGCTCTCAAATGCTCCAAGCATTTAAACATGTCTAATGCCTGCACACCTTCCAGCAGTGCTGCTAGCCAGGCTCTCAGCGGGAATTCTCGGTAATTAAGCAGGCTAGAGGCACCCACACTTCTGCAGAACCACTGAATCACATTGTTAGGGTTGGAAAGGACCTCTGGGTATCCTCTAGTCCAACCTCTAGGGCTGGACCAACTCCAGGGTCACCTAGAGCAGGTGATACAGCAATGCATCCACGTGGGTTTGAAATGTTTCCAGAGAGGGAGAATCCGCACCCTCTCTGGGCAGCTGTTCCAGTGCCCTACCACCCTCAGGGAAAAGAAGTTCTTCCTCATCTTGAGGTGGAACTTCTTGTGTTTTAGTTTATGGCCACTGTTCTTTGTTCTGTTGCTGGGCACCACTGAAAAGAGTCTGAGACCTGCCTTTGAGATATTTATATGCATTGATGAGATCCCCTCTTAGTCTTCTCTTTTGCAGACTCAATGGGCTCAGATTCCGCAGTCTCTTCTCCTCCTGAGAGATGATCCAGACTCCTCATCACCTTTGTGGGCCCTTATTTGACCAAGGACACACATGCACCTTCGCCTACAAATAGGAACTATTCACAAAGACAGAAAAGTACAACCTCAGAGCTGGATGCATGAGCAGCACACACACTTGTTTCACACTGTGGGTGCTGCAGCTCCAGCACCCATTTCCCAAGTTTTCAGACACTCTCACTTATACAGCCACTTTCACGTATGTGTGTGTTATGTCTACAGGTACAGAACCACACAGTGGTCAAGGCTGGAAGGAACCACAGTGGATTCTTCTGGTCCAACCTCCCTGCTCAAGCAGGGTCATCCCAGAGCACATGGCACAGATTGTTCTTGAGTATCTCCAGTGAGGGAGACTCCACAACCTCCCTGGGCAATCTGTTCCAGTGCACGGTCACACACACAATCAAGTTGTTCTTCCTCATATTCAGGCGAAACTTCTTGTCCATCAGTTTCTGCCCATTGCCTCCTGTCCTACTTCTCGGCACCACCGAGCAGGGCCTGGCCCCATCCTCTCGGTACCCTGCCTTCAGATGCTTATAGTCATTGATGAGGTCCCCTCTCAGTCGTCTCCTCTCCAGGCTGAACAGGCCCGGTTCCCTCAGCCGTTTCTCACACGGGAAATGCTCCAATTCCTTAATCATCTTTGTAGCCTTCCGCTGGACCCGCTCCAGGAGTTCCAGGTCGCTCTTGCACTGAGAAGCGCAGACCTGGACACAGCACTCCATATCTGCCTCACCAGGGCTGAGCAGAGGGGGCGGAATCACCTCGCTCCCTTGCACAGGCACAGACAGGAGCAGCCGCGGCCGGGGCAGAGCCCGGGCAGGCCGAGCCCGGGCGGGCACTCGGGACGGAGCCGCGTCCGCCGCTCCGCGCCAGGGGCGGTGCCGCTCGGCACTGGGCGGGAACTTCCGGCTGTGGCCTGATCCGCCCCCGGCCCCGCCCCCGGCCAGCGCTGAGCCAATGAGCGCGCGGAGCCGCAGCCGGGCAGGTAACAGGGCGCCCAATCAGAGCGGCGCTGCGGGAACAGGTGGGCACGGTGAGGCCCCGCCCCCGGCCCGCGCGGCCGCGCCAATCGGGGCAGGGAGGGAGGAGGGAGGGAGGGAAGGGAAGGCAGGAGGGAGGGGCTGCCCGCGGCTCCCGGCGGGGCTGCGCTCCCTGCCCGCCCCCCGACGGCCGCCTCCGGCTGTCCGTCCCACCGTCCCTCCGGCGGCCGCGCCGGGAGGGCAGCGGGCGGCCCCGCGCCCAGGGAGGGAGGAGGGAGCGGGCGCGCAGGGAGCAGCCATGGCACTCGTGGCCCCGGAGACTCGGAAGTTCACGCGGGCGCTGAGCAAGCCCGGCACGGCGGCCGAGCTGCGGCAGAGCGTGTCCGAGGTGGTGCGCGGCTCCGTCCTGCTGGTGAGTGTGGCGGCGGCGCGGGCGAGGCGGCTCCGCCGGGGCCTCTCGGGGCTGCGGCCGTGGCCCCGCGGGAGGAGGGCGGCCCTTTGATCCCGCGCGGGATGTTGCGGCGGCGGTGCGGGCTTTGATCCCTCTGGGCTTGCGGCTCCTCGGCTGCCCCGGCGGGTCGAGCTGCGGGTGCGGGGCGGGCACGCTCCCGAGCGCCGAGGGGATGCGGCGCCCGCCTGGGATGCGGAGCCCGCCGGGGGATGCGGCGCCCGCCTGGGATGCGGAGCCCGCCGGGCACGGCCGGGCGCTCCCGCCCCATCCCTGCAAACTTCACCTGTGGAGCGGGCGGGCGCAGCTGGCGCCCGGCCTGGCGCGACGGGAGCGCTTCCATGTGTGTCGAAATAGCGGCGCAAACGGGATTTTTCATCTCGCTGCTTTCTACTCTCTTTACAGCTGAGACGCAGTTTTTTGTTGTGTCGTGCGGAATGGGAGATGAGTGCTGGCAAGTGCAGCGGGGATGTTTTGGTGTGTTGTTTATGCCTGCTGTCTGTACTGTGCTAGCACATGGTAGTTGTCTTTTCCAGCGCACAACTGGGAGCGTTCATCCAGTTTAAACTGGTGAAAGTACATTTGTGTGAAGGTGTTCAAAATAGGTGTTTAGTGTAGAGAAGAGAAGACTTAGAGGGGATCTCATCAGTGCATGTAAATATCTCGAAGGCAGGTGTCAAGAGGATGGTGCCAAATTCTTTCAATGGTGCACAGCAGCAGGACAAGGAGCAATGGCACTCAGCAATAGGACAAGGGGGCACGGGCTCAAGCTCTGCCAGGGGAAATTTAAGTTGGAGATCGGAAAAAAATTTTTTACAGAGAGTAATCAGGCATTGGAATGGGCTGCCCAGAGAGGTGGTGGATTCCCCATCCCTGGAGGTTTTTAAACGGAGATTGGATGTGGCCCTGAGTGCCATGATCTGGTAAATGGACTGGAGTTGGACCAAGGGTTGGACTTGATGATCTGGGAGGTCTTTTCCAACCCAATCGATTTTATGATTCTATGAACTAAAAGACATGAAGTTCCATTTCCAGATAAGGAAGAACCTCATTTTTCATTGAGGGTGGCAAAGCCCTGGAATAGGCTCCCCAGGGGCATCATGAATTTTCCCTCTCTGGAGACATTTCAAACCCACCTGGATGCCTTGCTCTAGGTGACCCTGCCTTGAGGGTTGGACTCAGTCATCTCCAGGGGTCACCTCCAGTGAACACTAACAGTTCTGTGATTTGTGTTAGATGCTGAACTGAGGCAGCTGGGACAGAGGGAGAGAGAGGTGTGATTTTTTTGGCCTGGCTGTGTGCAGGTGATGACACCTTAAACAGCCTCAGCAAGACTTCTTAGAGCTTCTCTCCTGGGGCTCTTATTTATGGTATGCATTTGTTTTCCTTGTGGTTTTGTTATCTCCATGGGGAATGTTTCAGTAAGCACTTAACCCTGTGTATGTAAAGAGGTTTTGGTGCTGGGGTTCCTGATACTGGAAGCTGATCTGTCATTTTTTTTCCCCTCTTGCTAATGCTAAATAGGATCTTATCTTACTTTTTTGAACTCTCTGTCGGGACCCTGTTTGTCTTGTTATAGCTGTGTGTTGGAAGTGTAACAATTGCTGTAGCTGTGATTGAAAGATGAATACCTCTCTTTAATAAAGCAATGTTTCTAAAATTAAATTGTTCTTTACTTAACTATGGGTCATGGAATTTATAAAAGACCTACTATGCATAGTTTGGGGTCCGCCCAGATACTGACAGGTTTCCTTAAGGCACTACTAGCACATGCACATGTAGTGAACATCTAAAATGTATTAGCAATTCTCCAGGGATCAAGTATTGCTTGGGAAGAGTGGAAGAAAAATACATGTATTTTAAAATATTTTTTGTATTGAGGGAACATGAAAGAGATTTAAGCATTTTTATAACACGAATGTTTCTTTTGCAGTAATTGGCAACCTTGCCATTCCCTTCTCTGCCTTGAGAAGCTTTTCCTTTAGTTCACTTATGACTAGTGTCCTTGGGATGAACTGGAAAATATTTATATGATTCTTTCATTAATTCAGGTTGACCAAATATGTAATAGGGTGATAAGCACTGATATCCTAGGTATTTTTACCACAACAGCATATTCTGTAGAATATTTTATGGAGATTAAAGAAGTGATGGTATGAATCGGTGTGCTGTCTTCATATTATTCTGGATAAGGTCTTCCTCAGTATTTTAGAAAGTGAAATTAGTGACTTACTGTTCATGGTGACAACATTTGTGATCCTTTTCTGTTATCTTGTTGCATGAAGCAACGTTCTCGTTTCTTTCCTGTACAGTCTAGTGCTGAAGTTCACCTTTCAGTTTTAGCCATATTTTGACCCTGCTGATATATCTCTCTTGCTGTCATGAATCCTTTTCATTTTATGCATTGAACTCCAATGTTCCCGCACACACACAGCTTAAATAATGAAAGAAAAAGCTGGTAATTGCAGGTTTACATTTACATTCTACAGTTCCTTCCTCCTGTCAATGTACTGTAACTCTTTTTGTTGAACATTGCGATGTTTGAAATGAAATTGTACATTTTTAAAGAGGTGTTTAGGTAGGATGCTATTGTTCTTTGTAATAAAAGTCTTTTTAGAAGGCTTTGTTTCTGCAAGTTTGAGAAGTTGACCTGTTTCTTAGCTGTTGGAATTTCTGGGCAGTGTTACCTGAAAAATCTCTTGGGCTGACCTGGTGAAAATAGGAGTCTTAGCAGTTTTTTTTTTATTAGAGTGTTGGAATACTCTATTCAAATGTGTGGATTTAAAGTAAAGAAGACTCACTTTCTTTCCAAAGCTGCCTCTCCAAGCTCTTCATTAGAGCATCTCTCAGGATTTTTTGAGCTGAGTTGTCAAAAAAATGTCCTGCTCAAGAAATGGTTTGGCATTGGTAACTAACGTGCTTTTTCTGTGATAACTTGCTTGTGAGCAAGTGCTGAGGTTTTCCAGTACTGAAAGATTACTGGAGCTGTTTTCTATTGACTAGACTTGCTGTGTAGAATCTGGAGTTAGGAAAGAATAATTAATTCAAACTACTGGTTTATGGTGGGTGATCTGTCCAGATCTGTACGACCAGATATTGTTTCTGACTGTACATTTCTGCAGCAGAATGTACTGAGCAGTGATGCAGATTATCCAGTGATTACTTGCAGTAGTGGATAAAAGTGAAATGCAAATACCTCTAAGGTTGAGTAGATTCTATAACTTGTTATGACTACTGTTACATCAGTTTTTACAAATTTTTACAACAATGTATGGCTAGACTTAAAAAGCTAAAAAAAACAGGTTTCCCCATCTTTAAATTAGGTTTATTAGCTGACATTACTAAAATATGCTTGTTTTTTCTGTTATATAAGTATTCTTAGGATGATATTGATGAAAGAGGACTGACAACAGCATGGTAGTAGGATGGCATGGTATATTTTGCATTTTCAGATTACTCTTCATTGGAACTAAAAGTCAGAGACTTTCAGCCGGCTGACAGACTAAATAACTTGACTGTGTAGCAGAAAAACCTGAAACAGATGTGGTTTGCCAAACTAGTTTTTATCACAGAATGAAGCAAGCTCTCTTGTCAGTATTTGACATCTCATATGTTCTCTCTGTTGGATTTAGTTTGCTGAACCAACAAGCTGAACCACAGTTTGGTTGGATAAACTGAAAACTTAATTGGTAATCAGCTTTTCATTGAGGTGTAAGGCACATGATATATTTCTTGATTATTTGGATTCAGTTTTTGCTATTTTCTGCTTGGCATCCTTGCTGAATATCCTCTTGTGCATTGTTGATGTTGTTTTGACTTCTGCCTTGCCACATGGCTTAACTTGATGCCTCTGGCCACCCAAATACATTTGTGTCTGAGGGAGAAGACTATGGGGATGACAAGTCTGTCTCTTAAACCAGCAATCTTACTAAGAGCAGTTTTCAAAGCAATTTTAGTATTATACATAATGGTCAGTGATCTCTCTAAGTGGTGGTGAGAGTGACTCAAAGCATGTTGCATGCACATCAGTAGGACTTCAGGAGGTGTGTGTGGTGTCTTGTTCAATGGTATGTTCATGATAATTTATCTCAGTGACAGAATTACCCTGTATTAAGTCGAGCTGATATTTAAGGATAATAAGCCATTAAGAAAATGTTCAGCATATGAAATTTAATCTGCTTTTGCCTCGCTGTCAATGAAATGCCCATATTAAATATGCAGATAATGAAAATGTTTAAATAGGTGAAATAATGCAGCAAAAGTTGTTTCCCTCATGTCAAAAATAACATTGGATAGTATAAACTCAATGTATGGAAAACCAGCATGAAATGGGAGTGATTCTGAAATTGCTGTGTGCAGTTCTTTTTTTTTTTTTATTTGGATGTGTCAAATATATTTGATTACTTGAAGGTTAGAACTGATGTCTTAAGACAGCCTTGGGCTATATGAGTTAACTTCAGATACCTGGTAGAGCTCTTGAGTTCTAAAAGTCTTGCAGAAATTCAGCTTTTCAGACATGGAGCAAAGTCAGTATATCACAAAGACAATGCTTGGATCTCCTAGTGAGTCAAGGACCCTGGACATTACAGGCCTGTCAGTCTCACTTCAGTGCCTGGTAAAGTTATGGAGAAGATTATTCTGGGAGGTACTGAAAAACACCTGAAAGACAATGCAGTGATTGGTCACAACCAGCACAGCTTCATGAGAAGAAAGTCCTGCTTATCCAACCTGATTTCCTTCTCTGGCAGGGTAACCCACCTGGCTGATAAAGGGAAACCAGTTAATGTAATCTTTTTGGATTTCAGTAAAGCTTTTGATACTGTCTCTCAGTGGATCCTTCAGGACAAAATGTCCGGCCCAGTGCTGGATAAACACATCATGTGGTGGGTGAGCAGTTGGCTCACAGGTTGAGCACAGGGGGTAAGCGTGAATGGGGGAACATCAGACTGGTGACCTGTTATTGGGGTGCATCATTTATTGGGGTCCCCTTCTCCTGAGCAAGGGTGCAGCGTGAATGACAGTCAGAAGAGCTCAGGCACAGCAGGCATCAGAAGGCTTACAAGACTTTATTCAAGATAGTTTCACAGACAGTTCATAGTAGTAGTAGTAGTAGTAGTAGTTCCTAGTAGATGAAGTAGTAGATAGTTCTAGATCTGTATTCACTCAGTAACATCCACACCTTTTACATCCTCTCACTTCCAACATGTCATGACCTTATTGGCTAGCCCGTTCACCTCACATACACCGAAGCATCTCATTGATCACAAGACACCACACATACCCCGGGTAGCTCTCCCTTCTTTAAGGGAGAACTCTAGACTGCTTGCCTTGAGGGATGCACTCACAGTTACCCCTACAACCTGTCGCTAGTGGGGTTCCACAGGGCTCCATCTCAGGCCCTGTGCTCTTCAACATCTTCATCAATGACTTGGACACAGAACTGGAAGGGATACTAAGGAAGCAGGTGACACAAAACTGAGAGGAGCAATTGGTTTCTGTGAAGGCAGGGAGGCCTTGAAGAGAGACCTCGACAAGTTAGAGGGCTGGGCAATCACCAACCACATGGAGTTCAACAAGGGGAAGTGCTGAATTCTGCACATGGGATGGAGCTACCCCAGATATATGGACAGACTGGGGAATGAGATGCTGGAAAGCAGTGACATGGAAAGGGACCCTGGGGGTCCTGGTCAGTGGCCAGTTGAATGTGAGTCAGCAGTGCCCTGGCAGCCAGGAGGGCCAACCGTGTCCTGGGGGGCATCAGGCACAGCATCGCACTTAACCGTTCAACAACATTAGATCATTCTTGTAAGCTGCACCTTGTTTCTTTATTATTTTCTAGAACTGCTTCTTTCCTGCTAAATAAGGATAATTGTGTTTAAAATAGGAGAATGAGTGTTTTATATGTGGTTGTTTCTAATACAGCAAATGTCAGGTGTAGGGTGATGCTGGATTGGATTTTCCATCTTACGCAGCACGGAACATCACAACATAACTTATCTCTCCTCTCTCCCTCCTACTCATGCTCTTTTATCCTCAATCAGGATATTTCTATCTCATCACACCTACATTTAAACTTGGGACTTTCACAACTCTGTGATTATTATTTTTTCAAGATCTTGTGCAATAAACCCATATATCTCACTTAAAGTCATTGGTTATGCTGCATTGTGTGCCAATGCAGATGTTTCAAAAAGGTCTGTAATCACTTGTTTTGAAAACTAGACCTTTAATGTAAACTGGTTTTTCAGTTGCATAGATGTGCATGTTCAAGTTACTTTTAAGCATATGTGGTTATTGGGCTGAATGGTCGCTTGTGAGTAGTGTGTACTGGGATTAGACAGCCATCAGATA
The DNA here is from genome assembly GCA_035583235.1 of Hafferia zeledoni. Taxonomy (NCBI): domain Eukaryota; kingdom Metazoa; phylum Chordata; class Aves; order Passeriformes; family Thamnophilidae; genus Hafferia; species Hafferia zeledoni. Next base: position 79,095,674 of record JAWWEV010000001.1, on the reverse strand, counting down.
TATCAGTGTGTGTGCAAGCTCAGCAATTTGTGAATTCATCAATTTAATTGCATATTTGTATTTTTTGAGGTGGCTGTGAGATTCTGCCAAATTCATGCAGGTTTGCTTTAAAAATAATAAGAAAAAATTGATCATAAGTTGTTGAAGCAAATAAGGGGAGTTCAGTTTTCAAGAGAGCAAGAAACTTGATGGTGTCCTCTTGAGAAATGTATTGCCTATATTGCTTTTATTTAAGAATTTCTGTAACTGTTAGAGGTCAGTTATTGTTATTGTCAGTGGTTCTTTATGAAGGTAAAAGGTGTCTTCAGTGCTGGTGTCCAGGAAGCTTCTTATTTAAACCTGAAATTTCTGATGGTGGTTGACGAACTCACTTATGCAGTGATTTTAAAAAATATATATTAAAAATATATGTAAAACTTCTTTGATTTTGAGGTTGGATGATCTCAAGTACTTCATTTGACGTGGATACTGAAGGCAGAACTCCTTCATTTGTAAGAGAGTAAAGACAAATTTGTTTTTCCCGTGCCACCCTTAGATTCATTGTCTGTGTCCATGAGAAGCATTAATTATGCAGGTCTGAAAAGGCATAAAATCGCACAAGTAGGCCATGTATTACACAATGCTTTTGTCACTGAAATATTTTTGAAATAACTTCTATCTAAAGATGAGAAGGTACTCCTGTAATTCTGGTCATGTAACTTATTTTAGACCTTAATTGAGAAGATAGGTAGTTTTGTGAAAGGAGGCTTAAATTCTGTCTTAGTCCAGACGTACTGGTGTATTTAGTGTCTTAAATTTAATAATCTATGAGATAGTAGGTATTGCATCATTAGAAAGCTATGGAATTTTATTTTTTTATTTTAGTTTACTGTAAGAATCTTCAAACTTCTTTTTGTGAGAATGAAAGTGAGCATGTATTGTCTTAAAATAGAGATTTCCTTTAGCATTAAACCCCCAATAAATTAACAGGCATTAAAGCCCAACCCATTTAATGTTATAGACTAGACTTGTGTTAAGCAAGGACCAGAATTTCATCTGTACAATGGACTCTGCTTCAGAAAATGTTTGCTAGATGTCTAAAAGTTTTCAGAAAGTTGAACAGAAGCTCTTAAGGTTTTGTTGTTTTTTTTTTTAAGAAAACTGTTGTGGACCACAAAGCCTTGGTCAGAGAAATCCAACATCTGTTGCAGAGGTTGCCTTCTACTTACAACTCCCATTGTGACTGGTTGAGAGAAGTGGCAGCTTTGCTGCAGAAAGGTTAAGAAAATAAAAAATCTCCATCTAACTGCAAGGTTTAAGGGATAGGATTCTTTCTTAGCGCAAGGATGGATTAGTGAGTCTGCTAGAACAGTTTGTCATCTCCTCATCTGTGCTAATAAATCAGATAAGAGAGGAGGAACGGGGAATCCAGATACTGTCTTCTGCAGTCTCCTGCTATGTCCAGAGATTCCTGACAGTTCAAGTAAGGGGGAAAATGAGAAAGAAGGAATTGAAAGCCTTTGTTGAAAACTCTGGATTTGGCCCCTCAGGCTGGCAAAACTAACCATTTCATTCTGTGAGTAGGGCTCTGTGAAAGGCACTGGCCAGTATCTGGAATAAACCCCAGGCAGCTGGAAAGACCCCTCCAAATGATACGATGCAAAGGAGTGCCATGGCTCTCTCACACAATCACAGGCTGTGTCCAGGCAGCTTTTGAGTATTACCAAGGATGGAGACTGGAACCTCCCTAGCAGCCTGTGCCAGTGCTCAGTCATCCTCACAGTGAGAAACTGTTCCCTGATGTTCAGAGGGAACCTCCTGTGTTTCAGTTTGTGCCCATCACCTCTGGTCCTGACCCTGGGCACTACTGAGCAGAGCCTGGCTCTGTCCTCTTTGCACCCTCCCTGCAGGTACTGATACAGATTGATGGAATGCCACTGAGCCTTCTCTAGGCTGAGCAGTCCCAGCTCTCTGGTTTAACCTGTGAGAGGGATGCTCCGGTTCCTTCATCATCTTGGTGGCCAATTGCTGTGCTCTCTCCAGTACATCCATGGCTCAGGCTGAAAGCAGACTGATTCAGACTGGAGTTACTTATTGATGTCAGTGTTAATGGAGGCTTTTTCTGGAATTCCATCTTTAAGCCTCTGGGTCCAGGCCAAGTTTTGGTTTGAGGCCCTCTCTGAACAAAAAGGCCCATTCCTATTAGAGAACCAACTAGATTTTTTTTCAGCTCACTAGCTGAGAGAAAGGATGCTAGGTAGTTTTAGAAGGAAATTTGTTATTCAACTTCTGCAACTGTGTCAAAAAAAGAACATGAGAGTTCTGGATCATTTTTCAGTCGAGACTGCTAGGGGGAGGAAGAATTAAGTTAGTTCAGGCTGAACGTTGCTGGGAAAATCAGATTCACAGGATTTCTGTGGAAAGGTTAAAGGCAAAGTAGACCTTGTTGTGTACAACATTCTGAGTATTGATAGTTCTGGAAGAAATGTCAGCTTTATAATTCTCAGCAAATAAAGGAAACATGGTTTAGTCTGTTTTTTCTTTTTTCTTCTCCTAACTACATTTGCAGTAATCTTGAAAAGTTTCTTTTAGTAACAATTCTAGGAAAGAACACTAGAAATTAAAAAATGTAGGACACCAAATCAATAAAGCAGTCACCCTTCAAAATATATCTCACTCTTCTAAACTTGTTTGAAATTTTCAAGGAAGAATGAGCAGTGCTACAGTCCATACAAGTTGAAATCAAATAGTCCCTTTTGAAATTTCTTCTACTATGAAACAGAGTTGTTCGTGCAGTGGGAGTATCAAGTGATCTCACATAAAATTAACTAAGCTACCTAAATGTGCTTTAAAACACCACTCTTCCCCAAACTCAGAGAAAACAAGAGAAGCAACCTCAAACCACCCAAAATGGGGAAAAAAAGAGAGGTAAATACATAAATTTAATCACAACAAACCCGAGGAGTAATGCTGATCGATTGCTGCTAGAGTACAGAGCAGCCTGTAATAAAGATCCATTAGTGTAAATAAATAATCCCTAGCTGCTGCTTTGTGTACTTCAGGGTGCTTTTTGATACTCAGGTGTGGCTATTGACTTCAGAAGAAATGACATGTTGACAGATACTGATCTAGGTTTGGAAATTTGAGGCACAGACTAAGGTGTTTTTAGTACTTCCAGGTACTCTGTGGGTGGTAAGAAGTTACTTGGTAAATTCAGAGATAAGACAGTGGCTTATATTTTTACTGCTATAAAATTATTCCCCCAACAAAGTGTGACACATTTTAATCAGAATAGATAATGCTTACATAATTTTAAGTAGAGAAGACATTTAAAGATCTGGTTACATCAGTGCGGGATGTAATACATTACACTTGTTATAACACACAAATTGTAATGGAGTTGATTTCGGGAGCCTGGAATTCAATGTGTCATGAGTTTATAGCCATAAAATTTGGTTTCAGCTTGTAAATCCAGAGCCTCCACTGCCTTTGGAAGGTTGTGTTTTGACATGAATACATATGATCTTGCTACCTTATTGTTTACCCAAGGTGCATCTGCCTTTCAGAGGCTGAGAGGAGTACTGGAACATACATGAATGAAAAAAATAGAAGCTCCACAGAAGTGGCTGTATGTTGTCCATGAGAGAGGCAAGGGCTCATAAGATAGCTCACCATCTCATTTTAACAGGATTGTGAAGAAATTGGAGTCCAATGGAAATGCTGGCTGGCATGGTGGATATCAACATAGAGGAAAAGAGGGTTTAGTTTTGAGGTGATTGAAAGGTGGTTGTCCGTTTTCCAGTTTCACCACATTGCCAGTGATATTTCACTCTCTTTGTTCTTTAATGTTGCATGATGGTGTTTATATCACTCGGTTTCAGAAGAAGGCCTGTTCTTCACCAGGGTCCTGATTCTGACAGAGCATCTGCCTGCCCTTCACTTGATGCCTTTCTAGGCTTGTTTGTAGGCATGGTGGTAAGAGACTACAGCCAGGCAATAGAATGATACAACACTGAATCTTCGTGAAAATAAGATTTAAAGTCATCTCATCTAACCCATTCCTCATTTGCCCCACTACAGTGATGTTGTCAAGTGGTATTTCAGACATCTTTCTTCCAGGCATATTTGCACACACTTGCACTGGCACTAATACTTGTGCAGTGTCATGTTCTCTGATTTAATAGATGGTTTACCTGAAAATCACAGTAATATGATTGTCTTTAAGGAACATTCAAGGAGGCTACAATCTTACTGTTTGCTGGTCCAAGAGGGATTTTAAATCTGTATTGGATCTCAAACGTCAGTGAGTTTAAAAAGAGCATTCAGGTTAATGAATAGATGACACACATCACAATTATTTGAAGGATGCTATTCTAGTTTCCTTCAGAAATTGTCTTGAGATTCTTGCTTGCCAGGGTGGTTATCACCCTGGAGTTATTTGCCTGTCATTGTATATGGCTCAATAATGATGTATATTAATTCCTTCCCAGACAAAGCATACAACATGATCGAGTAAGTTTTTCCTCACATGAAATATGAGGCTACTAATAGGAAAAAAACCCAAAATAATCCTGCTGTATACAGTCTTGCTGCTAAAGTTCAAGAGGCAGTACTTGCAGCAAATGGTCTGCTGGAGAGGAAGTTGGAACAAAGGGAAGGAGAAAGACCTGGGTCTGAATACCCTCCTTGAGGAATTAGGAGTATAAAAGGATGTCTGAGCCCTGAAGTTTCTGCTGTTTCTACCTGAACACAGTAAGCTTACTCAAAAACTGGATTTTAACTTTTTTTTTTTGTAATGTACTGTATTGTTGTTACTTATTCCATTGTGGTTTCACCAGTGTTTCTGAAAATAATATCCTGTAATTAGCAACTTGTTTTTATAGCTCTCTAATTGATAATTTTCTGTTGTAGTTATCTCATCAGTTGTTTAAGAGCCCAAAATAGTCACTTCAACTTCAGAAAGCTGAAAGTTATGTGACCACTAGATGGAGATCAGTGAGCATATTTCAATATCAGAAATCCTGTGTTATGACTTGCAGTATAAAACAGTTAAAAGGGATAAGTGTTTTGTGTCTTAGAAATAAATGTTCTTTTGTTCAGTTTAGATCGACTTCGTCAAAGTCCTAAAGTTCTTTGAGTTCTCCTTGATATGCTTATCTTCAGGTATACTGGAGTTGTTTGAAGTTAAGGTGCATGCTTTACTGACAGACCCCAGTGCTCATCTGTGGATGAAAGTATTGTTACTCATGTAGCAATGGACTTGTGAGAAGACTGACTTTGCTGCAGCTCTCAATTATGTAACCTAAAATTATTAGCTAAGTTATTTAACATTTTGCAACTGGCAGTGTTTTAAATTTTGGGCATCTCTCCCATCAGTACATATGTAAAACTGTGTGTGCAAGATCTGAAACAGAATGTCCTAGATTGTATCATTTATACCTCCTCCTCACCTCTCTAAATGTATAGAAGGCATGATAGATACAAACAATCCCTTGTTTGTCAATTAAAAGAAACTTGTGGTATTAGCCAGCTACTACAGCTTCCTTGTCTAGATAGGAGAGAACTAAACCTTGATCTGATTTCATAAGCATAATTTTTTACTTTTGGTATGAAGCTTGATGTTAGAGGCATCTTGTACAAATGATAAACTGCCACTGGTCTTAAGCCTGATGGGGTATACTCAGTATTTCTAATGTCACAGTAGTTTTTTGTTTCTGTTGGATGCAAATCTCTTCTTAGGGCCTTGTTAAGTGTGCAGATCGTCAGTCAAAATTACTTAGAAATTTAACCATGCTGTTCTCAAGACTACCTCCTAGAGTAATCATACTGGCTTTCTTCTGAAGGATGCAATTCTCTTGTAGCTTTTCTCTGTCTCAGTGGTTACTGTGTGGCTACCCAGTCTACCACCACAGATTCATGAAAATGTGCAGGCTGAAAGGTAAATCTCTGGAAGTCACCATGTGCTATACCCTGCTCAAAACAGATCTGATTAGAACAGGTTGTTTGAAGACTGTGACAATCTGGTTTTAATATCCACAAAATGGAAATACTTTCACCCCAAATGTCAACTGTCATGGTTGAAAAAGATGAGAAGCCTGCTCAGCATGTTCAGCTTGCTGTTCAGTGAGGTGTCATCCTTATCCACTCATTCAGACCACATCTGACTAATTTGGGTACAAGAATGCTGTGGAAGACTGTGTGAGAAGCATTCTTTAGTAACAGTATTCTAGGTCCATTGCTATCTCCTAGGCCACAGAGCCAACCATCACATCACAGAAGACAAACAGGGAGGTCAGGCATAATTTGTCCTTGGTTAAATCCAGATGGTCTACTTGGACATAATATATGTACTTTTATTCTTTATCTGTCAGGCAATAGCTTCCAGGAGAGTTTGTTCCATAATTTTCCTGGAGATTGGAGTGAATCTAACCAGGTTGTAGTTTTCTGTGTCCTCCTTCTTGCCATTTTGGAAAATGGATATAAGGGCTACTGAGAATAATCCATATTCAAACACACACTCTACACTAGTTTTGACAAACCAAGTGCTTGAGATTTTTACTCCTAACACAGAGTAAAACTCACTTTTGTGCCCAGAAAGCAGCTTTCAGCACAGAAAGAAACATGAAGAAACATGAGTTCTTGAAGAGAAATGTGACAAAACTCTTCTGTGAAATCTGCATGAAGCTGTCATTGCAGGAACAGTTTTTGCAACAGGAGCCAGCACCCGAATTTTCTTTTCCGCTATGACATTCCTATTAAGCATGAATTGTTGTACATACACTTCTTTTTACTCTTGCAGCGCCATTAGACCTTCAGTTCTTTCCTGCAGCATAGCTTTATCAGGCAGAAATGAGTATGTTACCTTTGATACGCTATCATTAGTTCATTAAAGCATTCCAAAGAGTGTTAAATGATGTTGATTTTAATCTTTGGACTGAGGAGGCTTTAGGCCCACATCTCCTCTGTACTGAACTGATATACAGGCAGCTGCCAGATGGAAGGTACCCACCTACAAAGATCCATCATGTTTTGTGAAGAGCTGAATTCAGTCAGGATATGTTAAAATCTCTAAGGAACCAGATGTTCATTCCTGTCGAGATGGCATAAGTTTGGGCATTTTAAATGTCATGGACAACTTTATGGGTAAAAATGTAAATACCTACTTCTAATGTTTCAAGAGAATAAGGATATTTTTGTGGCTCTTAGGCTAGGATCTAGGTTCTTTAATCCTGCCTGAGGTATGTTCTCTTGCAGATATGGTTCTATATCTTAATGAAGTGTTTTCCTTCAGTGGTGGCTTGTCTGAGTCCGTGTTGTTTTGTATAGAAGAGCTCTTTAATTTGATCTCTATTCTCTCAACTTTCAGTTTCTCTCTAGATGCCCTTAAGTTCTCGTTTTGATTGTGAGAATTTTATACGATGAGCTGAAGGTTTTAAATCAGCACAGGTTGATTCCCTAAGCTTCATGAATGTTAAACAGTGTCAAATGGAAACTGGTAAACATTGTTTAGAACTGTCTGATTGCTAGCACACATTTACTTTGTACCTGTATGATTATGCTTCTTGGAACTCATTTGGTTGTCAAAGGGTTGCTTAACATGTTGATTTGAAGTCCTCCAGTTCCCAAGTGCAAAGTGATTATTAGTCATTTACTGTAATCAGAGGAGTGGTTAGACCCTTGAAGCAATTGTGGTTTTTTGAAAGGGAACTAGAGCTTCTTCTTTATTATTTGTCCAAAAGAGCACATCTCAAAAATTTGGAACTAATACAACTAATTGATTTCTTTATCTTCAGGAATCTCACAGTGCAGCCAGTACAGATTCAATGTAGTATATGGCAAAGAGCAGCTTGTTGCTCCCCATATAAACAGGCGGTTTGGCTGCAAATATTACATCCCTAACTCAAATAGCTCTTCATATGTGCACATGCCTTCTGGTGCAGACCCTTTTTCATAAACCAAGAGAAGACAGGCAGCAATGTTGTCTCCCTTTTATAGCCTGACTTTCCTCTCCTCCACTCTTATGGTAAAAGACCTTTTCATAACCCAGGCTTAGCCAAAGGCAGTTTGCAGTAGCTACTTTGCTGCTCAAATGTGGAGTCTGGGCTTCTTCATATGTTGTTTTGTTCCGGTTTGTTTGGTATTTTTACTATTGGATGAAGACTTTTACCTACCTTGGGCTGTCTTTAGCTCTCTTCAGTTGGTAAAACCTCCTGTTTGTGCAGGTTCTGTCCAGAACAGAGTTAATGGTGCAGTAGCCAGGAGGGGGCATGGCTGGGACTTGGAGGTTGTTCTGTACCACCTCAGGTCATACAGGTGAAGGGCTCTTGGGGCTGGGGTAGCATGGCAGCAGTTTGCATGTTACTGGGCTCTGCATGGTGAGAAATTGCATCTGAATTGTTCGCCTCTTTCTTGTATCCTTTGTACCTCTGCTGTTACTGTTTGCTTTCTTGTCTCATTGCTGTTTCCAGTAAATTTTTCTTATCTCAAACTGTGATCCTCACCTGTGGCACCTCCAATTCTCTCCTCCTCCCAGCCACAGGGGGATGCAGCAGACCCCAAGACCCTCAGGAGCCCCTCAAGACTCCCCAAAACCCTGCAGGACCAGCTAAAGACCGCCAAGACCACCTAAAGACCCCCAGGAGCCCCGCAAGACCCCCATAGACCCCACAAAACCCCTCCAGGACACCCTCAGACCCACCCAGAGACCCCCAAATCCCCCCAGGACATCCCCAGACCCTCCCAGGCCTCCCCCCTAGCTTCCCCCCAGCCCCAGCAGCGTGTGGTTCGCTATGTTTCAGTGGGAACACTGAATTGGGGAATACCATTCCTACACCACAACACTGTTTTACTTTGAGATGTGATACTGAAATGGATAATATTACATTGTGTTACATTTCTGTCTGGATGGTTACTGCTTGTGCAGTGCGGTTGCTCATTACAGTCCCAGGAATCTCCTTAATGATGCTGGAATCGTCCTATTTTGCACCAAATTAATGTCTTAATAAAAAGTCTGCTTGTTGGCAGACTTCTTTACATTGCAAACTATTCAAATTTCTCCTCCTCTTCGTGGTTTCTTCCCACCCCTCATGTCCCCTTAATTATTTCCCTTTCAAGCTCTATTTAGAATGCTTTTTATGTCATTGTTGTTACCATTGTGTTGATCCAAGTCAGTTTCAGTTGCATTTTCCAAAATACTGTAAAAACATGATGCTAAATTTATTCAAGATACAGTTGGAATTAAATTTTCGCTTAACTGGTTTTGAATTAGAACATTCCCAGGGTCACTTCCAGCCTGACTTAGTGTATGATTCTGTCTCGTTTGTCTTTCTAAATTAAATCTTTTTATCTTCCTGTTGCCCCACAACCTACCCAGTACTTTACAAGTGAGGTAATTTTCGACACATTTGGAAGGACTATTTAGTGCATAATTTGTTACCTGACCTATTTTTCTCATATTCTCTTACAGCATAAGCTACTTTTTCTTTTTTTTACTAGAAACATTTGCTATTATGAAGTCTTTGAAATTGCATGGAAAACCCTCTAAACAGTGCTTCCTTTTAATGATCTCTTAACTTTTGGTGTCATGTTTGTAACCTGACCTTTGTCAGGTCTCTCTATAATCCTACATTTCAGATGGGAATGAAGTGGGCTGTGCACTAGAAACAGTTAACTTAATGTATTTTTTTGGGAATGCCTTCTCTGGTAATTCCCATGACTGTTTTTCCTTGCATGTTTGCAGGGATGTATTTAATTCAGCCTTAGTGAATGGAGCAGAGCATTTCCCTCACTGACCTACTTCTTGTTTTCAAAGAGGGTGGGATAGGTGGAGAGACAGAAGAAAGTACAGAGACATTACTGTGCAAGGTTCATGGTTATGTATAAAGTATATCTGTCCTTCGTAGTAGAATTTCCGCCAAATTCTTCACCATTACTTTCTTTGTTCTCCCTCCTTAAAAAGCTGTTCATTGTTAACAGAACTGCCTTAAATCAATTGGAGATTGTTACAATATGAGAAATGATCTAACTTCTGCCTTTGTGAGTATTGGACTGACAGGAACTACTTGAGTCACTGTCAAATATTGTTGGTTTGGCTTTTTTTTAAATCAACGTGTCTGTTTGCTATTATGTTCTATTTAGCTTAGAAATGTAATGAGAATCATATTGAGATGTATTAACTAGGCTGATGTTAGGGGAAAATGCTAATACATCTGAAATATTTATTCTGAATGTATCATTGCAGCGTGCAAATATTTCCTTGAGATAAGTTAATTTGCATAGGGGCAAATCTATAGTTTACATCGTGAATCTGTTTATTCCCTCCCTCCATGCTTCACTTAAATGCTTTTAATTTGGCTTATTTTTACTCCACTGAGACAATTCTGAGTCTGTAAGAGCTCTCTTCCATCCACTTTTACAATTTGTTAAATAAATAAGTAAATACATCTCAGTGCTTCAAGTATAGCAGAAATACAAAATTCACCAGCAATCTCTGATGTGGTAATTGGTACTTTTATGGCATGGAATGGGGCAGTTATTTTTTACAAATTCCTTGCTTTTAAAAGTAGTCTAAAAACATTTCTTCTCAGTGTCACTTGAAGATATTTATGTACTTGTACAACAGATACCAGTGCAGTATGTGGAGTAGTCCTGTATGTGAGTCACTATAAAACCAAGAAATATATGTATTTTAAATTCCATTCTATGTTTTTGTTTTGTTGATCTGAACTAGATAGTCAGCTGTGTTCCTTTTTTCTCCCTTTTTTTAATGACTGTTGATTATATGCAGTCAAGGACTAATAAAGTCAGTTTCTGGCAGGTGGGAATTGACTGATCACTTTGCATGAGAGGAAGAAAGGAAAAAGTAAAGACGGCCTTCAGCTCCCTTGTGGTTTGCCTAAATGGATAATAGCATGCTCTGACATATAGATTTGATGGAAGTCAGTCTATATAACGTGGTGTTTCTTTCCATAGGAGCAGTGATTTAAGAATTTCCACCTCACATTCTGAGTTTTTTGTTTCGAAGCTTTTTGTTTCAAACATAAAAAAGCACATATAGGTCAAGGAAAGAAGTGTTTGCCAGTACGAAATCTGTGCTAAGCATTCTGGGAGGCTGCTTTCTTGCAGCAGATGAGGATTCTTTGTGGCTGGCAGCAGAAACTGCAGCAGTATCTTTGCAGTTTCCTTTCATCTTTGATTATGTTTTAAGGATCTCTGAGTAGAGGAGCTCTTTCTGTGACCCTTTGGAATATCTTTTCATCTCCGTGGTGGAGTACAGCACATGCTGATAGCCTCCTGTTTTCTACAGCTGAGGGGTATCCTTTGCTTTTCATCAGCCCTCTGATTTTTGTCTTCTGCGGCTGGATTTTTGGCAGTATTTGGCTTAAGCAAATAGGATTACATTTCAGTAGCTGATGGTTTCTAGTCGAGGAACATACTAAATGTCGGACATAATGAGGATTGTACAAAGAAATATTTCTGCAAAGCACAGGAAAATTACTCGAGTCGAGCAAAGGAAGAAGACATTCTGCAAATGCAATCAGGGCTGCTAGAAATGCAAAATTCAACAGATTTGGAATGGGTTGCACTACAAGTGTGGTTCTGTTTAAAGGCATTCGTACAGTTTTTGAAAGAAACTGTGGTTATATTTGCAAACAGCAAGGGGAAAACAATGCCCTTGAATACACAGCATTCAGCTTGCCAGATGAAGATTCAGGAATATTGATTCACTCATCCCTGGTAAATAAAAACTTGTTTCATTTACAATTTTATCTGCTAATTGAAAGCTAAACTAAAAATAGGATAGCATGTTTATTTAACGTCTGCTATGCACATACATGGATATATATCTTATCCTGATACTGTGGAATGTTAGTGCATGTATGTGGCATGTTATGTATGTGTGCATGCAGCTGTAATGTTAAAGCTTATGATTCATATTCATTATATCATTTAGATTCATATTGATAGCTCTGAAGAATTTCCACTCTGTAATTGTTATAGAAGATTGTCTGCTGTTAGATCTTTCTAAACATAGTCTTGGAATGTATTTGGCATTTCGACTGAAGAACAAGTGATAATTATGTTATTTGGAAAACCTAAGGAAGGCATTGTTGAGGAAACAGTAACCCAAGATTCAAGGTTTATTTTATTCGTATGGATTTGTTACATATTTTTTTCTCTGAAACTGTTTAACTGTTCTATTTCTGCTTAACTAACTGAGAGGGATACAGGAGCATTCTAGAAGAAAATAAATGGTTAAAGGGAGCAGTAACTGTTTTCTGAACCTGCTTTGCTGTCAAGGGCTTTTAGGTGTTGCCTAATGCAAAGGAAACAGGCTTTAAAGTGAGACTGTTGTGTTTGTACCCTCCAGGTTAATGACACGTTTTTGCTCAGATGTGTTTCATTTAGACTTGAGGGGGTGGAATTGCAACAGCTAATGTGCACTGCTTGCTTCACAATTGGGCTGGTTAGGGATTTAAATATTTATTTAGAGTAATTTGAGTTTACTTGTTAGTTGCTTGGTCACTGCCTAGGTAGTGGGGATAAGAGGGGTGTGGTACACTGAAATAGCTGGATGGATTTTGACAAGCTGGCATAGCCATGCTGTGTAATTGCAGCTATGAAAGTCTTTAGAAATTCCACAAAGCTTTGTTGCCTTTATGCTGTTCAGGTTCTTTTCATGGTGAGCTGAAATATAAGTAAAAAAAGGTTTGTGGTTGTATGCATGTATAAATACGTATGTATGTGTGTAGATGTATACACACACACACATATGTATATTTATATACAAGGATACACATACAACTTCCAGGAAAGAATAACTTACCGTACATATATTACCCTTAATGATAGTATTGCATTTCCTTAATGTGGTTTGATATTAAAAATAAAATGGCTCCCTCTGGGTATTAGAAACCTTTTCACACTGTTAGCCATTTTTAAGTTAGTCTCATAGAGAAGATTACTTGGAATTTAACAAATTTCTAATGGTGAATACTTTCAATAACTTTTGTAATCAATTGAATTTAAGACTTAACACCTTTAGTAGCCTTGAATTCTATGTATAATTAGATGAGTGAATGAAGAAATAGTTTGGGGTTTTTTTGTGTTACATGAATTTCTGTAACTTGGAGGTTGCAGTGAAATTTTTTTTGTGTTTTTTTTCCTTCTTCTTCGTTTCATGTGGTTTTGTTCCAGCAATAATTATTTTTTAATTTAGCCCCACAGAATTGGTGCAAACTGCCAAGATGAAGCACAAAATGATGCTTAGTCTGCCATTTACTACTGAAGTTCCACATCTGTCACTTAGGGGATTTTTTGTCAACTCCAAAATGTCTACATTCTTTTAATTAATGATACTATTTTTTAAATTTTCCTGTATGGCTTTGTCAGCTTGGTTTAACTGGAAGAAGTGGATCAAGATGAGTTCCTTCCTGGCATAAATACCTGAAGTTTAGTATGGAAGAGTGTGCGGAACTGAGGAGCCAGAATGACTTCCTGTTCATTTTACTGGGCCACTGTAGTCCATGAGAACAAAAGTCAAAATGTATGTATGGCCAGCCTTCGTGAACGCAGATTTGGGCAGGGCTCTCCCCACGTGGGTGTGCCCTTCCAGCCTGCACGGTGGATGTTTTAGGTGAGGCACAGTGTGCGCAGAACTGGCCCCACCGTTTAAGTCCTGAGGTCCATTTGCAACGGCCGAGCGAGCTTGGACAGTGACAGTGAAGTCCTCGGGACTGTCACAGCACCCGGTACTGACCGGGGCTGACCCTGCTGAGCATCTGTGATCTGATGGGATGGGATGGCCAGTTCTGCGCACGCTGTGCCTCACCTAAAGGGTGGAAGGGCACACCCACGTGGGGAGAGCCCTTCCCAAATCTTCGTTCGCCAAGTCTGGCCATACATACAGACATACATACATACATGCCACAGAGGCGAGTGTGGTGTGTGCCTTCACCTTGCAGCGTGTCTGTGCTGTGACACAGATCCGAGCTGCCACGGCCTGGCTGTGCCATTTGGGCTGCACCTGCTCCCTGACCTGTTCGGCCACTCTGGGTCGAGCATCTCCCGGTGCGGAGCTGTTGTCAAAGCAGCAGGGAGTTGCCGGCAGCCCTTTAATTTAGCAACACATCAATTGTCTTGAAAAATCAGTGTTGGGAAACTGTGGACAGGAAGTTCTCGGGAAGTAGTTCCCCTTAAGGGAAAAAATCACCTGTTCTGAGGAGAAATAAGGAGGCAGAAGAGGCTGACTTAGCCTACATTTTTCTTATTTACCCTGTAACCCAGAGGTCAGGAGGCTGTATCTTAAGTCCACGTAAATCTAATTACAGTTCTATCTTGAGCAGGCGTGCTCTTTTGATTGCCTGAAGGAAAGATAAAATCAATCCCGCGTGAGAATGTCATCTCAGAAATACAGTTTACTTCATTTCTGTCCATTCTACATCATTCAAGCTTGCGATGGAAACTCTGTGTCTTTGCTTTGGGAGTGTTTCTAACCTGTCTCTTCATATTGCTAAAACACAGATCTCTTAGGGTCTTTAGTCCACATGGATAAAGATCATTATTTTAATAAAAGATTATAAATTGTTTGAGATACTATTAAAACTTGCATCAAAATTAATAAAAATACATTTTTCCCAAATGTCCACCTTAGGCATAATTATTTTTGGCAAATGTTAAGTAAAGATTTTAATTTTCTTTATTTTGTAGTAAGTTGAAGGATACTGTTTCAGAATACTAGCTTGTATGCCTATCTACATTACTTAGTTTGTTTTAATTTTCCTATTATTTTAATCCATTCCCAGTATGATATTACATGTAATTTGTGCTGTCTTGCAATATCTTAGAGGCAGGAGTTTTTTCCATGGCCTTCATTTTTATATTCAAATTCAATTTTATATTTTCTCATCATTTAATGACCAATGTCTATCTCAGAGTGAAATGTTAATGTACGAATTAGGGCCAAAACAGTTATTTTGAGTGGTAGACAAAGATGGAAAATAGACAAGGGAGAATGATGTGGTGGCAATAAAACTAGCAACATTTAAAAAGTTTGAGGTTTGCTACCAAGCCCTTGAAGTAGTCAGTAAAGGAGAAGGCTCGGTGAGTGTGCCAGCAGTCCAGATGGGAGAGCTAGAACATTCTGAAGTGAGACAAACTGGGCTGAAGGACATTAATTTATATATGTATGTATTTGTCTGAAAACTGCAGAGCAACTTGCTTTTTTTCTGTGCTTGAAATGTTTTCTGCTCAGTTTGCCTCTAGTGGCCTATTCAGTGCTGCTGTTTCTCTCATTAAGCTTTAGAAACTTGTAGTTTGGTAAACCTACTTAAGGTAGTATAGTAGCTGTAGCATGTGCAAGATGGGACCATATGGGACATAATTTTAAGTAGTCTTTTAATTTATTAAGTTTGATGAGGAAAATATCCATTAATTAAATTGTGCTTACACAACTTCTGAGAAGTACAGGACATTTTGAAATAGCGTATGTCCAGCTTTTAATAAGATAGATGTAGGTATTTGCTGGAAACAGGACAACCAAACTTATCTTTTAGTAACTGCAGTTTCTTAGTCTGTGTCACCTGTTGACTTGACAACATCATCGTCATTAGGTGTTACTGAGTTTTTCTGTGACTGCTTTTCCTGTGTTGCTCATGAGTCATTTGGTTTATTAATAAACTGTGACATCTTTAAGATATACCTAAGTCTGGGCATGTGGGAAGATTGGCTTATGACAGCAGTGAGCTACATCATTCTGGAAATAACTCCACATCAATGGAGTTATCAATGGAGACATCAGTGTTGCAATATTTTGATTTCAAATTAATACTAAATTATGTATGTCTGATTTTTCAGAAAAGACTTGATTTAACATGTCGTGTGTTTAAAATAAACCTTAAAACTTCTATTTGCTAAAAGCCTTATAATAAGACCTGTTCTTACTGTCTAAATTGGCAGATTAATATCAACTTGTTTATATGGAGTACAAAAGTTTGGTAGATATAAATAGAAATATATAAAGGAGAGCGATCTAAGGAAGTAATTCTGCTGAGTAAGTAGAAGTTGTTTTATTTTAATATGCTTGAGGAGCTCCTGCAGCAATTCTGTAATGGTGTGCAGACAATTTGGATGGCTGAGTCTGTCATTTCACTCTCATAACTTGTTTCAATTTGTGACTGCATTACAAGTGGCTTTTATTCGTAATCAGCTGGAGCATTAGACTTCATTAGACCCTTAATGAGGAAGAAACAGATATGTACAAGAACTGTTGCATGGTTTTTTTCCATGGGTCACTTGAATTAGAGCACTTCTTTTATCTCCTTTCATCTTACTGCTCTGGCTGAATAAAAACCTCGTGTCTGATGTGCTGACATGTATTTTTGACTGAATCTTCTGATGGTTTCTGTAGACTCGTTTTGACCTTTCATTAGATTCCTTTGGGAAGAATGATCGAATATCCATCTCCTGATGTCCCTCTGCCCTCTCAGCCGGGGAAATTGCCGCACATAATCTTTCCTACATCAGATACACATCTTTGAAAGATGCATGAGAAGACAATCAGACAGAGGTTGACAGGCACTCAGTGCACTGGCATGCAAAAGATAAGATTAAGCATTATATGTTCAGGAAAAAAATCTTTTAAGACTGAGGGTAAAATTTGAGGATATTTGATCAAGTCTACATGCATAAGTCATTGTTCATCTATGACTAGGTTGGACTAGCACAGGAAGATACTCAATCCAAACATACAACATTAGGTTACATCCAGGTAGAAAACATGTTCCCTTTGAATGTAGCAGCAGGGAGTTTTGGAGGAGAAGAATATCTTGTGTTGAAAGCAAGCAAAATGTCTGGAGTTTAAAAAAACAAAGAACAAGACAACCCCATCAAAAAACAAAAAACACAAAAAAACCCCCCAAAACAAAAGAAACCCCAAACCAACCCAAAACCCCAAACCCCACAAAAAACTCCAAAAAACCCCTGTGAAACTTGAGCAATGGGAAGATATCTGTAGTGGAGAACTTACATGAGTGGGGATTTTAAGACTAGAGTCTAGACTTAATGAGCACACAGAAAGGAGTTGACGTCTCTGATTCTCTTTCCTGATTAATACTTCCATCCACTTACTTGAGGAACAGCCTGAAATGCCAATTTGAGTCATCTATAGATGCAGGTATCCTATTCCATCATTAAATTAAATGCAATTAAAGTAAATCACAGAGTCATGGAATGGTTGGCATTGGGAGGGACCTTCAAGATCATCTAGTTCCAATTCCCCTGGCTCCGGGCAGGGAACGTTCTGCTAGACCAAGTTACTGAGAGCCCCATCCAACCTGGCCTTAAACACTTCAAGGTATGGGACATCCACAATGTCTCTGGGCAACCTGTTCCAGTGCCTCACTGCCCTCTGACTAAACAATTTTTTTCCTAATATCTCATCTAATCCTGCCCGCCTTCAGTTTAAACTACATTCTCACTTGTCCTGTCACTACATGCCCTTGTAAAAAGTACCTTTCCAGCTCTCTTGTAGACCCCTTTGAGGTACTGGAAGGTGCTGTAAGGTCTCCTTGGAGCCTTCTCTTCTCCAGGCTGAACAACTTCAGCTCTCAGTCTGTCTTTGTAGGAGAGGTTCTCGAGACCACTGATGATCTTTGTGACCCTGCTGTGGACCCACTCCAACAGACCCATGTCTTTCTTTCTTTTGTTGAAGACCCAAAGCTGGGACCCAACTGCTAACTCTTGCAATTTTCTTGATTCTTAAAACTACAGTGTGAAGTCCAAGACAAACCAAGATGCACTCTTACTTCAGCCCAGGGACAGAAGTGAATTAAAAATCTTCTCTAGGAGCAAAATCGTGTAAGATTGGTGCTGCACAGTGGGAAGAGCCCTCCCTCGTGCTTGCTTGGCACAGAACTGCTTCCGTATGAGACATCTTCAGACTTGGGGGTTTGATTAACTTTTTGCTTTGGTGTCTGTTCTGTCCTGTTAGTTTTTGATAGTGGTAAGGTCCTGTCCAGTTAGGAAAAAAGCATCTTTCCAACTCACAGAAAGTCTGCTTGTGTATGTCCTGTCAATAAAGAGATATGTCAGAACCCCAGTTAAATCAGAAGTTCAGTTTTCGTCTTGAAGTCTTCTATACTGACTTAATTCTACTGACTTTTGTCCTCCTTCTTTCCACCCCCTCCCCTGGAACCATAAGGAAGTCAGGTATGAAATTTATTGGTCAGTGTTGAGTCAAGCAAGTGCACCTTGAGTTGATACTTCAGATATAACAGTATGCAAATGTGTGACATGGACAAGACTTAAGTTAATCTGTAATTTTTTTTGGCTCTGCTGCAATTTTTAACTTATTTTTAGTTTGTATTTTTATGTGTAAGAGTTTCCAAACTAAGATCCTGTATCTTACCTATCAAATATCTGTCTAGTTGAGAAATAATAATGAAATATGCCATGTTGGTGTTAACTTTAGCCAAATTCTTATTCCACGAAATAAAGAGCTTTTAAAAAATGTGTTGTGCAGAGTCACTCTGAACCCAATAGAGGCACTCACTGGGAGAATCCTTTATGCTGCTTTTAAAAGAGGCAGATCAGTTTTTTTTATTTCAGCTTCTTGAGTGGTAACACAGGCCTGTACATTCGTGTTACCTTTTTTCATTAATGCAACCTACAAGACCTCTTCTGTGCTTTTCTCTCCCTAGAAGTAATGTTTTGAGAGCAATTTTAACTGGAATACAAAATTTGAGGTTATCATTCATATTGATTTAGAGATGCTTCTCCAGAGAGGGATTGTTGTTACATATTACCGACCAGGATTATTTTGTGCTTTACCAAAGAAAGTCAGTGAAATGGTAATATTTTAGCTATAATGTTGACAGCATGAAAAGTTTCATATTATGTAGCACACTCATATCTGTGTCTTACGTATTTCTTTTTTCATCCCTGTTTCTGATTGAGAAAGTTCTCCTTATTGGTGACAATGCAAATTACACGTTTTCAGTGTTTGCTGTAGGAGGAATGAGCCTCCCTAACTGAGTTTCATGTGACTTTTTCTATTTCATCTGAGTGTGGTGTGGATGGCAGGGCATTGCCAGTTGAATTGCGTATTGCATTCCATCTGCTATCAGCCTTTCTCTTGAACTTGTGAATATATTCTTCCAGGGCAAGTGCATATCTGTTCCTCACTTATGAAACTTGGCAGTAGGAAGATATGTATCGCTGCAACACTGAATCTTCCACTGGCTTGTGAAATGTTACCCTTTAATACAGCTGCAGGGCAGGCTGCCAGGTGTGGGAGGGTAGTGCTGGAATGTCTTGTACTAATACAGATGAGAGCAAGAAATATTGGTTTTTAATGGTCCTTGTCATTCTGCTATAAGGGGGTCCATATTTTCAGATGAGCTACTGCCTTTAAAATCCAACCCCAAAAAAGCCAGCCCCAAACCCCCTAGCAAGACAAAGCATTAAAACCTCTCCACTTACCCATCCTTCTAATTTTTGAATTAATTTTTGAGAGATGCTTTAGTAAAGAGATGTTTTAGTAAATAATGTCAAATCCTTCTGTTTTCACATATACAGGACGTGCAAACCGACAGCAATATTATTCCTTCCTGTCCTCCTCCTCCCAGTTGCCGCAGGTTAAGTGACAGTTTTTTCCCTAGAACAGCTGACAGAGGCAAGTTCGGTGGCTGTAGTTATAGCTGGTGGGTTTAGTGATCATGGAGGTTTTACATAAGACTTGGAGCAAAAGAAGGGCCACTAAACCAAACCACTCAGATTGTAGCTTGTTCCTAGAGGGAAGCTGGGTAGTCATCCTTTCTTCCATTAGAGTTCAGAGGAAATTCTCATATGTTCTCTTTCTGTCACTCACTTTTTATTATGTGGTATTTTGCATTAGGTGAGCAAGTTCTTGGAGTGAAAAGTGATTTGGAGGAATAAGAGGGTGTATGTGAGGAACTTATCTTTTGGGCAGCAAATTGGCTGGGTGAGTCACTGAGGTATTCCAGAAACACTGAGAACTCTGTTACCTCTGTAGGCTATTCCTTAAGGGTGTATGATGCAAGAAGGGAGTCAGCTAATTGGCTGGTGGAAGTAATGTGCAAAGTACTGTTGTTAATAGTACCCTGTGAAGTCCTTCAAGCCATTGTGTTTGTATAAAGATGAAATGCATTGTGTCCATAATAATCTGAGTTATTTTGCAGATAGGTGTCTAGCTTGTAATTTCCTCCAATTTTGGGAGCCATTTTGGAAATGCAGTCAAGTAACTTTTGTGTGGTGATATCCAATTTGTGTGTGCATTGTTTTCCCGGATTCTCTGTTGATCCTTATTCAGGTAACTAACTGCCTGATGCAACAAATGGAGTATTTTTTTATTATTGTTTTTTATTTTAATTGCAGAAAAGGGAGTTAAAACTACAGGTCATGTGACAAGATGATAAATTTTTAATGTGTCTTAAAGTCCTGATTTTCATCTTTTTGAATCGTAATGTGTTATTTGGAAATTTTTCTAATACGCATCTTCATTGAAGTAGCTTAACTCTTTTGACTGTGTGATGCCTGGTTAAGCAATACCTCTTGGGATTATGTTTGTTTGGGTTTTTTTCTTCTGTGGTTTGTTTTGGCTTGGTATTACCCCCCCCCAGGTATTTTTCATGAATTAAATTCTTGAAATGTATCACTAAGTCCTCAACAGAAAATAAATGTTGGAAGTACACATTAATTTAGTAAAGGTCTGTTTTATGCAGGATACAGCTCTAGAGGTACTGCTTCACACTTCTATTTTTGTTAAATATAAGAACCTCTTCCAATGGTATATGTGTGTTAAGGAAATGCAAAATAGAAATTACATTAATTATTCAGTAAGGAAAAATAACTTCTGTGTCTTTAAACTGATGTTATAAAAATGTTAGCATGTTGTCTTTCTTTTTATCCCTCATTGTATTTTGAGAAGAATAGAAGGAATAGTGGGGAAAGACAAATCCCATTTATACTGAACTAAGTTATCCAGATGTGTTCAAGAGAAGTACCTGACCAGGATAAAACAATGTTTCAGTTTAGAATAGAATTCTTTGTTAAATTAAGCAGAAGAAATACTGTTTAAAGCATATAATATTTTTAAGTCTTTATTAGCGTGAGGGTTCACAAGTGCCTGATGCATAATAACGTTGTGCATGTCTGATTGCAGTTAAGTATAATTGCAGCCCATCTCAATGAAACAAATTCCTGTTTGGCAGCTGCATCCTTAAGTAGTGCTGTAATTTAGTTTTAGATGTTCTGTGCTTCTGTTTTCTGAAAACAAAAGGGGCTGGTGCAAAATAAAAAGTGTAACTAAATGTTCTTGAACTATTGTCTACCTTGCTTTACACAGGAAGATCTGTTTTGTAAATCTGACTAAACTGCTGGTTTCCTTCTTAACTCTTAAAGAAGCTTCGTAGAGTATTGTTTTCTAGAGTTTGGTGTCTATGTATGACAGAGACAGCTTAAAATGAAAAGGATTGAATTTGTATTTCCTGGATAAGTGTAGTAAATCATCATTTGCTTGACTAAAATATTATTTCTTTCCACCCACTCATTGGAAATGTGCTTGAGTTGTGGATGGGGTGGGCAAACTCTTGGTCAGGCTCGATTTCACAAGTGCAGTAAGTTGAAATAGCATTATGTTATCCAAGTGTGAGAGTACAGAGCAGGGGAAGACAAAGGGATATCAACATCTTAGGTTATGTCTGAAGACCTAACGTTATGCCCTCTTAAAAATAGGAGCAATAAAACGGGGTATTTGTGTTTCTCCACAACTTCATCTGCTTTCTGCAGATTAAGGTGACTTTCTCTTCTATTAGAGAATAGATAAAAATTCATGCCAAGTTCAATTTAGGGTGTGAGTTATATTGAAGTGAGATAACTAATTGTTCAAAGAAGTGGAAAAGAGTTGAGAATGGAATGAAGGTGGTGGCTTAGTTTCCACAGCTGTCTGGTTCCTCAGTGAACAGAGAGTCTAAAATAGGGATGTTCTTCCCTAAGGAGTTAAAGTTTCTCTCAGATGTATTTTTGCTTGGTAAATAACAGCTACTGAGGTTCGTGCACGTGGAGGTTGCAGCTCCTTAGTGTTAAAAAGAAACAAAGGGAAAACCAAAATATTCCTTTCAAAACCTGGAGGAAACCGCTCATCATGGTTCACTTTTCCCCCTCTGCAATTTATTTAATAGTAATTTAGCATACAGTTGTATGGTAAAACTACTACATGGGGAAGTTGGATTACTCAAACCTTAAGAATTGCCAAAAATGTCAGCTAGGTTGCATACAAAATTGCTTTGCACTACAGTAAAGAATTGCACAGAAATGATCCCAATAAAATTGCTGCTGCTCATTTTGCCAGTGTTGGATGTGTGTACTGAACAGTCCCTGTAAGTCTCAGTATAGTAGGAGAGCAGACTGGATGACAAAAGCAAAGTTGAAGCGTGGCTTGGGTTTATGTTGTAGCTAAGGACAGGAATGAAGATACTCATCACCACGCACTGCATAGCCTTGAACCTCCAGGCCAAGAGACACTTCTGCAAACTGTTCACAAGAAAAGAGAGACACCTCTCAGGGTTTTGTGCTGGCCAAAGGCAGCAAGTGATGGCTAGTTGGTCTTCATGGCTGGAGAATTGAGATTCTAACAAGTGTCTTCTGTCAGAGTTGGACAGTGATCAGTAATGGACACCTCCAGAGCTGAACAGTACTGAAGAGTGAGGAATGAGCACAAATAATGTGCAAGCCAGCAGGGAGCTAGCTGGCTCAACAGAGGAAAGAGGATGAGGGATACTGGTAGCTGAAGAGTTAAATGTTTAAGAATTAAAGGTGTAAAGATGTTTCTGGAATTTGGTTTTGAGTTAGCATCTTTGTAGAGCATATAATACTTTTACTGTGAAGGCAGTTTGATGTTAAGGTAGAGCTTTTAATATGGGTTTAGCACTAAGATAAAAAAGGTCATTTCCACCCTTGCCCCAAAAAGAGCAGTGTGTCTGTTTGGGGCATTGATCCTGGAAAATGTACTTGGTTTATAGCTGATTGTTGATAGTACCCGAGTAAGTGATATTAATGTAAAAAACCCAGAAAAGAAATACTTAGGGTTTTATACTTCTGAAGAGACACAGTTCTCAAAAAGTGATTAATTCTTATACTAAAAATACTTCTAAATTACTGGAGCCTTGACTTTTATGAGTGCTGCACAAGACTCGGACTGTTTCACATGGTCATTTTAGAAACGCACATTCCCTTTTGTGTTTGACTCATAACCTTAAGGCGTTAAAATGGATCCACCTTTTTTTTTTTTTCTCCCCTTCTCCTCAGAGAAATACAGCATGCTTGGGGGCTGGCCTTTGTCTGTCATGCATTCCCACCGTAACAGATTTAGCAAATTGCAGCTGAGGAGTTAGACTAGTCTGTACTTTCTGCTGCTTGTGCCAGGGACAAAGCTATTGTTTTCACTGATCCCTGGCATGTCGATAGCTTTGATGCCAAAAAGCATACAGTGTTGCTGCTGTTTGAATCTTCAGTCAAAGAATGCAGGCAAGAACAAACAGAAATCCTAAGAGAGAGCTTACTATAGAATCTCTGCAGAA
Source organism: Hafferia zeledoni (assembly GCA_035583235.1). Lineage (NCBI taxonomy): Eukaryota > Metazoa > Chordata > Aves > Passeriformes > Thamnophilidae > Hafferia > Hafferia zeledoni. Next base: position 79,072,098 of record JAWWEV010000001.1, on the reverse strand, counting down.
GGGCAAGGATGCAGGTCCTTCTGAAGTGGAAGCAGAGAGTCCTGTGGTTGTGCTGGTAAGAATTGTTTAAACAAGTTCTCTCTTCCCTTTAATAATTCCAGTTCTATCAATGAAAAACTGCTTGATCTGACACAAATGAGAAGCTCCAGCATTCTTACTTGTGTTCAAGATTTAGATTTGATTCTTTTTGTGTTGTTTACCTTTTAATTCATTTTTGCTGTTCTGCTTTACCAAACGTTTGGTTCTCTTCAAGTGTGCCTTTGGAATTTGGTTTTCATACCAGCTGCTTTTCAGTCTGTTCTGTCTAGCATAGTTGTACAGCTCTTTGAACCTAGCATGAAAACTTAGACTTTAAAATACTTTCTAGTACTTTTCTAATACTTTTCTAATTTTTAATTGCCCGGCATATCTTTCAATTAATATGTTTAAGTTCTCTGAAGTGTGTGTGTAACAGTTTAAGTTTACTTAAATTATTGAAGAATTGTCTAAATAATTCATGAGTACTTCTGTTAAAGGATCTATTTTTCGTTGCCTTCAATGCACATTATTTAGGAATTGAAAGTTCTAAAATAGCTTCCAGTGAGGGGAAAAGGAATATATTTGTATATGGGGGAAGTAATCAAATAAGAACTATTTTTTCTTGCATATCACTATACTCTCAGTTCTGCTGGAACTTCAGTAGTACAGCAAGAGAATATAACAAGTGAGCTGTAATGAATCCACCAACTCTCTCCAGCTAGGACAATAAACTTTTTCAAACAACAGAGGAGGATTGTTAAACTAATAACTTATATATCAGTAGAAAAAAGCACTTTGCTATTTCTTACTAAAGTGCCGAGTTTGCTAAGTAATATTTCGTGCTTAATTACTGCTGCTGCTGGTCCCCTCTTCATTTGTCTGTCTGTGGTTGAAGTTAATGGGGCTGTGATCCTCAAATTATGCTGTCCCCTCCTCTTACTTGAGCTTAACACTATGCATTTAAAAATGGAAGTAAAACACTTTGGCCATATATAGTCAGTAATACTCATCTGTAGCTTTATGGGAATTGTTACTGTATGTAAGTAAAAGCTTTCATGTGTGCTAGTAAGACAAACTTTCTTTTCCTTGACAGTGTTTTCTTTAGTTTCATTGTATTCAGAGAGTTGTTTGTAAAACGTGGGGTTTTTTGGTATGGGTGTGTTCTGATTTCGAGTCCAGATTTTCATCAGTACAATATGAGCTAATCTTGTGTGTGCTTTCCTGCCTTTGGAATGTTTAACTTTATTTAGAACTGTTTTTATTCCCCCATGAATACTCAGAGAGGATATTAGTGTTTCTGCAGATACTTGGAGTGCTGCAGCTATTCAGCAAGCATATGTACTTATTTAAAAGGAAAAAAAGTATGAAACAATACTGTTTACTTATAACCATTTATGAAGTACCTCCTTAAAATTCTCCAAGTACTACTACATGTAATGTTCCTGGAATAATATATCTCCAGGGTTTGCCCTCCCTTTTTTCATTTTCAGATAAAGTGTGTGCATTCAAAACAAAGGTCAATATTTAAAGGGAAGAACATTTAGGTTCCACATAGGTCACATGAAAAATATCTTTGCTGTCATTTGAGCTGCTATTTTGCTATTAATCTGTTATATATATAGAGAGAGAGAAGCGTATATATGGCATGTAATTATATATGGTGTAATATCCCTTTTTACTTCTCTTTTTGTCTACTTATTGAGGAAAACTAGATGAAGTAGAGCAAGGACACTTTGCAGCAAGTATAGTGCCAGGCACAAAGCCAAAATTAGGGTGTTATGTTCTGTTTGACACGGACATTTGGGTCCATTTTTCTTTCATTGAATTCTGACACATTGAATTGCACTACATTTTTACTGCCACAGTGAAAGTAGGTGTCTTGTCACTGTTACAGAGGGCAGTAAGGTAATTAAGTAAGTAATGTTACTAAGTTGCTATAACAAAATCTAAACAGCAGAATTTCTTGTTTTCTGGGCTAGAAACCTTGGAATTACATTAGATAGTAGTCCTGAAAAGCACATGAAACATTAGGCTTCTGGTTTACTCTAGTAATAGTTCTCACTGGCTATTGCCTAAAACATTCTTTCAGGGGGTATGTATTCCTTTTGTATGGGAATTATGGTGTGATTTAACTAATGCTCGAGTTTTTTGAGTATTCTTTATGAAGATGACATAGAATCAGTGGTCAGGACTTCAAGGAAGCAGAAAGGGTTTTTGTCATATTCATTTAATCATTTAAATGTAGTTCTCTGAGGGTGAATGCTCTGCTAGCAGAGTATTGAGGGAACCTGGTATTTATAACTGGAAGCATCAGCATCCTTGTGTTACTGAAACAATGTTATTTGAGTGCTGTTCCTGAATTAACTTTTCCTGGGTGGGTGACTGGGTTCACAAAAGGGGTCATCTCCTGCTTTCAGTGCCAGTAGGTCAGTACGTGTGCTCTCTTGTTTTCCTGCCATTTGAATTGATTGTGTCATAACTTTGCTTTTGAGGCCCATGGAAAAAGCATTTAGATTTTCCAGGTGGTGCCTCAAAACCCTGCTTGGGATGAACTGCTGCTGTAGAGGTTATGGATGAGGATGTGTGCTGTGCAGCTGCACTTTGATAGCCAGAAGTAGTAATTGCTTATCAAAACAGATGATGTTTCTGGGAAGTTGAATCTTTTGGAGATCATCTTTCTGCTTGGAGATGTGCTAGCATATAAAATGTAATAGTTAAGAATAAGCTCCAAGGTACAAATAATTTTTTCAATTAATTTTTAAAACCTCAACCTGGGCAATTTATTTTGTGTTTATTGTGGGACAATAAGATACTGTTACCCATGTTTAGTATTAAATAATATTATTGTATGTCTACAGTGGCTTGCCTCAGGCCAATACTGAGAATCCATAATATCTATTCATATGTTTTTATTCTACTTACTGCTAGTGCCTGTAGCTCCATTTTACTCTTTATGGGAACTTGTTAATTTGCAGGTGTATATGCTGAATATGTTTTTTAAGCTAGATAATATTTTGTAGCGGGTGGCCAAGAATATTTAGTGTGCTTAACCTCACGATCTTTTGCTTTCTAAGATGACTATTGGGAGACAACATTTGTCTCAATTTAAGCATACAAGAAAAACATATACTGTGAGGGTGTGTTTTTTTTTTGTTATACATAATGAAGGCAATCACTGAACTCTTAATTTAAAATTTCTTTCATCTGGCAAGTTTTGACACTGCTTGTCCAAATATATGTACTACATTCTGGTAGATTAAAATGGTTACGGTGTGGGTGTCATGACTGCTGTTTTGAAATACTTCTTATTTCTGATAAGTTTCCATACTTATAATATTCAGGGAAAACCCAAAGTAGTACAGCAGATAATTTACTCTTTTATCTTCCAACAAACACAGCACTGGCTGGCTCGAGTGCTGGATGCCATGGAGCCCTATGCTCTTAGCATTTTCGTAGATTACAGAGGATGCCACTGGCTGCAGATTAATAGGAAAAATTAAGCCTTGTTTGAAAGACTGACTTTTACTGCCTATAAACTTGATGTTACAGTTTTCACTGGACTGAGTTTTATCTGTCAGCCGGTCCATAATCACATTCAGTGATACTGTAACTACCTAATATATTTTCTTTTATATTACATAAAATAATATACTAGATTTTTTTTTTTTTAATGTAGACGAGCCTGAGAGAAAATCTGCTTCCTTGCACTGTTTTATGTTTGGCGAAGTGCCAGCACTAGTGTGCTGTTTATTGTGTTCTTTTTTCATATCTGGTTCAAACTGATAAAACATCCTCTTCCTTTTGAATCTGACAGATGGCTAAGAAAGCAATGAGTGACATTTAGGAGAAACCTGAGGAAGCAAATTCTTCATAAATTGTTACATAAATCATATTTCTACCATTCAGGTAACTTACTGATTAAGTAGAAGAGGTCTGTATTCAAGACCTCAGCTACAAAGAGCTTTAGATTCTTTGCAAGCTTCTAATGAGGGAGGATTCTGTTTTTAATCTTTTGTTTACAGGGTGCAATGAAATGTAAGCAAAGCTTATATTCTTTGAAGATTCCTTTTCATGAACTTTATGGTTGTAGTGAACCAGTTTTGTGACTACAGGGTAGAGAGAGGCATTTACAATGAATTGGATGATTTTTGAAGCTGCAGTATGTGCATCTTTGGTTTTTGAACTAGCTGTGTTACAGATATGATTTTTCCATGTGTGTGCATGCCCATGAAATAATTTTAGTTACACTGGCTTTAAAAGTAATCCTTTTCCTCTGTTTCTGCTGGTAAAAGGAGAGACACCAGAATTGGCTTTCTTCGAGCCTTCTAAAGAGAATTCACAGGAGGATGGATGTAGCTCTTCAGCACCAGAGAAGAGCAGAAAAGAATGTTGATCATGTGCAGGTCCATGTAAAAATCCATTACCCATTCAAGATGACAGGTTTTCCTTGCTTCCAGGTTGTGGAATTGGTGCTGTGATCTATCTGCTCGCTAGTTCAGATAGTAGATGTCCTTATTTGTGAGCTTTCTGACTATATTGACCACACATGTGTTTATTCTCTCCTTTTAAAAGCTCCCCAAATTGCCATAAGTGATCACACAGCCATCTGATTAGCATTTCAGAGACAATCTGGCTGAGGGCTTGCTGGATGGAAGGAACTCTCTCAAGCCAGGTCACCACCTAATCTGTCACAAAAGCTCTGGCTCAGTTGCTGGTATTAGCCTGAGAAGGCTCAGGAACGTGCTGTGAAAGGGAGGGTCCTCCTAGTGTCAGCCCTGCTTTCAATTAGTTTAAGCCAATTGTGAAGCCAAATCTTTTTAGCTGACTGCAGAGACTGATTGTATACACAGATCAAATGGTTCTTCACCTTGAGTATTGTGTTCAGTTCTGGGACCCTCAGTTCAGGAAAGATATTGAGGGGCTGGAAGAGGTCCAGAGAAGAGCAACAAGGCTGGGGAAGGGACTGGAGCATAAGTCCTATGGGGAGAGGCTGAGGGAGCTGGGGTTGTTTAGCCTGGAGAAGAGGAGGCTCA
>JAWWEV010000001.1:78967600-79059020 GCA_035583235.1 Hafferia zeledoni | reverse complement strand
AGTGATGAGGTCACCTCTGAGCCTCCTCTTCTCCAGGCTAAACAACCCCAGTTCCCTCAGCCTCTCCCCATAGGGCTTATGCTCCAGTCCCTTCACGAGCCTTGTTGCAAACTGTAACATTTGCAGAGTCCAAAATTCATTATGACTGCTCAACTTGTATGCTCTGTGTAGAAGAAACATTCTCAAACCTGAAGTTTCTCAAAACTCTTCGCTTATGTTGTCATTACTCTGGTTCTGTGAGGTTGCATTTCATTTTGTGGAAGCCTTTAAGGAATGAAAAGTTTAAAATTTTTGTCTTTTTTATATTATCTCCTGGTTTCCTATTGATATGTTTTAAGCTGATATTTTAACATCTGAAACAAGTTAATGTCTGTTGTAATTCCAGTAAAACTGAAGGAGTTCCAAATAGGCGAATCTACCTCAAAGTGATTTATTCACAGTAATACATATCCTTAATAGCTAACCTAAACATTTTTAAGATAAAATCAAAGGGTATAGACAAGAAGGGAGGAATGTTTTAGGTAATTTATGAAGTTAATTGAGTTTCTGCAGAACCAATTCCTTGGCAAGTATTAAGCTTGTATATTGAAATATAAAGAAAATATTTGTGATTTATTAGATGCTGTGTTTGTGTACATGAAATTTTATTTGTGTAACATGAAATTTTGTATGGAATGGTTTCTGTCAACAGATTTTGTCAGTTTTATGTTACTTTGTTCAAAGCCAAGATAAGTCAGTACTTTTATGTTCTAACAATATGGGTGGAGTGAAATGGTATTTCCTGTGATCTAGATCAGAATTTAATGACATAATTGCTTTTCAACCACTGCAAGCATGCAGTTTAAATTTAAATATCAATTTAATTGCAATAGAAGTATAAATTTAAGGAAAAGAGTCTTTTGTTTTTCTGTATCAGTAGATGTGAAATTGAATATTTTATTTTAATAAGGTGTCTGTATTTTAATGCTGAGTTTTCGAAAGGCTACAGTGAAATGCTGCTTTAACTTTTTGCAGCTGCAGTGAAATATTGCTTTAACTTTTTGGTCAATTTAAGATGGTTAATCCAGATGCTGAGTGCATTCAGCATATTCTGGTTTTATAAAACACATGTCTAGCAGATGATAACATCCTATTGAAACATATAACTTGTTCCAAAAAGCTATAGTGCATTAGACTATTGGCAAAAGAAAGAAAGAAAGTGTACAGAATTTTCGGAAGTTGACATATAACCATAGTAGTTCATAAACAGCCATATTTTAGGAGGTTTTTTTGTGTCATGTCTAGTGAATGCCTTTAGTCCGTTTCCAATTAATACCGATATTTTGTTTTCATTAAAACAGTGCATCAAAACCTACAATTCAGACTGGCACGTTGTTAACTATAGATATGAAGATTACTCAGGAGAGTTTCGACAGCTTCCAAAGTAAGTATGTTATCTTTCTAATGGTACAATAAATTGAATTTGTGAAAGAAATTTAACTATAGTTATTATAAACTTATCTATTACAGAATTATATTTATACATGTTATGCATATCCATTATATTAATACCTTAATATAAACTGAAATATGCTGTATCAATATTTAATAGTCAGTAGAGATTATAAAGATTTTGTAGGATGGAATTTATGAACTTGAAGGTGTAAAATCTTGTTAAACCATTTTCTGGAAAGGTACTGTAATAACATTGCCTTATAAATAGGAAAGTCAAAACAAGACATTGTATCATGGACAATGTGAATTTAAGTATGATAACTAAAACAGGCTAATGTTTAGATGAAATTAAAGTGGTAATATCCTGTTTTCGTAGCTTCAAAGGCAGCTTTGGAACTCCCTTTAGGAGCTCAGGGAATAGAACCTAAGCAAGATGGTTAGAGCAGGTTTTCACAGAATGACTCAAAGTAAAAACTTAATCTACATCTGTTACAGACTTTCTAAATCATCTGCTAGAGAAATCTTTTCATACTTTTTCAAAATTTTCCAGGGACAGTATAGAGATTAGAACCTTAACTTAAAATGTTTGAGAATGGCTAAACACTCTGAATGCCCCAACTCTGGAAGATCTGTGTCTTCCCTAACTGCTCTCCTGTGTCTATCTGTTAAGAAATAGTTACCTTTTCCTGTGAAAAGGTCTGATACACTCACAGGTTTTGTACAAGTCAGTACCTGGTTTTCACTTGCCCTGAATAGAAACCACGATAGTCAGTAGGAATTTAAATAAATGCATTGTCTGTGCAAGGCTCCAATGGTGGCAGGTATGAATTCTTGCTCCAAGGTATTAGGAGTGCACTGAATGAGAAGCCATTTGTTCTCTTGGGTTACACATCAGGACAGTGACAAGCAGAGCAAAAGAGACTGTGAGCAGATACACAAATGAGGAAAATTGTTGGCTAAGAAATGTACTTAATGAAAATTACATGCTTTTACTTGTGCTTTTTTCTCTTCAGTTAGAAAAAGAACATCCTAATTTATATATATATATGTAAATTAGTATAATTAAAATAGGTAACGAATCACAAAAGCCCTAGTATTTCAGAAGATTTTTCTTTCTTAGTAAAGGGACAAAATCAGAGAAGCTTCCTGTTCATGTATATGAAGTGGATGAAGAAGCAGATAAAGATGAGGTGAGATACTCATTAGTTCTTTATTTTCTGTTGTTTTCATTAAAGAATGTTGGGTGTGTAGAGGTTGCGAGTTTGTTCAGGTGTTAATGTCAGTAAATGACAACAGGGATTAGCTTGAATAACTTGACTGGGAAACAAATTAGCTCTTTTACCTATCTCCTTTCAAATAGCCTTGTTCTCCTGAGAGTGTCACATGATAGAAAAAGTTTTGACAGATAGTAAAGTTGAAGTTTTAATATTGGTGGCATATAATCCTTCAGCTTTCATAAAATCTGTCTTGTCTTACACTGTCTCAATGTAGACAGGTTTACAGAGAGAAATGTTCCATGCAGTTTAATCATGAAGTCGAGTAAAATCATGGGTGAATCTGTTCCAACATGACAGCACACGCAGTTAAGTGTGCATGACAGCATAGCATACGGTGCGAGTTAAAATCAGTTTGTCACAAATCTGAGTATAGGCTGAGAGCTGGAGAGCCATCGTGGAAACAAAAGCTAAAAGATGGACTAAAACTCTTAAGATATTTTCTCTTTTGTCATTGGCTTAGGGAAACCAGAGATGTATAACCTCAAGCAATTTTCAAATGTATTTCAAATGCCAAAGACTTTTTTTCAGCAACTGCCTCTGTTATTTTTGTGATTTTTTTTTTACTGCACCCTGTTTCAAAACACAGTGCTTAAATGCCACTGTTTTCTTTTCTTACAAGTACTTGAACTCTTACATCTCAAAAAAGAATGAAAATACAATAATTTTTCTTTTTTATGGTGTTTCCCTCTTGACAATTACTTTGCTTCTAAATTCCTGGTATTCAAGGCTGCTACACATAAAATAAAAGGATTAAGTGTGAAGAAGTAGTTTGGGGAATTCATCTGAGTAAATAGATTCCTGAACAGATAGTCACAGGATGCCATTTCCAGTGCTGCTATTAATCTGCACTGCGATATTTATACAAATAATTTCATGCATCCGTATCCGAAACTTCCTATTTGTAGGATGGGAATAATTATGATTTCTATTATACTGAAATTTAAAAGACTTGACATTATTTACTGTGATAATATTTCTGACAACAGAAGTGTCTTAGAAAACAGTGAGTTAAACATTAAAAAATTGAATTGATATATAATTGGCTGTAGTTGTTACTAGGAAGTATACTTATGGCTAGAGTTAGTTAAACACTGAGAAACTCTAACTTGGCTATTAGCAGGGGGAATGTATTTACTAGGAAGTGTAAGTGGAGAGGACTTCCTGTTTCCTTCTGCCCAGTTTCCTGAGCGGGCAAGGATGGAGTATCTTTCAGAAGTACAGTCAGCTGGAGGAGAGGTCTACAGCTCTCCGAGGAACCTGAAATATAAACACAAGAAAAAAACATACTAGGAAGTAAAGGGAAGTTAATGGGACAATAGGGTGGGAGGGACCATGAATTCTTTCATTGAGTAAGAATTAATGCAAGAGGTTTTTCTTTCAAATATTAACATCTTTCTATGCCAAAAAGCACAGATGCAAATCTTAGACTGAAAGTTGTTTGGTCTTCTTTTTGTTTCAGTTTTGTTTGTGTTTGATGAAAGATGACTTAGAATGATAAAAAACAAAAAGCTACAAGTGATTAAAATTTGGAGGAAAACCAGATAAAGATTATTTGAGTCTTGCAACAATAAAAAGGAGAGAATTACCCATCCAAAACTATTTCGCACTATCAAGCCATCAGGTTGATGTTTGTAAAGGGAATTTTTAAATTTAATATGCAGTTAAGATACTGGACTGTTTTTGTTGAAACAGTTGCTGTTGAAGTAAACTTTGGAGCAACTTTTGTGGGAAAGATAATTAAAAAACCTGAGGCCCAGTGTGCAGCAGTAATGATAAAAGTGAGGAAATTATCTTACCAGTTGGAAACAGGAAGTGTGTTTTCAGTGTAAGAGTCGTGTGTTAACAACTGGATTCCAAGTTCCTTTGTATTAACAGATGGTCAGCTGGAAAGATTAAGTAGCTTTTTGGCATTGTAGGCAGGAATTCTGCCTGACAGAAAGAAATGGTGTAACTGGAGAGGCCCAAATGATGGTCAGTTTTATTGTTAGAAAACAGCATGCAGCTCAACTGAGTTGGGAAACAGTACCTCAGAGACTGGGAACTGGGAAAAGAGTCTTAGTGAAGCTAAATCCTAATTTTTGTTAGCACAGGGTAATGAAAGAATTTTTGTCATGTCAAGTGATCTTAACGTTTCATTTGTCAAGTTACAGAAAAGCGTTGTTTGTTATGTGCCAAATTTTGGCAATAACTCTTGATCTACTCATCATCTTAGGCTTGGAAAGGTGGTTTTAAACCACTCTTTTCTTGGAGATAATTGACGCCAGGGGAGGTGAAGAGTTATGGTTGGAAACCCAGTGTTTTAAGTTATCTCTGTGTCTTGATTCTTGTACAAGAAAAATGGTTATCTAGGTAATAGAACACGGGTGGGGGCTAATGATTTGAAAATGTGAAACAATGTGACTGTATTGTTTGGACAGTGAGACTCACTGGGGCAAATGAAAATTTACTGAATATTTCTGGTCTGTGCTTTTTGGGGCATTATATCAGAAGCTCTGATAACTGGTGACCATGCCATCCTTACTGGGCCTAACTTCTGTAGTACCAAGCTGCCTGTCAGTTCTGAAGGAACAGATTGATGCCTCTTTTGCCTTCTGTTCACATGTTTCTTGAAGTTCACATGTGCATATGCATATGAATATGCAAGCTAGACAGACTAAATAATCTGTAAGTGAATTACCTAGTAACTTTTTACAGAATGTTCCCTGATATAGTTTCAGAAATTATTTCATATTATTATGTTTGGATAATAAATTGCCAGGAGTATTTGTCTTCAGGATGGTTGAAAACCTTCCTACATGTCTAAGTCATTCATGGTTTTGTTTAAAAATGAGTTACATCAACTGGAAACCAAGGTAAAGTCAGCTTGGGAGTGCTCTAAAAGATTACTTGGAACTGGTGATTTAATATTTATTCTGTGGCAGGTTTAAATCTGGCTTCTTGATCTGCTTTGCTGGCAGAGTGCTGAGTTTTGGTAGTTCCTGACGTCCTAAGGGTTTCGATGCAGTTCCTCAGTTCCATCATCTGGCAGATGGATGTGGGGGTGATGTGTGATGCATGCCTTGCATCTGCTGTTTGTGAACTTGCCATTGCTGCCAAGTTTGCTCTTGTTCTCTTTACAAAGCTTTGATTCTGATCTGTAAAAGGGCAGATGCAATTCAAGAATTCAAGACTTAGTTTTCTGTAAATTTTTAAGATAAGTGATGTCTTTGAAGTACTGGGTATAAAACAAAATTGTTTGAGAAATCTCGGTTGAAGTTTTGGAAAACATATCTTTACATTGTTGGTTTTGGCAATAGAAATTGTTAAAAATTCATGTGCTCCAAGATTAGAATATATGGAAAAGGTTACCAAGTAAATGTTTTAAGTTTTGAGTGTTTCCTGATTCCTCTGTTTCAGTGGGCTTTATCTTGACTAGCATTTAGCTGTCTGTAAGCTGGGTCATCCTGCTGGCTGTAAAGAAAGCCTGCGTAAGAGGCCAGATTACATATTAAAAGTTACATGAGTTCCATCTCATCCCAGATCTTTAAATAAAATAATTAGAAAGCTACAGAATTTCAGCAGGACTCATGGTACAGCACGTTATGAATGTAGTTATTCCAACTTCTGAAGTGACTTCTGAAATTTTTGACAAATATTACACAGACTGATGTAAAACTTTACTTTCTTGTTTTGTCCTCCATCTTCCTTTCTTCATCTCCAGGATGCAGCATCTCTTGGGTCTCAGAAGGGTGGAATAACAAAACAGGGATGGCTGCACAAAGGCAACATGAATAGTGCAATCAGTGTGACAATGAGAGTAAGTGCAGAATGTCTTGTGCATCGTAAAAAACTGAACACCAATATTAAATGTCCCTGTGCCTTTGAGAAGTCAATTTGTATATAGATTAGTTCTAAAAAAGATAATGTGGAATGAAAGAGGGAAGCTTGTACGTAATTTATATATCTGAAATCTTGCGATCTTTTTAATATACATAAATCAGAAAAGAATACATGAAAAATCCAGTATGTGGGAGAAGTTACACTTTCTGAACTGTACTCTGGTGTGATATTAGTAGAAAAGGGGTTGTGTAATATGAGAGTTTTTTGTTTGTTTGTATTGCCTCTTTTTATAGAGGTTTTATTTCCCTCTTTATTTAGAAACAAACTTTAATTTTTTTCATGGTTGTCACAATAAATATTAGGTATGATATTGTAGACACAGTTTTAAATATCTTTCAATAGGTCAAAAATACTGTCAAATGTATAGCACAATCCTGTTGCTGATACTCATAAGTTAATTTTTTTAAAATTAGTTATTTTTGTTTTATCTTTTGAGAATACTGATTAGATTATTTGTAAATAAAAGCTCTTTTTCTATTATGTACTGTCTAAATAGCACTTATGGATATTGTAATACGAAGATGATTAATACAGGTGTTGTAACTGCTTTTCTTTTGTCCTTTCTTCTCGCTAGTCCTTTAAAAGAAGATTTTTCCATTTAATCCAACTTGGCGATGGATCCTATAATCTCAATTTTTACAAAGATGAAAAAATATCAAAAGAACCTAAAGGATCAATATTTCTAGATTCATGCATGGGAGTGGTTCAGGTAATTATTCTGCCTGTTCTCCAGTTAATTCTGCATTTGATAGCAAATGAAATTTCTTTCAAAATACAGGTAAATGTTGTTGTATGTGTATAAGTACCTGTTATGCAGAGGAACAGATATACAGACTGCATCTTGCAAAAGCAGTAAACAAGATTTCAAGAGTCAAGAGACTGAATTTTTAATTCTTTCTGTAAAGAACATAAATTACTAGTTGATGTCAAGTAGTAATCAAACCAAATTTTAAGGCCAATGCACAAAGAACCCCAGACTTCAATAAAGGCAAAGTAATGACAGCATAAAATTGAAGTTCATTTCAGTTAGATTCTGTGCTTACATGAGCTGTAAAATTTTTTTCATAGCTTCTTGTGTGGGATTTTTGGTGTGGGAATTGTATTAAATTCAGTCATCCTTCCAGATGCTTTCATTTGACCTTTATAATGTTACTTTTCAGTGCTTTTCTTTATTTTAAAAAGTTAAGGGCTTTGGTCAAATGTTTGTCAGTAACAAGTGCCAAAGAAAAGATTATTTTTCTTTTTCTTGTGACTCTGTTATGTGTTTATAGTACAGCCTGTAACTGATCTGTTAGGCACAGCATACCTGGAAAATCCCTTGGGTTTTAGTACATTCTAAAAATTTGTATAGAAGTAGGTAAAATTTAATAAAATTGGATTTCTTAAATAATATTTTTTTAGTATAAAGTTGTTTGAAGATCTCAACGAAGAGATACTCCAGCTGCACAGAGGATTTTTCCCCCAAGTATTGTAGTAATGTTTTTTGATACATATTTAATAGGCAATTTGCATTGAAATCTTATAGCTTTAATAAATTTAATCACATTGCAAGTTCTATATACAATTTTATACAAATTATTTTACCTTAGAGATACGAATCTGTCCAGCTCCAGTGTGGGAGTTGATTTGTGTTTGAATTTGATTTGTGTTTTTAAAACAAACCAAAAAAACAAAAACGTGGTTCCTAAATTCATTTGTAGTCTCATCAATATATATGAATACCTGCAGGGAGGGTGCAAGGTGGACAGAGCCAGGCTCTGCTCAGTGGTGCCCAGGGACAGGACCAGAGGTGATGAGCAACAAACTGAAACATCAAGAATACCCTCTGAACATCACAAAATACTTTTTCACTCTGAGAGTGACTGAGCACTGGCACAGGTAGCCCAGAGAGGTTATGGAGTCTCCATCATTGGAGAACTTCAAAAGCTCCCTGAACATAGTCCTGTGTCAACTGGCTCTAGTTGGCTATTTATAAGGAGGGAGGTTGGATGAAATGACACCAGAGGCCCATTCTGACCTCTAACCATTCTATGATTTTATGGTTTTGGGGTTTACAACGTGAAAATCTTCTTTTTTCTCAGTCATATTTTCATAGTGTTCATATTTTGTGTTCTGTTCAAGTAACCTGAAATTTCCTTAGACTGCCAGAAGCTTGCTTGTTAAAAAAAAAAGAATTTATTACCATTCCTTTGTTCCACTGCAAGTAGGGCAGATACAATAGTCTTCAAGTAAAGCTGTGCTTCAGATGCTTTAAAATTTGAAGCTGACTTTTGTCTTGAATACTATAATGTATTTTTCTGTACCATCAGTGTTCTCTTGGCATCTGGTCTTCAAAACTGCATGTGAAAATTCAAGACTATTGTGAATAAGTATCATGTGCAAAATCATAACAAGTTAATGCCCACTTTTAGGAAACCAAGTAGTCATTCAGTAGCCAGAATAAAGGGGTTTGAAAATAGCTGTTATCTTCACTTGAATTGCTGGTGAGAAGCAAGTAAATGATATTTTGAACTAACAAATATTATACATAATGGCCCTATTCCAGACATGTAATTTTATTATTTTATATTATATACTGTATCCTCTCTGGCTGACCTAATTTTATTATTTTACTGTTGCTTATTATTGGTGTTATATTAGCATTTATAAACTCCTATGGGGTAAAAGTGGTATCTACGTAGTAGAAATGGCATTTCCGTTTAACAGAAAATAAAGTAAAAAAATTGTAAGTACCCCAGCCATGGTACTTTGGAGTAGTTTGACATGTAATTCACAGAAATGGTTGTTCTTAGGTAGGCATCCTTACAAGCTTTTGTACTCAGAATGTAACTACTTGTTGCAGAGTAAGTCTTTTCATTGAGAGGAGATTAGTTACTATTGCATTCCTGTAACATTTCTTACTTCTGGTTTTGAGTTCATTTAGTGCATGTACCTAATTATTTTTTCAAAGACAGTAGATGCCTGAGAGAAAAATACTTACTCCACTCACAGACATTGAAGGTGGAGCAAAATATGCTCCCTTGTCAGTACTTGTATAAATGGAATTCTGAATTTGTGCAACAGAGGGGTTTTGGTTGGTTGGGATTTTTGGTTTGGGTGGATTTTTTTCCCCAACTTAAATAAAGAGGCAGGAAATCCTGGAATACTATCTGGGATTTTCAGGTTTGTTTTTGTTTCGTTTTGTTTTCCTGGGGTTCTTGTTTTAATACTAAAGTATATTGAGACTTTTCTGATCAGAGATGTGGAGCACATAAAACCTGCAGTGTATCTACTCACACATACAGCCACATATATAGGTATAGTTGCTCTAATTCAGTGTTTTGTGAAAATTGAGATGTGTGTTTTGTACCACCTGTGTCAAGGTTTTATACTGTGAAAGTCAGAGGTTACTGTTTTTAGGATTTTTTTCCTTTACTTCAACACTGATTTCAGCTGGTAGATCAGAGTTCCTACATTAGTTTATGTCCTTCTTAACAGAGACACATCTTTGGTAGAAAGCTGACTATTTTGCCAACCAGTACTTAGTCTGTTAATTGAAAAATCTGAAGTATAGTGAAACTAAAATATAACTTGGCATTTAATTTAACTTAGACAAAAATCCCCCAACCATTAAGTCTGTCATATTGTTTGTTGCAATGTTTATCTAATGAATGATCAATTTTTAAATTAAATTGGTGATAATACAGAATTTTCATTTGAGATTTTTGAACTCATTCCCAGAAACATGAGTCAGGCTGGGTAGCATTTGAAGGATTGATTTAAACTGGGCATAAAGGATGACAATAATGGTTGGGGAACAAAGGAGGAACTGGTTCCCAACTTCATGTATATGTATAAGACTAGCAGTATCAGGGCATTCAGGGTTGATGTTGGTTATGATTTTATCTCTGGTATGAAATTCTAGTGTGCAAACAGTTGTCACTCTAATAGAGTTTGGTGTTCTTTCCTTTTTTTTTTCAGTAGGTCTTGATTAGCTTAATTTCTAGATGATCTGGGTACTTAAAGAATTGATATTTGGAAATTAGATTTTTTTTTTTTGTTTTTATTTTTAAGTGATTCCAAACACAATGATAAAGGGAAGCTGGAAAATCAGCTGTTATCTTTCCTACTTGCACTTGTTGCAATGGTACAAATAGATTCAGAATGTCAAATGTCAGAGAGGAAAAAGTGTAATTATAAGGCACTTGTTCAAAATATCAAACTGTGTGTTTTTGTATTAAATATCTGAAATACATATAACTTCTTTGATTGTGGTTAGACAGTATGTAAAGATATGACACAGGTCTTTTATTTTCTCATAGAACAATAAAGTCAGACGTTTCGCATTTGAGCTCAAGATGCAAGACAAGAGTAGTTACCTTTTAGCTGCAGACAGTGAACTTGAAATGGAGGAGTGGATAAACACTCTGAACAAAATCCTCCAGCTTAACTTTGAGGCTGCAATGCAAGAAAAAAGGAACGGAGAGTCTCATGAAGGTAAGTGGGGTTTTTAGCAATGCTACATCTTCATACACACATTGGGAAAGAAAGGCTTTATTGTGGCTAAATTTTTTTCTTTAGTAATAAAAATTATAGGCCTTTTTACTGTCTGTTTGAACTGATGAGAGTTTTGACCTTTTTGGCTTTAAAATATCACTGCTCTGTATTGATTCAAAATGAGTCAAATCCAAAAGAGAATAGTAAGACTGACTAAATGTAGAAAAATAGAACCCATAATGTAAAACTAGGACTGAGGCAGTTTAAGGAAAAAAAGAAAAGGTAGGAGGGACTTGTTTTGAAATGTATAAAATGCTGCTGAAAATTGAATGAACTGTTCTGTGGTTATTGTAGGTAGGAGAAAAAGAAGTTGTGGTTACAGTGAGGAGCTTAAATTTAGATACAACTCTCTTGACCACAAATATTTCGCAAAAGTACCAAAATAGGTTGCTTGGGTGTAGCAATCTCTTTTGTTAGAGCTCTTTAACAATAGGTAAAGCAGATATCTGTAAGGAATGTGATGTACTTGTAGTTGGTAGTTTGGTGATAAAACGATAGTCTAGATGTCCTCTCATTCATTTTTCCTCTTGAGAGTGGATGGGGAGGGAAACTGGTGTGAAACCAACAGTATGCATATCCAGAACAACCTGGAAGATATTATGGAAGGTTGTTGTCTTATAAAAGCACAAGTACCAAAAGGGATCATTAGAGTTTAAAGTGAGATTGTCACAGTCTTTGAAGATTGTCAGAATTTAGTGTGATGTTTGCAACAAAAGCAAGTCAGAACAGGAGAAACCAGTAGCTTTGTGAAAGACATTTTAGTCAGTGGTCCCCAGTTGACCTTAGAACTGTAAGAGGCTTATAGCTGACTGAATGGTTGCTTTGTAAATGCTGTAACTGTTGGAGAGGAGAGCTGGGAACCTCGTGAACAGAGGGAATTTGTTTTGAAATAAAGTTACAATGCATAGGGGAAAGAGGAATGTAAGTTTGTGCATTGAGTATCCCTTTTCCCCATGCAGATATTAAATTTAATATTAGAGCTGTGTTCTAGGTAAGATTAGAAATTACTGCTACTATACTAATTACTAGTTACATCCTCCAAGAAGTCACTGCATCAAAATGTAAAGATGGAATTGTCCACAACCAGTTAATGTTAATGTTAATGTTCTGAGGGAGTAGGGGATAAAAAAAAATAATTTTTGCTATGGAAGTTTGTGAGGACTTTGGGGTTTTGTATATTTATTTCAAAATGTGGTTTTATAATTTCAGATGATGAACAAAGCAAACTGGAAAGCTCATCAAGTAGTTTTGATAACTACTATCCTGAAATTGCCAAGGTAATACATATTGTAAATGCCGGTTTGGGATATAAAATACTAAATGTAAGTTAGCCACATGAACTTTCAATAAAGATAAGGCACTGGCTTCTAACTTTCAGTCAGTTTGTCATGCTTTAAAAGCTTAGAAGCTCTTTCATGAATAGATATGGTTATTGAGCTTATTCATTTTCTGCTTTTTTAAGCAAACTAGATAGTGTCTTGAAGTTGTTTATATAAATCTGGACATGTTGTTTAAATGCAGCATGTTTAATTATTCTATTATTTTACTAATTCATTATGTTTTTTATTGGTTTATTGCATGCAGGTAAGTGCTAAATTATTTCTATAGAAATCTAGTTATACTGAAGTCAAGTTTTATTTTTATTTTTAGAAATCCAGAGCAGCTTAATAGCTGTGATGAGGTGAATGTATTTTAAGATGTTTGTACTTACAGTGAACCATCAGGATTACTCATGTTTCCCATACTGCCATGCTTCTTGCTCTTCAATTTTGTTCTTACAGAAGAGTGGTGGAAATCAGAATAAAATAAGATAGAAAGAAGTAGAAGACAACAGTAACTCTTCCTCAGCCCATTTACAGACTTTATTTCAGTTAAATCAGTGACTTGTGTGTAGCAAGAGTTCTGTGAGTTCTGTAAGGGAGAAATTTTTGTTAAATCACAAGGACTGGAACTGGTGACCTTTTCTACTGAAGTTGCAGAATCCAGACTTTTTCTCGTGACTTCCTTTTTCTTCAGTGCAGTACAGCCTGCAGTCTTGAAACTTTTCTGCTTCACCATGCTCTGGAATGTTCTCTCTGTCTTTTCTGAGGATGTGTCTGATTTAGTAACTACTCCTGAAGGGAGTGCAGCTTATGAAGTGAGAACAGGCAAACCAAATTCTCTCTATTACAATAGCTAACATATCAAAAGATCCAGTCAGAATATGTTAACAAGCTTTTAGCACCTAAATTGTTTGCCTGACTTAATTCTTTCTGATACTGCTTTATAATGTATTTAGCACATGTACACAAAAAGCTGTTATGTGATAATCTAGCTCCAGCGACCTCTGCATTTTGAAATGAATTTGGATTGTGGGGCATACAATCCAGATTTCCTTGGAAGAGCTGTAAACATAGAACAGCATACTTACATGAGGCTATGAAAATTTATTTCAGAAACAAATATAAAGTTAAATGCTCTTATTGTACGGAAGATTCTTCTTTCTGTATAGTCAGAGTTATTGTATTGCTTAGGTTCCATATTCCTTCCAGAGGGAACTTGAATTCAGGGCTGCAGGACCTGCATAAAGCTTTAATACTACAGTTGCTGCTTCCTGTTTCCATAACTTTTGGATTGGAAACATGCAGCTCTTTAAAGTCACTATTTTTCTAGTGTATTATTTTTCTCACCTCTTTAAGGTCTGGAATTTATTTTAATTCCATAGTTATAACTCATTTAAATTTCTGTTTCCTTCAAAATAAATTTTTTAATTTTCCCATTCTAGTTCATCTGTACTAAACATTACCTTTTAAAATAACATACTCTAATGTATTTTCCTAGCCTTTTTTTTTCCCTGAGGAGAACAGAGAAGGGTCTGCCCATTTGCATTAGTATGGTGTTTGTGCCCAAGCTCAAGTGCTTTGTATAAATGTTGTTTTGAGGACTTTTTTTTTGTCCTCTATTCTTTCTTGCACTGTTGTTTGGATTTAGTTCTTTTTTTCCCAGTGGAAGTCTTACAAGGCATTGGGCCTTCTTTTAGAAGAGTTTATAGCTGCTTTATTATTTTTGTTAGTTCTAGGAGGAGAATTTCACAATAGCTGACCTCATATCCTTATCAGGAGGCAGAAATTCCTTCAGGGGGGATTGTAGAGCACCTGACAATAGGGGGAAAAATAGTCTTCCCAGGAAGGCTTTAACCCCTGTGAGTACATCTCCAAGGCTTGCCTTTTCTATCAACAGCTGTTAGTTTCTAACATAAACTAAGATGGTATTTTGCACTTCAGTGCACAGATGTGCACACGTATATCTGAATCTGTCTGTCTTTCCTGCCTACGTCACATTCCTTTTATCTGTAATGTTAGTGCCAAGAGTCAGTGTGGGGGTTTTGTAGTGGTGGTTTGTTTGGGTTTTTTGTTTGGTTGTTTTTTTGGAGTTGTTTGGTTTTGTTTTGGTTTTTTTTAATCTTCAAGGAATACAAATTAACCCTCTAAAATAACTATGTAACTGTCATGATGAGTACCTCCTCAACAATTCCAGGTCCCAGAATTCGCTGAAGTGGGAAAATATTCTGTTACAGATGAGGAAATGAAATTATGGAGTCACTGCTGTGCTGTAGAGAGGGCTGATGACTGCATGCATTTTCAGTTCTTGACTTCTGACTACTGTCCCTGATCTGTCAGTCAAAAATGCATATTTTCATCTTGTCTTTAGTGCACAAAACACCAAAGAATCTAAAATTATTAAAGATGCTTTAGCTAAAACAGTTTCTGTCTTCCTCATATGACTAGTCATCTTCCACCTCAGTTCTTGCCCCTGGTTCTTTCTTACCTTTGCAAGACATTCACCCAACTTTCTTGCCATTTTTAAACTTCTTCACATTCCTGTATTTCTCAATCATACCAGACTTTGCTGTTGAAGAAGAATCTGGTGGTTCTGCTGGTATGATGTATGTGGGTTGTCTCTTTCACAGCAGCTCTTGTCTTTTGTCCTGTGTGGACTAAAGATAACAAAGTAAAATAAATGAAAACCATTAGAACATTTTTACTCAAAATAGCACCTCAGAAGTTTCTCTTCTGTACTATATCCTTTAAACCAGTTTATTTTTTTTAAATTTCTCTTATCGACCAAAAATAGGGTTTTGAGCTCTTAGAGATTATGTTCTTTTGGTTTGTTTAATTTTTTTTTTTTTGCTTTTTTCTGGAGACTTAGTAGAAGTTGCTTCAACCTCCAGCAAAGCAGATGTAGACAGTAGATCACTTCGAAATGATGGTCAGTGATGAGAATTTTGGGTTTGTAACTTCTTTTAACCCATACAGGCTGATCCAAAAAGAGACACCTGCGTGTAATGTCATATTTTGTGTCCCTGGTTAGCCAGCTGCTACTTTGGGAATGGCAACTCTCCTGCGTGGGTAATTTTGGCACATGTGGATGTTCATTTGTCATGTCCTGTGACTTCAAAAATCATAGAATACTCTTTAAATGTTGCCTTTTCCCACAAAAGGTAACCTATGTATACCTTCAGCTTTCACATTCTATTTTGTAGCACTTCACTTTTGTTTTGCTGTTAATAGATAGGTATCCACAAATCCCAGGCAAAATCAGTGTACAGTGAACTCTGCAAAGTCACTTCTAAGTGTGAGGAATTTATCTTATGGAAGTTTTGGAGGTTTTCCCAGCTACCCACAGGAAAACCACTTCTTTGGCAGTAGAGCTCAAGAAAAGCAGAAAAAAGCAACCAAGAAAAAGAAAAAAGAAAGGAAACTATGATGGTGTTTCTTAATTTAGGTGATCTCTTGTTTCCTGAGCAATCTTATGTTCTCAGGATAGCTCTGAGCTTTAACCTACAGTCATAATTTATTTTTTTATTTAAATAGAATAGTGTTACGAAAGTTATTGTTTAAGGAGGGAAAGTGCTGTATGAGTTACAGTGGAGTGCACTTCCCATGAGCTTGGGAGGTTACATGTTACTGATGTAAGTTTTCAGATTTCTAGGACTGGAATAAAGCCTTTAGAGGAGAGGTTCTCACTTTTTATTTGGATGTAACCGAGCGGTGTAAACTAAGGAGTTTCAGAGCTCACTAATGGAAAAACTAATATGTGAATTAAAAATGTGTAAAGCTTTGAACATCACAGAAAAGGGAATGACACTGAAAGCCACATGTATTTAATAGTGTGATATTAAGCCTTTTTTTCTTACTTTGAACAGAGTACCAGAGAAGCGGAAATCAAGCTGAAAAGTGAAAGCAGAGTTAAACTTTTTGCCTTGGATCCAGATGCACAGGTTAGACTTCTTACAAGGAAATGGAGGTTTTTTATGTTGATCCTTTTGAGATGAAAACCATCTTACTTTGATTTTTCTTTTCTCTTTTTAAAGAAACTTGACTTTTCTAGTATTGAACCAGAAGTGAAGCCATTTGAAGAGAAATTTGGAAAAAAAATTCTTGTGAGGTGTAATGATTTATCCTTTAATTTGCAAAGCTGCATTGCAGAAAATGAAGAAGGACCAACAACAAATGTAAATAATTAATGTAATTACTTTCTGTTAAACAGTAATGAAAGTCTTAATATTTTGTTGGCACTGTTCTTAATGGCAGGGATTTCTAGCTGTGATTGAGCAATTTATATCATGGGGATTTTTTCTACTCTTTCAAATCAAAAGCCTAAATCCTACAAAAAGTAACTTTGCTAATATTTTTGGTGTGTGGTAGAGAGAGGAATTTTTATTTTCCTGTACTGTACATCTTGTCATTGATACCCAGAGTGATGGCCCTAAGTGTTTATGAAAATGTTACTCATCTTTCTTTTGTACACATTTTTACAGTGACACTCGATTCTTTTTTTTAATGTCTAGGTAGAACCTTTCTTTGTGACATTGTCATTATTTGATATTAAAAACAACAGGAAGATTTCAGCAGATTTCCATGTTGATTTGAACCACCCCTCAGTAAGGCACATGATACCCAGTGCATCTCAACAAATGATGAATGGCAGTGGTGACAGCTTACACAGAATTCAAGACGTTCATGAAACTGTGTTGCAATATCCAAAGCAGGTAAGAATTAGGAATGTAAAGAATTAGTAGGATTTTGGATATAAGAAAAGAGTTTTCCTGCATGATTTGGATAGCTTTCTTTTACATGATGTAAAATGTACATGCATTTTCCTTTTAACTTGATCTCTTGTTTTATTTCTAGGGAATATTCTCAGTCACATGTCCTCATACTGACATTTTCCTTGTGGCTAGAATAGAAAAGGTATTACAGGGAAGTATTACCCATTGTGCTGAACCATATATGAAAAGTTCAGATTCTTCAAAGGTATGTTATTTTCTTCTGTGACATGAACAAAATACTGAGGCAAAGCAGGTTGATTTCAAATTAATAAATATCAGTCAAAACCTTAGTTGTTTTCTAGTAAATTCAGATAAGTGGATGATTGAATTTAGTAAGCTGTAGTTATTAGTAACTATTATTACATTGTAGATAAAGTCTAATGTTTTATTGGAAATATTTATTTCATTTTTTATAATCATGACAATCTATAATTTTTATAATGTCTTTAAACTGATTTGACTTCAGTGAGAAAGTTGAGTTCAAAATTGTTGAATAGTGAAATATTAAATATTGATCATAAATTAACTGTACGTCTCAATTAGTTTATACATCTTATGTACTGTGTTGTTGTTGACTTTTCCTTTGTCTCACTTTATGGTGACCATAGTTTACTATAACTTTATTGCACTCTTGCTGGTTTTTTCCTCCAGAACCACTGAGATCATTAAGCTTCTGGTTTTATGTATAAAATGCTTTACAGGTTTGAGAGAAGTTGAAATCTTGTTTGGAAATAAACCACTGAAACATCTTATGCTTTCAGAAGTCTAGGATGACATAACATTTTAATGTTCTCTGAAATGTATCTACAGAAAGTTTTGTTAGTTGCTACTGCTTGTTTGTCACTGAAGAAATAGAGGTTTGATTTTGCTGATTGACAGTTATGCTTAACTAAACGGACAAGGATATTAGAGAAAGGTGTTTTTGTAAGCAGTGTCAGCCACTGTTGACATTTCTTCCTGTTTTCAGCTAGTGAAAGGGAAGAAGGAATGGTTAGCTTTCAGTCTTTGCAAGAGGAACAGTTTTCTTTCCTATGGATTTAATGCTGGCTAAGCTACATGTAAAAAACCCTGTATTTTTCACTTAGTCTTAATATAGATCAGCCTCCTGATTTGCTTTTCCAGGAATGCTTGAGGGGTTTTTTTTTCAGCTGTTGTTGGAAAACAGCAGCTTTGTATTTAAGGAGTCTGGTTTTGAAGTGTTTGCTGACTGTTACTGAAGTTAAAACAAACTTGAACTGAGTAGCTGATTTTGGTGGCCTTGGGCCTGAGCCACATTGGAAGGTTGAGTAAGTCTAAGTGTTCCCAATTTGACACTGAGGGCCAGACTTGTACTGCCCTGTACTGCAGGAGTAGCCAGTAGAAACACTCATGGTTATATTAACTTATTCTGTGCATTTCTGCTATTCAATTGCTTCTAATTTTATACAGCTGAACACTTAGTTTGAAATTTTTTTTTCTGTTCTTGTTCTCAGGGATTACAGTGTATTAATTTGAAACGAAACAGAACAGTACCAGTTAGATAGGCCTCCATTTGTGTCAGTGCAGTGTGCAAGTTCCAGTTCCCTGAAGAATTACTACTCTGGGCAAGAAAAATGGAAAATGGAAGTAGCAAATTCCATAGCCAAGAAATCACTTGTTCTTCCCTTAAACATTGATTTAATGATGATTACTTAACAAGGTTTTATTCTTCCAAGTGCCATCCTCCACCTTTTTACAGGAAAGGATAATGGAGAGTTGGCTCAAAGGCACTAATAGAATCAGCTCTTTATAATGTCAACAGCATAGACCAGGGATAATATTCAGGCAGTTTTACTCCATAGGTTGTTTTGCCTCCAGCAGATAATTTTGCTCTGTGTAGGCACACAGGGGAAGCTGACTTGTGCAAAAGAGAAGCCCACTGCTCTCTCAGAAACTCCTGCTTAGATCCAGTGGTTCAGCTCAGTGTTGAACATCTCAAACTAGTGGGTTTCTATCTCTGATTGTGGCACATGTTGGTTCTATATAATGCAATTTTTTGTTAATTTAAAAGTTAACAAAATTAAAAATTTGAACTTTTAATGAAAACTATGTTGCAATGTCCATAAATAAGATTTTCCATGTACCCAGGATTGTACATGCAATCTTCATAAAACTCATTCCTGTATTCTGTGTGTATTTGTCATACAAGTATTGCAGGGTATTGTTCTTTGCAGGAATGTGTTTGGGTACATAGGGTGGGTGGTGAATAGGGAAGCAAGTGGGAGGGGGAATGTTTTTTTTTCCTGGAGTTTGAGTTTTATCTTTAGAAACAGTTGAATTTTGCTCTAGCTTTCCATGTAAGTTTTTTATACAACAATTTTTTTATCACTTAATTAAATATTTATTATCAGGAGTGTAGTTGTGTCTGTGTTTTCACCCATGAAAATGCTGTGAAATCAGCAGGCTGTGCTTAACCTGAAATGAATCACTAAGCGGCATTACCAATTGTCTTTCACTCACATGCTTAGGATTAATCTTCTGAAGAAGATTTTCTAATTCATCTCAGTGTCAGCATGTGGGATTTTCTTGTGTACTAGTCATGCAAAAAATGCAGCTTTTCAAGCATGGCTGTTTCTCCTGTCCCTTGCAGGCTGCACAGAAAGTTTTGAAGAATGCTAAGCAGGCATGCCAGAGATTAGGTCAATATAGAATGCCTTTTGCCTGGGCAGCTAGGTAAGGACCAGTCATGTCAATCTCAATTTTTTTCCCGTAACTTTTCTCTAACATTATTTTCTGCAACTCCTTTCTTGTAAAATTTAATGTCCTATTTAAATTATTTCTTGTTTTGCTTTCAGTTAACCAAAGATATCCAACAAACTTACACTCCAGCTGTGTAGTAGGAAAAAGAGTTAGAAACATTCATTACATTATTATTTAAACCATTAAATATTGCCAGCTGTTTCGTACATTTTTTATATTATGAATGAAATGGTTCTCACTTATTTGTTAGACTGAGTTATTTATATGTTAAAACTCATGTACAATGACAAGAGTATTAAGTGCATAATATGAAGGTGCAGTATGTTCTGGTTTATAAAAAGAAATTTCCTGTAGTGAATTTCAACACTTTCATAAACTCATCTGAAAGCAAGATTTTTACTTTTCAGGACACTGTTTAAAGATGCCTCAGGAACCCTGGACAAAAACGCAAGATTTTCTTCTCTCTTCAGACAAGACAGTAATAAACTCTCAAATGAAGACATGCTGAAATTGTTAGCAGATTTCAGGAAGTAAGGCTAATTTTTCCACTTTGAAAAACAAAACCAAACCAACCAAACACCCTAACACTCCCCATTCCTCATCCTAAGCCCCATCATATTTCATTATGGTCTTGAACTGGAGCATCTACTATTATGATGTATTTATTTATATGTCTTTAATTTCAAATACAGAAACTGAATAAATATAATCAAGGCCTTTATACAAGCTACAGATCTTCCCTGTGCAGTGTTTGGTTGTTACAAGCAGGACTGAAGTATTATGGCATGTAACATGCAGTCAGCATCATATTCTAAAGTAGTTCTGTGCTAAGAATTACACATGCTCTTCTGGTTGTCAAAGGAAAGCAAGTATGAGCATGAATCATCTGTTCACTGACCTTGGACAGAGCATGCCAGCTCTCAGGGAAAGGGATCCAAGCCAGTATCCACTACACCTTCCTTGGAGGACATGTGTCTCAGGATGCTTAAATAACAGAACATAGGTTATCTTTTTTTACAAACTATTCTTAAAGACTTTATCAGTTTGTGTGCAAGGTCTAAGAATATATTATTGACAGGTGACCATATTCATGAAGTCTTTAATCTCCTTATTAAAGAGGATGTTATTTAAAATAATAGAGCAATCTTTGCTGCTTTGCAAAGAGGTTTCCCCTTCTGTTACAGTACAGTTAGCTGGAGTGGTATTAGATTGAACAATCACTAAGTGCAAAAGACTTGGGCTGTAGTTTATTTTGTTCTTGCTTACCAAAGCAATGCTTAGGTGGTGAGGTTTGTAATAGATATTTTAATTCACTTTTAGGAAGATGTTTCAAATTTCACTGAAGTTTACATAACATTGAAATTGCTGAGTGCCAATACTCCTTGCCAGAAACAGTATTAGTGGAATTGAAACTAATAGTAAATTAACCCGCCATGTCATTTTACTTTGTGAATTAAGGAAATGCTTTTGGTTATTTTAAGCATCCTGTTTATGGAATTGTGTACAGTATTTCACAGGAATTACAGTAAGAAAGAGGTTGTAGCATCTAAGGGCATAGCTGTTGGAATTAGAATCCAGACTCCAACCTGAAGCTGTTTGCTTTGCAGCATGGGATTGCATTTTGGGAAAATTTTGCATCCACTTGCTGTGCAGTAATTTTAAAAAATCATGCTGCTGACAGTCTTAATAAAGGGTTCTGCATGGTTTTACCATGGAAAATACTTGTACTTCAAATCAAATTTCTGAATTAGTTACATGATAACATCTGAGACATTTCAAAGTTGTCTAGTTTTGCAGGGTGAGTTATTAGTCTAGAAAAAGGAGGAGATAGGAACTGGTTGATTTCTCTTCCCCCAGTTTTACCCTAGTACCATAAATGCTTATCACTAGCCATTGAGATTTTAAAAACTTACTTATAGATCTCCTCTTTGCTGCAAATGATGGCAAGTTATTAGATGGCAAACTCAACCTATCTTTGTCCATTTTTTTCAGTTTGATTTAAAGAAGGAAGAAGTCATGCTGTTTTGTGACATTTTCCGCACATTTCCACATAAAGCCTTTGTTTTTTTCTTTCTGAGAATTTAAAGGAAAAGAAAAACATGAATGTAGGCAAAAAGCAAGACCAGATCAGTCATCCACCCTCAAACCACCTTTCCTCTCATACTCCTATTTCAGGATATTACATTTGTCTCTGTTTCCTATTATCTTTTTTTGCTGGCATCTGATTTGCATTTAGGCTGACTTTGAGGTGTTGTTTTTTTTCCCCTCCTATAGACCTGAAAAGATGGCCAAACTTCCTGTTATTTTAGGAAATCTGGATGTTACAATTGATAATGTGTCACCAGATTTTCCAAGTAAGTATTAACAAACACTCTTAAATGAACCATCAGGCTTTTTCCTCTTCATTTTTTTTTTAATTTGTTTTTTAATGAATTTTCAGATTATGTTAACTCATCATATATTCCCATGAAGCAGTTTGAAAACAGTACCAAGACACTAACAACGTTTGAAATAGAGGAATTTGTTCCCTGTATACCAAAATACACTCAGCCTTTCACCATCTACAACAATCATCTTTATGTTTATCCAAAACACTTGAAATATGACAGTCAAAAGTCTTTTGCAAAGGTGAGTACAGGAAAACTGTACCTTCTTTCTCAAGTTTGGTCAAGATTGTTTATAACTGAGATTTATTTCTGTGAGTATCCTTATGATTAATTGCATGGGTTTATGTTTTTAAATATTGCTTTAGGCTAGAAATATTGCAGTGTGCATTGAGTTCAAGGATTCTGATGAAGAGGATTCTTTGCCTTTAAAGGTTAGTCTTTTGATTTTTGCAACTGATAAAAAAAAGTAGTGAACAGATAGCTGAGTAACACCGTAGTACTGGATTAATTGATCTAGTGTGGGATGGTGCCTTATGTCCTTTTGCATTTGTCATAGGAGTAACTTCTAGAAGGCTTGCTTGGTTTTGATATAAAAGATTATTAAAGAACCTGCAGAGCATTGCATT
This sequence comes from Hafferia zeledoni, assembly GCA_035583235.1. NCBI lineage: Eukaryota > Metazoa > Chordata > Aves > Passeriformes > Thamnophilidae > Hafferia > Hafferia zeledoni. The sequence goes on along the minus strand of JAWWEV010000001.1, from coordinate 79,036,072 downwards.
TCTTTATATCAACAAAAATTCCAGGAATAAACTTGTTGCAGACAAGAGTGGGTTATGCCTACTCCACAATAAGTTAAAAGAGACAATCTTTAGATCAACAGGAGGGCGAAGCTCCATGTTTGTATATGATCTATCACAGTGTGTAAAAGGTGTCTGAAAGGAAGAGAAGAATAGAGAAATGTATACACATCCTGAGGTGAAAAGACAGAGTCAGCTCTTCTGCACAGCATGTAACCCCCTGTCTGTGCAAAGGAAACAAGTTAAACACAAGTTAGTATCTTTCAAATTCTGGGTGAAACGTTCTAAGCCAAGAGTGAAAAAAGGATCACTGGGTCTTCTGTTCTTTTTTCCTTCCTTCTGTTCTTAGTGTATCTACGGTAGGCCTGGTGGACCCATATTTACTAGAAGTGCATTTGCTGCTGTTTTACATCACCACCAAAACCCAGAGTTTTATGATGAGGTAAGCTACCTTTCTGTGGTAATTTCTACCAGGTTAGGTACTATGTAAGTTTCAAAAATACAAGAAAATTAATTAGAGGATTGCAACATCCTCGGTTAAATCAGATCTCCCTTTTCACTGTATGTAAATTTTGGGGAGTTTTGTATGTGTAATTCTTGATCTTGCTTCAAATAACATATAAGCTGGAATTCCAACCAGTAACACATACCAGTGCTCAAGCTGAAAACTTCCACAAGCTCTTCTTTGCCTTTCAGATAAAAATAGAATTGCCCACTCAGTTACATGAAAAGCACCACTTGTTGTTCACCTTCTACCATGTCAGCTGTGATAGTTCAAGCAAGGGGAGTACAAAGAAGAAAGATGTTATTGAAACACAAGGTCTGTACACTAATGCTTTACTTTCAGTAACTACTGGGGAAATTTTTTGCAGTGTGCTTTTCTGGTAGCCTGTGGCTTCTGTGATCCATGTAATGCTTTCTATTACATTTTACCAACAGAAAGGTTACATAACATATTTCTTCTAATCTAAAAGTTTCAAATGTTGGTTTAGTATGTTCATCAAATGTATGGCGTTTTTCAAATTCAGTGGCAATTCATTTGCATTTTGAATAATTTGTAATTGTTTGAGTTCAAATAATTTGGTCTTTACAGTAACATTTTCTTGTTTATGAATTACATATCAAAGTTATTCAGTAAGGCTTTGTAAGGGTTTATGTTAAGTTTCATAACATACTTAAAATTACTTGCCTTTCATATTCCATAGTTGGGTATTCTTGGCTGCCTCTGATAAAAGATGGAAGAGTGGTCACCAATGAGCAACACATTCCAGTATCAGCAAATCTTCCATCAGGCTATCTTAGTTATCAAGAAGTGAGTGTTGGAAAGGTATGCTATATAAAATTCCTCTAATCTTGAAAAAAAACATGTGGAGAGGAGATTTGTTTGTAGTTCCCCACTTTGATGATAAGATTCAAGTAATTTTCTAGTAGAATTTATTTTCTTTTATACTTGAAATTGAGTACTTTGAAAAAGTTAGATATTTGACTTAAGAGGAAACAAACCCAAAGAGAAATGAGAGATTAAAAAAAAAGTATTAGGGCAGGTTGATTCACATTCCCGCAAAAGTCAGAAAGTTATTACATACTTATGTTTGTTACTATTTAGCTGATGTACTTAAGAAATGTTTAAGTTTCATTTTCTGTAGTAGTAATTAACTAGAAGTTACAGTAATTTTTAAACATATAAAACTGTTTTGAGTTTATGAAGGTATGCAAATAATCTGAAGTCCTTTACTAAATTTTTTTTAGCATTTCATGCTGTCTCCTTTCAGTAAGTCCTTTATTCCTGAAAAAGTCTTATTCTCCCATCTTGATTTTTGTGATCTTTATACTTCACTAGTAAAATTTATGGTTGTATTTTTCAAAGCAGAAAGCTTGCATAATTATAGTAATAAAAATGATACCAAGGAGGATACAAAATGAAAATGTGATAGGGGATTTGACAAAGAAATTAAAATGCAGAGACAAAATTGACTAATTTTAGAGGAAGAGATCTAAAATCAACAGCAAGAGGTGCTGCTCTCCTCCTGTTCTACCACCTGTTCTTTTTTAAACTCTGCTGTAAGCTTTCCAACCATCGTCTCCTTCATATCTTTCATCTTTTCACATTATAGGTGTATTCTTTAAGCCTCTACTGTTTGTCTCTGCTCATGCCCATGGGTTGAAGGTTAGGACTAATATGACTAATAGTAGATCTAGCAGTAAAATCTCTCCCTAACTGGTTGTCAGGGTGACTATTCCCATTCTCAGTTCTTTGGAAATGGGATGGGAAGGAAGCACTGGCTGTTACCTGTCAGTGACATATGTTAAGTATTAAACTGTGAGTATCTGTGGAAATTCTTATGTTATTTTTCTCAGAAAACTAATACATGTTTCTCTCTAGTCAGAAGTTTCTTTGCAGTTGGAGGGGAAATGTGAAATATATGGCTTACAGAGGATGAATTTTGTTAGCCATTGAGGAAACTACTGTGGGACTTATAAAAACATTTTAAGCTTCATAAATGCTTTTGGTAATATTGCCTGCATAATTTTCCTTTTTTATGACTTTATTCATTGTACACATTTCTTCAACCTGTTTTTTTTCTTTCCAAAAAGAGTGTTGTTAGTGATACTATGAACTAATTGTTTTACTCCAATATATTGGTACATTATTTTACTTTTCCCCTTCATTTGTGCATGCAGCATTCTGGTCCTGAAATTAAATGGGTAGATGGAGGCAAACAACTGTTAAAAATATCCACTCATCTCGTGTCAACTGTGTATACACAGGTGAGTTATAAAACAAATTAAAGAAAGTTTTAGGAATAATGTATGTTTTTTGTACGTATTTACAATATTTTGGAGGATTCCTAAACTCAGTATGCTCATTTCTTACTTTTTTATCTCTTGGATGTTTCTTTTGGTATCTTTGTTTTACAGTAGCTGTGAAAAAAACAGAAGATCTTAAATAGAAGCTATTCAAAATATGAGCCTTTTGTGTCTGCTGCCATCAGATAGATGAGAGGTCATAGTTTTCTGAAAGCTATTTATTGGCATGTCTACAATGCTGTCATATCTGCTCATAAAAAATATATTATGATCAGTAGGGATAATTAAGTATGCTGTTTCCTGCATGTCAGTTGGAAGCAAATATAGGTGGCATTTTGTATAATGGATATTCAAGAAACAATAGAAATTTCATATGTAGGTTAAAAAAATATCAATGTGACATGTAGTCTAAATAAATCTTTGCTGTGGTGCACTTCAGTTATTTTTGAAAATTGAATCTATGGACAAAGATATGGATTTCTACATATAAATATGTTTAATATGTTCTGTTTTGCATTATGGATAGTAATATTAGACATTGTTTAATTTGTTGTTCTTTTTGTCTCTGACAGGACCAGCACTTGCATAATTTTTTTCAGTACTGTCAGAAAACAGAATCTGGAGCTCGTGCACTGGGAACTGATCTTGTAAAATATCTTAAGGTATAAAATGGCAGTGAATAACAGAATATGTTATTCATTTATGCTTTTCCTTTAAACATTACCTAGAATGCATTTCAACAGAGAAGTACAATAAGTACTTCTAAAATGCTGTTAATAAAACCTGATTTTTATCCCTAATTTATCTTAATGCAGAAAACATTGCCAAATATTTATTATTTGGAATATATTCTCAATTGTTTCTGTGCAGTATTTCTGGTAATTAACACAAAGTTGTGCAAACGGTGTGTATTTTTGGAAACAGACTTGCAATAAATGTTATTGTTTCAGAACTTGTGATTTAAATATCTTTGTTTCAAAGGAGTAACAGAATTAATTACTATTTGCTTTTAGAGCCTTCATGCTATGGAGGGCCATGTGATGATAGCTTTCCTGCCAACTGTTCTAAACCAGCTGTTCAGAGTTCTCACTAGAGCAACTCAAGAGGAAGTTGCAGTCAATGTAACAAGGTAAAGAATTTTAAGTTCTTCACAGAGTTTAAGTGATGACTAGGTTATCACAGAAATCTGTAACTTAGCAGCATTTTTGCTGTTGCAATCATAGTTTTCTTTATAGGCTTAATTGTTTTTGACTTCTGTTTAGGGTTATTATCCATATTGTTGCTCAGTGTCATGAAGAAAGCTTAGATAGCTACCTGAGATCTTATGTCAAGGTAGGTAAAAGTAAATGGAATGTTTCCTTTTTTCATTTCCCTGAGAAAGAGTATATTTAAATTTAGTTGCATCTGTTTAATTTCAATTCTTTCATCTGATGTCATAGTTTCATATTAAATTCTGCTTTTCCTCCCCAAGTATGCCTATAAAGCAGAACCCTATGTTGCTTCTGAATATAAGACAGTACATGAAGAATTGACAAAATCCATGACAACAATTTTGAAGCCATCTGCTGACTTTCTTACAAGCAACAAGCTACTTAAGGTAAGTATTGAACTATACTTCTTACTGTATGTTCTTATCTGGTCATAACTGAAGAATAGGAACTAATTGTATTGAAATAGGTTGAACTCATGTGGTAATTTTACAGAATGTTTTCTTTTCTCTGCAGTATTCATGGTTTTTCTTTGAAGTTCTGATAAAATCAATGGCTCAGCATTTGATAGAAAACTCTAAAGTGAAGGTATGTCAACTTACACATAAACTGTTCTTCTAAAGGGAATTTGTATTGCCTCTTCAATCACATATTTTTATTGCATATTAGAAGAAACATAGGTGTTTTTGATTTATAAATAGTAACTTTATTTGTAAGACAGGGAGAGAAAAAGGAAAACCACAGGACAAATCAGTTGAAATATTAGATTTAAAGAACTACAAGGCTAGATTCAACATTACTATAAAAGAATAGAGACCTCTTAAAATCCATACAGTACAGCAGTCTGTGAGTCATCAGACTCTGTAGAAGAATTCTTAATTCTTATGGTACAAGGAAGTTGGAACAATAGATCACCCTGTGGACTTGTAATGTGAAAAAGAAAGCAAAACTTTAGTTTCTAGTTAGCAAGTATTCTCACTCCTGAACGTTACTTCTTGATTTACAAGCCCCCTAAATATTAAATAAATGATTTTGCTAGCTTTTTTCCTGTCTTACTAGGTAAAGTAATAAATGCAACATGTGTTCAAATATTTCCTGCTTATTAGATCTGATAAAAAGATGCATTTCTGTATTTAGCAAGATCATTTCTATAGCAAGAATTTTGTAGTGTTTCTAGAAAATGTTTATTCATTGTCCAAGAAAGACTGAGCTACAAGAGTCTTGTAGGACGCTGGCATAACCACCAACAGAATTTCTTTTTATTTGTTATTTCATGAATTAGTGCTGTTCATATTTATAAAGGGATCTTTTTCAACCTTAATATCTGTTCTTATTTTTTTTTTAAACTAAAGCTAGAGCTTTGGAGGACAGTTTAAACACAAAGGGAGCAAATTGTGTAATCATTGATTTATGCAGAGCCTTGACCATGACTTGTTCTGTCTAGGAATGTTGCATTTAGTGTAGTTCAAAAAACTATTTCAATAACAAAGCACTTAAACCATGTGGATGTTTTGATTTCAGTTTTCAACAGTTTTTGTCAGTGTCATCAGCCTCACACCTCCCATCGTTAAGTCCCTTCAGACAAAAGACAGAATCTTTAATAAGAGTTGTAAGATGTAGAGAAACAAAGAGACTCTGCAGTGCCAAAACGCTGAGGAGTGCTTACTGACTGATACTGGTCAGAATATACAAAATCATCAATGAAGATGGTGGTGAAATCTTTTAAGCTAATTGGCAAGCTACCTAAAAGTAAGGAGAAACAGTTCGGATAGTGGAAACTTAAAAAACACAAAGTAAGATTCTGAAGCCTGAGCTTTTGAGGTCGATGAGGAGGAAAAGAAAGAAAGAAGCATGGATGACAATTTCCTCAATGGAAAATGGGAAAGGAGTTATTACCAAGATAGTTGCAGAACAACAAAAACTGTGGTTTTTTACAAGACAGAAAAGACAGTCTGATAATGCAGTTACTATGTGTAAACCAGCTGGTGTCTGCTTTGGAAAAGAAGGAAAAAATTGAAGGATTGCCCTTATTCTAAGCTTCCATTGTGAAGTTTATTGTAGTATAGAAAAATATTAATGCATTATACTTAGAAGCTTTTGTACATGTGTTTTTGTCATGGATGACTGTGTGGCTTCAACCTCAATAAAAAATGTTAGTGGATGTTGTAATAATTTATTTTAAACAAATGCTCTTTCTCAAGTTGGAAAATTTGAAACCTTTGTTTTCTCTCTCCTTGTCAGGTTATCTGTATCTTATCAAAAGTAAATTTTCAGATGTATTTTAGTTTTATAAACAGTATTTAATATTGTATCTGGATTTGTTTCTAGCTGTTGAGAAACCAGAGATTTCCTGCTTCCTTTCATCATGCAGTTGAAACAGTTGTTAACATGCTAATGCCACACATCACTCAGAAGTACAGAGACAATCCAGAGGCTTCAAAAAATGCAAACCATAGCCTTGCTGCCTTTATAAAAGTAGGTATACAAGAAACTTGGATTCTCTGCTTATTCTTTCAATAATACTGCTTCGTGGATTCTAAAGAATCTCAAAGCTGATTCATATAAAGCTGAATATGCATAATTCCTTTTAAATATAATTTTATGTCCAAGTTAAAATGCATTGAAGTATAATTTGCATCTTCTGTAATCACGAAGACATCTTTTCAGAAATTTGATAATTTTAAAAATTAATTTATACTTTCTTCAAAATGTATTTTGATTTATTTTTTTCTTTTAGAAGTTTGTCTGGGTTACCCTCTAAACCTGTGAAAGTTTTGAGTAGGGCTTTATTTGCTTGCCTTTTATGTAGGCAGACATTCTGTGTTTTTAGCTTTTCAGCCACTAAGATGTAGAAGGGAGTAAAAAAGAATGAGAAATAAAATGGTAAATAAAACTCCTACTGGAATATTATTTTCATTTGTATTAAAATATAGTTCTTTTCAAACTGCTTTTTATTTGTGATTTGTTCAAGTTCTGCACTGTAAGGGAAAATTTGTTTTTCATATACGGACACATATATTTAGTTTGCTTCTTCTGTTGGTTTTTATATTCAAACTGAAATATCGATAATGTGTTTGGAAAATAAACTTACTAAATACAGAAATATAATTACTGAACACTAAGACAGTACTAAAGCAATTCTATCTTGGTTTTACTTGTTTTCCTCAGAGGTGTTTCACTTTTATGGATAGAGGCTTTGTTTTCAAGCAAATCAATAACTACATCAGCTGCTTTGCTCCAGGAGATCCAAAGGTACACATTGTTTTTAAACAAACTATTTTTAAGACTTGTCTCTTCTTGGTGGATTGAGTCCTACATTAAGCCTTTTCCCCATTTACATTAGAAGCCCCTTCTCTCTGCCTGGAGCATTTCTTTTTCTATCAAACCACTTTTTCATATTTTTTGTTTTCCATCTTCAGGTACAATTTTACCACTCCAGAGCATGTGTATTGCAAAAGTGATGGGGCATGGGGGGGCAACACGAAGCAGAAATTTTAAGCATGAGCCTGAGAAGTCTAAAGTTGGAAGAGCTGATGTTTGATAAGTGCTTTCACTGCTGCATTTGCTGGGGTGGTGAAAGCATGTATCAGATGCCCAGAGAATTTCTGCTGTGGGTCCAAACTTTTCTTAAATCAATACATAATCTGGTAGTAAACTTTGGACAATGGGAACAGTAAATGGAATTATATCCAGTTGTTAAGTATGAATTATGCTGGATTTATTTTATGCTGACATGTGGAACTTTGACAGGACTATGTCCATCATAGTACAAGACTGACATAAATCACCTTTTTATGTTAGAAAGCTATTTATAATGTGTTACACAAATCACTGTATCAGTTGTTTAATTTATACTTTAAAAATATTTTTGCAGACTCTTTTTGAATTCAAATTTGAATTTCTTCGTGTAGTCTGTAATCATGAGCACTACATACCTTTGAATCTACCAATGCCGTTTGGAAAAGGCAGAGTTCAGAGATACCAAGGTAAATTCTTCCAAAGTAGTGTGTACTATTTTTCCTGAATGTTAACTTTTCATTATTAGATGTGGACACTGCATAATTTCAGGTCTATGAGACATTGGAAAGCTTGAAATTGTTTATAGAAGTCTAAAGTTGTAATACTTTCATTTAAAGGAAGTGTTCAGGTAGCAGAGTAATATCTCTGAGGCATCTAGTCTTTGAAGACATGATAAACTACCTTCTTGACTCCTCCTGCCCTCCCTGCTATATTTGCTTTTTTGTTTTTTATAAGTTAGCCTTTAATTCACTAGTTGTGAACATCTGCGACATTCCTGTAGGAAGGTGCACAGTGTGAGACTTGGTGTACTTTTTACTTTTTTTTATATATCTATTCAGGTTAAAAGGGACTTCAGTAGGTCTGTAACCCAACCTCCTGCTCTGACCGTGTCAGGCCTTCCCTTCTCTAGATAGAGCAAGCTCAGTTCCCTCAATTTCTTCTGACAGGATATGTGCTCCAGCCTTTTAAGTACCTTGGTCATCCTTCACTGAACTTAAGCAAGTTAAGAACCTTCTTGTACTAGGAGGCCCAAATACTACACACAATTTTAGAGATATGTCCAGTCAATGCCTAGTAACTAAGAGTGAACACTTCCCTTGATGTACTGGCTATGACCCTGTTGATACAGCCCAGGATGCTGTTAGCCTTCCTTGTTGCCAGGATGCCATGCTAAATCCTGTTGAAGCTACTGTCCACCTGGACCTCTAGGTGTTTTGCAGCAGAGCTGCTCCCAAGCTAGTTATTCCACAGCTGCTACCATTGCTGGAAGTTTGTCCATCCCGGGAGCAGAATTTTACATTTATCATTATTGAGTTCAATTGCCATTTCTGTAGAATCAAGATTGAGCATACGGACTGTGCCCCATCCTCAAGCTTGATGAGGGTGCACTCCATCTCCTCTTTCAGGTCATTGATGAAGTAGTATTAAGTAGGATAGACCCTGGGAAACTCCTTGTAGCTGCTCTCCAAGTAGAGTACAAACAGTTAACCACAAACCTTCGAGACCAATGATCCACATGGTTATTTTCCACATTTAGGTGTCTATTCACCTAGACAGTAATGTCCCAGTTTTGAAACAATGACCACGTGGACATCTGCTATTCTCCCCTTTGAGCAGACAGGTTTACTGGTCTTAAAAAAATGATTTTCCCTGAGTCAATTTATTTGGTCATTCCCAGTCACGCTCTTCTTTCTGTGCTGAAAAATGATTTCCAGGAAGACTTGCTCCATAACTTTTTCAAGGACCAAAGAGAGGTCTGTAGTTCCTGTTTGTGCCCTGTTCTGGAAGATGTGTGTAATGTCTAGCTTTAGTCATGACACAGTCACAGTTATGGGAGACCCCTGATCACTCTGGCTTAACAAAGGGGATGATGAGTGATCTTCCAATTGTATTAATTGTCTCTCTTAGCATCTCATCTGATGGTGTGAGACTGAAGGTCTCTTAGGAGATCCTTGACCTGATCCTCATCCACTGGTCCATAATTGTCTTTCTTGAAGGTAGTCTCTAGAGTGTTAAGGCCTGGGAATCAAGACACTGAAGGATAAGGTAACAAAGTTATGGAGTACTTCAGCCTTACCCAGGACCACTGTCTGTAAAGCACAGTCCCCGTTTAGCAAACATCTCATATTTTCCTTATTCTGGTTCTTAATGCTAATGTAGTGGTAAAAGTTCTTCCTGTTTCTATTGATGTCCATTACCAGCTTCAGCTGTAGTGAGCTTTGGCTTTCTTGGCAGTTTCCCTGCATACTTGATCAATGCTTCTATATTCCCTTTTGAAGCTTGTTCTCACTTCCACCTTGTGGATTTTTTTTTTTGCATTGGAACTCAGTCATGAAAATCCTATGTAGCTCTGCTGGGTTCCTGGTATATCCAAAACAAGTCATAGATTAGCTATTGCATTTGTAGCTGTGAAGACATTGATTTCTTTCAGGCATTGAACTATAGCAGAAATCTCTAAACAGAGGCAAGGAAGATGCTTTTACAAGTAATAAGTAAACCTGCCTAACATATTTTTGTAGATTAGGTAATTTTTTAATGAAATATTTATTCAGTAGACTTTGCTATGTTAGTAAGGTTGAGTATGACTAATTAACACTTTCATCATGGTCAAACAAGATAGAGCAAGACTTGGGAGTACAAGCTCCACAGTTGCTTGGAACCTTTTTATGTTGTTGGGTTTTTCAGCCATGGGAGTGTCTTGGATAATAATGCTGCATAAATATTTTCCCAGAAAAAAGACTATGACTTGGCTTAGGGAATCCTAAGAAAATAGCAAAACTAGAGAAGATAGTGTTTCTGATTACACAATAAAGAACAGGGTAAAAATGCTGCTCCCTGAGTAGGAACTAGATGTTCAGCCAGCAAAGAAGACCTTTATCAGGGGTGTTTCCTGCTCTGTTTTGTTTTGGCTGGCAGAAGATATCTCAGGTGATGTGGTTGTCTCTTAAGTGAGTTATAAGAAGGCCTTTAGAAGTTACAAGAAGGCCTGGACTGTCTTAGCTATGTTTATTTCTGACCTAATGGATTCCCTTCCTGAGAGAGTTTTTTTGAAAAGTGAAAGTGCTTTGAGATTAGCATCTGGTTTTTGATGACTGTACTGAGAGATGGCAGTGAATATGAGAAACTCTTGGGCACCTCCTCAACGGAAATTGTAAACATACATACATTCTAATAAATGAGATCTTCAAGCTGAAGTTTCTCCTATACTGATATATTCAGCACATCAATGAACTGGATTCTCTTATTACACAAAAAGTACTTCCAAGAGGGAGCAATTGGACTTCGCAGGGTTTTGTGTTAGCCTTAAGTTAAATGATAAATTGATTTAAATAAAGCCATTCCTTACATAGAACTTTTACTTCACTTCCAGACCTTCACCTGGACTATTCAATAACTGATGAATTCTGTAAAAATCACTTCTTAGTTGGGCTGCTTCTAAGGGAGGTGGGCAATGCCTTACAAGAGTTCAGAGACGTGCGGCAGATTGCTATCAGCGTGCTGAAGAATTTGATGATAAAACATTCTTTTGATGATAGATATGCTTCCAGGGTAAGTGTATTGCTATATTAGTAGGACAAAATAGTAAAGATTAAGTGTGCACACATACACAAAGTTTTTTCATTCACAAGGAAAACCCCTGTTAATTTGCAGCAAAACTATTTCTGCTCAGATTATGATGAAAATTGTATCAATCTGCAAATTCCATCTTTTTACCAAATGAAATGACAAAGCACCTCTTAATATGTGTGGTTTTGCATTGGATTTGCTGTTCTTAAAGTACTCAGATTTTTACAGGCGTGTTTTAAGCTCTTCACTAAACATTAGCTCTTAGTATTTGGCAGCTGTCCTTCTATCATCTCATTATTCGTAAAATAAATATAAGAAAGCCACAAGTCATGGTGTTAAATTCTGAGTGATTTTTAATTTTCTGACTTCTTTTAATATCAGCTATGCTTGGAGAAGCCATAAAATAATAATGAAAGATATAATTAATTTTTCAGCCTAACATAATATTAATTTCCTTGGTTCGTCTTAGCTGAAATTACATTAATTTCAGAGTTCTTCTGCATTATATTGAAACAGTAAATAAAATCTACTGACTTTTTGTAAATCGGAATGAAAAACAGTGATGGTCAGTGCTTTTACCATTTATAAACTTAGGAATGTGGGCTTGGCCTGGCAAATACTTACTAAATGCTCTTTTTTTGTAATGTAGGAGTGAATAGATTAAAACTAATTGGTGATTGAAAATTAAAACTGTAATTTTTTAATGAACTGTTAAACTCTCTTTAGGGCCATCAAGCAAGATTAGCCACTATGTATTTACCCCTCTTTGGACTACTCATAGAAAATGTTCAGCGAATCAATGTTAAAGATGTGTCTCCATTTCCTGTTAACCCTTCCAGCAATGTGAGTGACCATTTCTGCTTGATATTCTGAATTATTTTTATCATAATTTAATGGTAACATGTATATCAAACACTGCATACTCCTGGCAAAGACTTTCACAAGCTTCGAAATTCTGCAATTTTGCAATTCAGTCCAACACTGAAAACAAATGGATCACAAAAAATGGTTAATTTTCTAGAAATTAGAGAAGAATTTAACTTTAAAGGAGTGTGCTTTCAGAAGACTTGTAGAGTAAGAGGGCTACAGGAGAATTAATTAAAATGGAATTTGTGAAGGTTATATATATTATGGTTATAATATTATGGTTGCATACAATTATTGAATCTAAGATTGAATTATTCATGTGTTTTACTTTTGTTCATATCTTGCTGTGTTCCATTTGGTATTAAGAAAAAATTTCCAAAACTCTTCCAACAGGAGAAATATTTGAGTGAAATAAAAGTAATTTGAGTGTTTTTGAAATATCTGGTTTATTGTGTTTAAAAGTCAATGGAATACTGATTTTTTCAATGTTTCCTTAAGTTCTAGGTATATGAAGTTTTAGGCTATCCCAAACTTGTGCAAATACCTGAATATCTTATTCCATTGTTTTGTGCATGTTTAATATAAATTAAAATTTAAGGAAGAAATACAAACAATTTCTTCTCTATAAGATGTGTTGTATCCACTATGTCTATAATGTAGGAAAATAATCACATTTTCCTTTCTTTTCCAAACAGAGTGCAAAGGATGATGCACAAATCTTGCCAACTGCAAGTCAGTTAGTGACACCACAAAAATCAGGAAACACACTGGATAACAATCTTCCTAAAGATCTATTTGGTGTTATCTCTGGCATTGGTAAGCACTTAAAAATATAATAATAAATGAACTGGTTTCCTTTTTCATTAGGAAAACTTTTGTTGCTTTCTGCATGTTTACTTTGAATGCTACTGCTACTTTCATTAGCAGAACCTAATGGAGTCAACTGTTTAGTGTGGGTTAGATTTCAGCCTGTACATGACATCATGTCATTTGGGGTTTTTTTGGGGTTTGCTCTTCTACATGAAACTAAAGCTTTTTCTGGATTGGGGCTGCTTTTTTCCCCTCTCAAAGGTGACATCTATTCTCTTGCTGAAGAGAAAGAGGAGACAAGACTAGCCTTAGTTACTTACGGCAAGAGTGCCATAATCTGCAATTTTGCATATGGTATTAGAGATCACCATTAAGCAGTGGTTGTGTTTATCCATCTGGGCATCTTATCTGTCTTCTTAATGTTTTTTTTTCTATGTGTTGTCTGCTGTAATTAGCTGTGTCACTTACTAGTCAATTAAACAGAAAAAAAATTGAAAAATGGGAAAGGAGAGTTCTTAAAATAGGTTTCATGGAAGTGTGTAGGTATGGCTCTATATGGTTTTTACATGTGTGTATGTGGTACATAAATCTGTGTGTATGTGTGTACATGTATAATTTTCTGAAACTCGGAAATAAATTTGTCTTCATCAAAAGTAACTAAATGGAATTTATTATTTGTTTTCCTAAGAAATATATACATATGTGGTTATTTTAAAAATCTGACTAAACTTTGAAGAGACTTTACTCAGTATATATATCATTTGAGATTTTTATATTGTTTGGGTTTTGTGATTTGTTTGGGTTTTTTTTTTTAGCTTCCCCATACACCACATCAACTCCAAATGTTAATAGTGTGAGGAACGCTGACTCGAGAGGATCTCTCATAAGTACAGACTCGGGAAACAGTCTCCCAGAAAGACAGAGTGACAAGAGCAATTCTCTTGACAAGGTAAAAAAAAAACCAAACCAAAATAAAACCCTGAAAGTGTATTCCTAAAGTTTTGTCCTGATTCTTCTAAGAGTTAACTTACCTGATCTCTGTTATGAGTGGGCTTTCTAGAATAACTTTAGAGCAGCATTTTACATAAGTTTTTCTTTTGGAAAATAATTATCTTGAAAACTCCTTTTGCATTGCATTTTGGAAGCTGTTTTGCAGAAAATAGAAACAGTTTTTCAGTGTAGAGAGATAGTCAAGCAGTTGTTGTTTCCTTTGCTAGAGAAAGGCACTAGATAAAGTGTGTTGAATTTTACTTTAGGGGACTGAATTCTAGTTAGGACAGCTTCTTTGATTTTGTGGAGACCATCACTCCATCCTGTTCATGATACACTTAGCATTTTTGAAGTGTTGAAAAAACAGTTGTGTTTTCCTTGTATGATTTCTTTTATATTAGTTTGACTTTTCTAAATCATTTTACTTTAAAGCTGTTACAAATTAGGAGCTCTGGCTGCAGTAGCTATGAGGTATTCAGTCATGTCTTTCTAGAGTTTGTGTTGATACTGATCACATTGAATTTTCGTAGATTTTGTTGTGCAAGTCACAACATGTTAACTTTTTCCCCTTGACTCTGACATGCCTTCGTGTGGCAGAGAGAGAAGCTTCTCAGAAGGCACTCTGCTCATGCTATGCGCCCAAATGGAGAAGAAGAAGAAAATTCTCACCCTGCAAAGAAAAACCGTGTTACTATGGACTTTTCACTTCTGTCAATTCCGGCTTTGCCAGAGAAAATTTTGCATTCTACTTTGTCTCTTCAGTTACAAGAAGTATCTGGTTTTTGTGCTTGGTATAGTTAAGCTTCTGAGTGAAATGTGTGGTCAGTAGTTTTGCCGCTTCTTTGCAACAGTTGAAACCCAAACCCAATATATTCGATTTGCCCATGTAAAATACGTTTCAATGTCAAACCTGGAGTAGTTCATGCACATGATTTAGTTTAAGTATAAAAATCCAATCAGTTTAAATATCTGCCGAATTTGAGTCTTGGGATCCTTGGCCAAGGTAATAAAGAAGTATCTTGCAGATACACTGTTGCTAAATGGCAATGCTGTCATCTATTACTTAGTTGTCATGTTGTTAACTACTAACGTGTGGTGTTTTTACCGAGTAAAAGGGTTTTCAAGGGAGTCAACATCCTTTGAAAATTCTACTGGTCTGCCAGTCTAAGTAACACAGGATTTATGTTTTGCATGCTGTTAATATTTTCCCCAAGTAATACTTAATCCTGGCTTTTTATTGAGTTGCTTTCTGAACTTTCCTTCTAGTAGATTGGTTGTTCAGTGCATGTTATCTTCAAGTTTTTCCTCATTGCTTGATATCATTACCCTGAAGAGCCATGTTTTCGTTCTAATTTTCTTTCAGAATAACCTGTAGCACTATGCTTGTGGAATCAGAATAGACTGGAAGTATATCAGTTTCTATATTAATATGTGCATACTTTATAGGTTATTGGCATGATTTTAAATTAAGCTTCTGAGTAGCTATAGTCCTAGTTTTATCCATGTATGTGTTCAGCTATTTTAGTGGGAATATTGTTAGTGCTCTGGACTGTTTCTGAAAGTCTAGGAAACACAAATTATCTTTCTGCTTTGCCACCCATTGTCTGCTCTGTTATAGTGTCCATAAAGCTGTATAGTAGCACCTTGTTGTTCACCAGAAATATTTCAAAGATAAACAGCTTTTGAGGTCTTTAGAATCTGCAATAATCAGGCTTGTAGAAGTGTCCATTTCATCCTAAATTACAGTAATTTCTGGCTAGTACTCATCGTAGTTTCACATTCAGTTTCACTGTGCATTCATTCAATGACTAGTGCATGAGAGATTTACACAGATTGTTTTAGGACAGCAATTCTTCAATGCAACATAATACAGTAAAGGGCTCAGCAGTCAATGGATGTGATTGCTGTGAAGTGTTCCTTCATGGATTAGCACGTGTCTTGCTTTCAGTGAGGAGTATTCCTGGAAGGGTTGTTCTACTGTTGAAGTACTGGCACTTCTCACCGTGGTATTGAAACCAAGTGCTTTTCTCCCTTGAGTCCACATTTGTATTTTTAATTTTTTTTTCTAATTTGGATTTGAAGAATTTCTTGTGACACTGGAGTGCATCCTGAAAAGGGTCACAAAGTGATCCAACTGTAGAAACCAAAGAGCTGCACAGATCAGTTATACCAGACTGTTGGTTTTACAGAAAACTTACTAAATGTCTGGTTCATTTTCCATTTACATAAGGGGCATATTGGATGCGATAATTAGGCACTTTAAAAGTGCATAATTTATACTTTTAATGAACAGTTATATTAGTGTATCTACAGAAGTTTCACACTGAGGATTTTGCAATGCTTGATTCTGTGGAAATTACTCTTTTACTGATAAGTCTTTGCCAAAAGTTCAATTTCTCTATTTTCAGAGTTTTATTTTTCCTTTTTTTGTGGTACACATTTTGAAAGATCTAGGGGTTTTTCTTTTTGGACAGATGATAGTATTGAGCATTGCTGATGAACTTTCCACAAGTGCAGGAATTGTATTAATCAAATGAAGCAGGGAGAGGGTTTTAGTTTGGTTTGGGTTGGGATTTTTGTTTGATTTTTGGGGGGGAGAAGGAAGGAGAGCAACAGCAAGTTACTTAGTAGAAGTTAATCTTCTAGAATGCCTGTTATTGCCATTCAGGTATGTTTTCCTTCAGGTTCTTACATCTAAATGGAAGGAATTTTTTAAAGGCAGGCCTGTCTACAGGTCAGCATGCAGGGTCTTCAAAAGCAAAGGAGCATATATGAATCACCTAACAGTAGTGTTTATTTTTTAAGTATTTAATATAAGTAGGAGGGGCATGCTTGATTTCTACAGTGTGGGTATCTATGTATAATTAACTTGATTCATAATCACTGTTAGGTGACTTTTACTCCTTCTGGGGGAAAAACATCACACAAGGAAAGAATTAAACAAAGGCAAAGAGGCTTAATTTGGTATACTTCGTGTGTGTAACGTGTGTTTTAGTGACCTGTCTACATGAAACATTTTTGTCTCCATTCTGAGATCCTTTTTCTGTTGCAGGACTTAATAAAACAATTGAAAACGTTTTCGTTTATTATCAGTTTAAGAAATCTTCAGCCAAAATACATGTTTTCTTTTCAGAACCAACAGAGCAGCACTTTAGGAAGTTCTGTTGTTCGATATGATAAACTTGACCAAGCAGAGATCAAAAGTCTGCTCATGTGTTTCCTTCATATTTTAAGAAGCATGTCAGACGGTAAGTAATTTCACTTGGTTTTTATAAATTCAGTCATATATTGGATTTATGCCTGTGCTTTAAAATCAGCAGAATATTTTAGGTTTTGCTGCATTTTATAAATATGTGTGATAACTCAAATTGAGCTCTGACTGAAACCTTGTAAGCATTACATACTCATTATTTCTTCTAAGTGTGATGCTAACTAAAGGACTTGTTAGAAACGGGAGTATTAGTGTGCAATTGTACAGTTTGGTTTAGAAAACAGAAATTAAGAATAATTCATTATTCTCTAGAAGTGTCTTGGGTAGTCCTTTCCTCCATTCTGTAGAACTTCCTGTATAACAAAGAACCAAATGATTTGATTGCTGTGTATATTTCCATTTTTGGAATGGAGATATTAGTGGTTCTTCATTCTCCTGGGATGTTTGTGGATGATCCGTTGAATTTTTGAAAGAGTTGTATTGTCCCGAAGAAGGTGACAGAGGCATAGAAATACTGTATGAATGGCACATCTTACTTTTTTACTAGGATTGTCCATCTTGTAAACATTGCTATCTGTGATCAATATTTTAAAAATGAAGCAAGTCCCTTTTGGTATAAACATTGACTTTTTCAGTTTACGGTCTCAAAAGTAGTTAATTTATTCTCTGTGCCTATTTAGTTGTTAATTTTTAAAATTCAAGGTTATGTAGTACTTGAACTCTAGTTTGTTATACCTCTTAGTTAAGAATGAGTATTGAGAAGTTAATAAGTATTCAGTATCAAATCACACCATGGGATTTTTATGGAATTACATTGATACTTTTGTATGTGTTTTAACTTAAAAGAATAATAAAACTAAACATATTTTTCACTATTTTACACTGTAAGATATGTATAAAGTCATCATAATTTTTTGATATTCAATTTTCAACCACACTAGAAATTTTTTTGGTCTCAGTTCTCTTGGAAAAGAACAAATGTCAAGTAAACTTTGTCAAACATCTTTATAATAATTTTGAATTTGTTACCTCATCTTGAACATTTTTAGCAAAAGAGACCAGGTCTTGGCTATGTAACTGCAAACTTTGTAAAACATATATAGCCATTTTTGGAAGTTGTTCAAGGAAAAGCTGAAACCTGTGCTGACAAACAAAAAAAGAAGAAATCATAAATTTGTATTTTAAAAAATCTATAAAGAAGTATTCTGTAGGACTAACAGTCTCTAGTATTCTGAAGTCTTATATTTTTATAACACCATAATCAGTATGGACTGCACAATTATTTCTATTTAAAAAATGAAATTTTATGAGTATATTATGGATTAGTTAAAATCATATTACAAAAATTCATCTGGAGAACTGACACGTCCATTTGTATAATCATCTTCAAGGAAAATGTTAAATAGTAATCGTTATCTGTAACCTGCAAGCCATTTCTAGAGTCTCTATGAATCCTCATTATCTGAAAACTAAAACTGATGTTAAGTCTTCTATTTCACATTTTCATGTGTTTGCTGCTTTTATCTTGTTTTTAATATTTTTCATTTTCCTAGACGCATTGTTTACATATTGGAATAAGGCTACAAAATCTGAACTTATGGACTTTTTCACCATTACAGAGTAAGTTTTCTGTTGTGCTTGTCATTAAATTGTGCCTTTCCCTACACTGCTGGAACATGAGTGTGGTTAAAAGTGTGTGTATACGGAGGGGTTTGTTGGGATTTTTTTTTAAATAATATCGTCTTGATCTGTTCAGAAGTCCTCGTGTTGTTGTGCACAACTCCATGTCTGTCCTGTTCCGTGATAGTCTCTGGAATTAGGCTGTACAGAAGGGATCTTAGGAAGTTCTTAAACAGCAAGTAGTGCTCAGAGTATTGCTGTGCTCGTGGAAGAGGAACTGTCTTGTTACCTGTCTGCATTAAAAATGCATCTTGTAATCTTAATTGCTGCATTTATATGTTTGCCTATCAAAATTGATTGAATTGCATAACTTCAGAACTATCCTCCTTGCATTCCTTTTGTGTCTTCTGCTGTTCTGTAAGGGAAGAGATAAAGGATGAATCCGGTATTTGTTATCAATGGCTACACTTCTTCCCTATGCATGCAGTGTGTTTGTTCTTGAGAATTGACTGATACCTTAATAAGAAGTAAAGAAGGCACTGTGTGCTCAAACTGGTGCACCACATTTACTTGTCTTGCTTGTTTCCCTGATCTGCTTTCCTTTGTTTCTGTAGTAGAGGATTAGTGTAATATCAGTTTTAATTGTGTTACATAATGTGCTAGTCAGAATGTCTTTTAGGAATACATTGTAGGTAATGTTTTAATTCATCATTAGAGTACATCTGGCATGATATTGATTGTACCTGAGACAGAACTGAACAAGTAAATGAATCTACTTGGTAGAATCTCTAAAGCCTGAGGTATAAATGGTGAACAGTATTTTGCCATCAAACGTTCATTGTTTAAGGGCTGGACAGGAGTGGTTGGAATAAAACCAGTAATCTCAAATTACTGGTTATAAAAGAAGATTTCCATCACAGTAGCAGTATATGGAGTGCAGAATAAAGTTTCCATCTTGTGGTAGTGCAGTGGATGATATCACAGTGCCTTAAACTAGAGCAGGAACAAAGCTCATACCTCTTCCAATTCTAAAAGTATTCTGACAAAGAAAATAAACTATGTTTTGATCATGCTTTTTATTAATATATGTCATTACAGTAGTTTCTCATTACTTCAGTAAAAGATAGTGTTTCTGGTAGGTAGGTAGTCACCACACGAAGAACTTTTTCTGAAAAACTTAAAATCTAAAAAGACAAGAAGACATCAAAAGGGGAATTGAGGTTAGTTTGTGAATAGAATGATGAATTTGGAGAGGCAAATAGCATTCTGCTTTTGCAATATGGAGACAGCTAAGCAACTAAAGGCCTGAGTACAAAAAAAGGAGCTGAGTTAGAGATACTATTTGCCAGCCTTCTCTCTCATTCATAACCAGCACATGAGAGAGAGACCCTGAAAACTGGCTTTCAGTTTGGATTTACAATTTAAAGAACTTTTGGAACATTCTTACCTGAGGAACAAGGGAAGTTGTGTTAACTGTTCTATATTGTCAGAATGATTGCTTACAGTGTGAAAAGAGTGAAATAAAATTAGTATTGCAGCCTCCATTCACAACAGTTTTCTTGGTTTGAAAGTATGACTTTAGTCATTAGGGTTGTGTACTTACCAGTAGCATAGATGGTTTTTTTTAAATGAAAAATTATTGTTGGGAATTTGTTTCTATCGTCTTCTTATTGTAAAACTGTATTCCCTTTAGTAAAAGAGTTCTTTCAGAAACCCTGTTGCTCTTCTTGAATCTGGAGACCTTAAATAAAACCCAACAAAACAAAAAAAGCCAATTAGTAACAAGGAGAGTTTAGTCTGGGGAAGGAAGCAAAATATTTTGCCCTTATTTTTAAAATAACCCTTATACACATTTTGCCAAGTATGTCTATATATGTATGCTTGATTATCTGTTTGTTCCCCTTCTTCATTTTACTTGCCCTAGCTAGCTGTCCATTTGTAAATAACTGGCTGTGGGCCGTATTTCACATAGTGAGATTTTGTCTGTGAGAATCAAGGCTCAGCCTTTCTTCTCTATAAGCAGTAAAAATCTACACAAGATGCACTTGAGCTTGATGTTTACAGTTTTCTAAGGTGTTTTGTTTGTTCACTGCTTAGCCCTTCTACCTTGTCACTGTTAGTCACACTAGTTGTGATTCAGAGAGGGGTGTGCTCTGGATACAGCCTTACATCTCTTTTGCTGTAAATCCCAATTTGCCAGAAAACACCAACCATTGTGACTGATTTCAGAAGAACCATGTTTACCTTTTCTTACCCTTTGTTGGGACTGGAAGAGAATTTTAAGGGTGGGAGAAGTAAAGAAGTTTTATGACCTAAGAGTTTAAAGTTAACAGTAATAGTTGAATAATTCCAATGTACATAAATCTAGAAGAGATTGTTTCAAGTGTTGCTTCTCTGACCTATGTGTTCTCTGCAGAGTGTGCTTACATCAGTTCCAGTACATGGGAAAACGATACATAGCCAGGTACTGTGTGGCATTTAAATTTCACTGTCTTGTTCCCTGAGAATGAAAGTGTGTCCAGTATGCCTTGAATCTCTGTAACAAAGAAATTGCATGAGTAGAAGAATTACTGTGAAATGATAAATAACAGACTAAAGTAAGTAACTGGTTACTGTTTTAACAGTCTGTGTCCTGTCTGAAAGTATGGTATCTGTTTAAGAATGATCTGTGTGTTGTGTTTGTTATCAATTACTTTAAAATCCCTCCCTTAAATGCTCTCTTTTACACCTTTTTTTGCCTTGAAATAGTGTGTTTGGGAAATAAATTCTATGATGTGTTTTGTTTATTCACTTGGCCATAAAACCATGTATATTGAAATGTTTTAGAAATTCTATATATATAGTGTTTTTACTGGAAGGTGAGTAGTGACCATTCCAATGCTGCTGTTTCTCAATTTGAAGTCCGAAGAAAATCTGTGGAAGTCAGAAACTTGTATTAAATTATTTTAATATCTTTGCATTAATGTGCTTTTCGATACAAAGTTGTTTTTAATAGAGTAAAATATAGCAACTTGTATAGACTTTACATTTGGTTGATACGGTAATACTGTTATAATTAAACTGCTGGTGTTAAAATACTGACCCTCTTGAAGTCAATGAGAAACTTGTTGCTGACTTTGGGTAGTAAAGTATTCTAACCATAATGTTAGCATTTTTGTTTTTAATTTAGATATGTGAATCTCCTTCTACAAACTTGATTATTTCCTTGGAGATTTTTCAGAAAAGAAAGATCTCGTCTCTGTTCACATTAAAAAAAAAAAAAATCTGGCTTTTTAAGGTTTTGATTGTAACCTTTGTGTTCAAATGTTCTTCAAACTCTGGATTTAGAGGAGTCTGTAATTTTCAGGCTTTTTGTTAAAATTCTTTCAACTAATTGGTTTGACTAGTTTGTAGAGGACACTACCACACTTTCTTTTTGTTTACTGATCAGCTGGTCTGTGTGCTGCATGTTAACACTGAAAATGTTAAGCTATTGAAATCACCTGGTGTTCTGCAGAAATACTGAATTTTCCCAGTAAATGTTGCTTTCTAGTCTTTCACGTTGTCATTACACTGAAGTATATAACAGTCAGTGCACCTACTCTTAAAATACACAAATGACAGAGAATGGAAGGGAACAGGGAATTCTGTAATTCAAGCACTGGTTTTCATTTTTTGTCAGCTCTGGTGGTGGTACACAATAGGAAGTTACCTGTACTGATTGCTAACACAGATCACTTTTCTGTTTTCTTCATTTGATTGCTGCAAATTTAACAAAGTCTATGGCTCTTCTCCCTTCCTGCTTGGGTAAGAAGTGCATGATAATATCTCAAATTAATTCCTGCTCTGCTGTTGCATGTACGGTTTCTAATTTTACTGCTGTGTGTCCTTCTAACTTTTTTGCTAAAATTTTTGCAATCAAAATAGAGGATTCACTTTTGGGTTCTGAATATTTTCAGAATGTTTTTGTTCTCAAAAATTTATGTTCTCAAAAGCTCTGAAGTAAATTTAGCACTTCAAGAGTGACTGCATCTGTCCTTTTGCTTTCATGCTTTGAGGTTTTAAGAGTTTGCTGTGAGGCGCTTTTTTAAGCTACCTATTTTTGTTTTATAAAGAGAACAGTAAATAGGTTGCATTATAATTCTCTCTATAAAACTTCTTGTGCTTAACTAACACTTCCTGTCTTGCTGCAGTTTGACATGTCTAACTTTTGCTTCTATCCCATTTCACCCATCTTGCAGGAACCAGGAGGGGTTAGGATCCATAGTTCATGATCGAAAATCTCAGACATTGCCTGTTTCCCGTAACAGAACAGGAATGATGCATGCCAGATTGCAGCAGCTGAGCAGCCTGGATAACTCTCTCACTTTTAACCACAGTAAGTCACATGACATGGTAACAATCGTCATCCTCAACCAGTACCACAACACCAGAGGCAGGTCCCAGAGCCACACCAGTGCATTTCAATGACTTTTACTGTTCTAGGTCAATCGAATAGCTGCAAGCAGTCCATGGTCTGTTCTCTGCTTTATGATAGAACAATCAGTGCTGGCTGATGCCATAACATGGAGCATGGTTAACTACAGTGTGTTTTAAAACTGACAATTTTTTTAGATCATATCCACTTCAAACTTGTGCTGCACAAGAATTTACTTCTTTTTTTTTTATTTGCTTTATTAAGCTTCATTTTTTTTCTCCCACTTGGTCTTATAAATTACTAGTCTAGAATTATATATATGCACTTGGACCATATCTCCATGTTTTGACATCCCTTAAGGAGAAATAAGTTTCTTAGAATTTCTACAACGATTGTAAGCCCATGATTTGGTTTGTCTGGAAGTGAAAAAGCGTCCAATAATGAAGTGATTTTTCTGTTTTCAGTGTGAGAAAGATATCAAGTATTCTTGGAATTTCTGTAGACAATGGTAAGATTTAATCAGGTTGAAGTCAGCTTGTATAAGACTGCTGTATTGAAAACTAAATCTGCTTGTGGCCTATCTTTTCAAACATGCTGCTTCTAAATTGCAAAATATGCTGTATGTAAAGTATTCTAAAGCACCATTTTTCAATTTTCAGCTTCAAAAAACAATGACAGTGGTTGACTAATCCAGTAAAATACAACACTGGTACTGAGCAGAATTGTGTGCAGTAAAATAATTATTTGAGTTAACTGTATGTTCACTGGTTCATTCTTCAGTTTCCCAAAGCATATCTAACTGTCTCTTAAAATCTTTTAGCTCTCTATCCATAATATTAAGCAACTGTTAGCCTAATTGCACAAAACTTACCACGTAGTCTTTTGTAAAACTGAAAAAAAAATACCACAAAACTTCTATGTTCATAAATACATTATCCTGTCTGTTTAAATATAAGAAATGCAATTGCCTGCCTTTAAAAATGTCAGACAAGTATATAGCTGTGCAAATTACTTTTTTCTTCTTGCAGTCAGTTTACTATTGCTGTGTCATAATTTCTACATGTTTGTTGATACACAAAAGAAAGCTTTTACACTATGTGACTACACATTCAATATAGTACAATATTTTGTAGATAAAGACCGATTCTTAAAAAGAATCTCTGGAAAATAACATGTCCCTGTGCAAAGAGGTTTCATACTTTCAGAACTTGACAATGTTTATTGACTTTTTGGGAAACAATGAGCTGAAAGATTTTAATAAATGCATGCTTATGTAAAAAGAAACTTTCTGTTCTTTTCCATCTGAAGGAAATTATGAAGGGAAGTGTCTCATTCCGATAACTTTGTGTAAAGTGGTATTAGGGTTTTCTTGAGTTGACATTTAATGAATATCAGGATATTATACCTAGTATTCTCCAAGGTTTTGCTGTAAAATATGTTGCTGTAAAAGCCAGTCAAGTGTGAAATTATATCTTTGGTCTTGTTGTTGTCTAACTTGTATTTTTGTTTAGTTGTCTGTCTACCTGTATCATGTATCCAAAGTTATGTTCAGAGCTTGAATAATCTTGTAGGTATTGTTCATAGGATATATAAAGGAAAAAATATCTGGTGGAAATAATTGCTTTACTTGTTTCTAAAATTAAGAGTCTTTAGCAAGACAGTTGTCTATTAGTGTAAATTCTAAACTTATTTTTTCTTTTTCTAATCATCTAAGCAAGCAATAGAACTGAAATAATGATGTAGGTGTTATATCTCATCTCTGAGAAATATCAGTGTAGTCTTGTGCTTGAAGAAACAATGTATAAATCTAAAGAAACTGGTGATTATGGGTATACATGTGTAGTTCAGCCAGGGAACCAAGAAGGTGCAGACAGAAGTGGCCAGGTGTCATTATAAAAGAATATGTCATTTCTTCTATTCATTCCTTGATCTCAACAAGTTTGTTATCCTTGTCATTGATTTAGTGATGCTAAGTTGATTGCAAATCTAGCATATAAACATGATCCAGACCAAATTTTTATAAAGCAGCCTGGGCTCTTTTGCCAATCTGGTGCTTAAAGACTAATGTTAAGGAACATAAGGAGCATATTATAACCAGTGCTGAAGCAGGACACGGGTTTTTAAATTATTAAAATACAGTATGGAGCTAGAAGCAGTAAAATGTTTTTATTGAATATGGAGCTATTGCACAATATTGCTAAAAGTGCAGAATTCATTGCTTGGGTCTTAAGCTGCATATAAGTACATGATTGTATTCCTTCTGCTCTTCCTATTTTTTTATTTTTATTATGGTTGACTTAGGATTAACTGTGGGGCCATTGTAACATCACTAAATTACCAAAATTACATATTTTCAGCTGTAACTTCATCCTACTGCAGTATTTATTTTATGAATATATATGTGTATATATATAACTATACCTTTATATATATACATGTGTATATATACACATATATGAAATATCACACATTGTTTTAACTGCTGTTTAATGCTTCTATTATTGACATTCTTAATGTTTTTTATGATCTTGTGCAAATTATGTTAAAATGATTATATGTCCATATTTGAACAACATTTAAATGCATATGAATTATTTTTCTGCATTGAAGACTAACTTCTGTCAGGCTTTTTACTTAATAATCTTTTCCTAGTTCATCAAGTCTTTTGGAAATAAGAAACATTTAAATGAGTGTATCCAGCACTTACACTTCACTTGGAATTTCTGTAGGCTATGGCCATTCAGATGCAGATGTCCTTCACCAGTCTTTACTTGAAGCAAATATTGCCACCGAAGTTTGCCTTACAATTCTGGATACCCTGTCATTATTCACAATGGCTTTTAAGGTTTGTTCATAACTTGGTGTTAACTTCTTCCATAATTACCTTTGAGAAGAAATATATTTTAAAACTATTTTATCCATTATATTTTATAGTCTAGTAATACAGCATCGTATTTTTAGCTTTTCTAGCATTGTGTTTCATTATTGTGTCACGTAAAAGCTGATAATACCTCACAGCAAAAAGCTTTGGCTTGAATTACACATCAGACACAAACTCTGTACTGTTTAACAAGAATCTATGGGAAAATCTCCTTCCTCATCCTAACTTCTTAAAAGTATTTCTAGAAGCTTTAGTGTCTACCTAATATTAGTGGTAGATTTTTGTATTGAACACTTGGCTGATTATTATATTAATGAACTCATTACTAGTAATTTATGTGTGTTCCTCAACTTTTTTTCAATTTGTTCTCTAGTCAGACTTCTTTATAGTTGTATGAGTTACCATAACTCTCCTGTGGCATCTCTATACAGCATGCCCACTTACTTACCACTCTGGTCTGCTTTTTTGAGATTTTCCAGACATTAGAGGTAAAGCTGTGAAAAGGAGAGATGATAGCTCTAGCTTGTTTCTCCACTAATTAGCGCTGTGTATCCAGCTCTTTGCCTGAAGAGTCAAATTTAGTATCTTACCTTTAATCTAGTTGTGAAAACATGAGCTTATTTATAATGAGATTCTTCTTGTTAGTAATTTGAGTTTAGAGCCAGTTCTATCCATAGACTTTATGACAGAATTGAAAATAAAGATACTTACCTATAAAGATTTAAAGTAGAATGAACACTAATCTTTTAATTATCAACCCATTGTGCCTGGAATGACACTGCTTCAAGGCTATCTGTATGTTGTATGCTAGAATAGTCTCAAAGATCCCATCAAAACAGGTAGGAGAATCAGGAGCTTCTGTTCAATAAACTGCACTAAAATACATAAAATCAGAATCATAGGATGTTTTGGGTTGGAATGGACCTTAAGAGATCATTGAGTTCAACCCTCCTGCATGGACAGAGACACCTTCTACTAGATCAGGTTGCTCAAAGCCCCATCCTCCTTGCCTTGAAAAATTCCAATGAAGTGGGCATCCACAACTTCCCTGGGCAATCTGTTCCACTGCCCACCACCCTCACTGAAAAAAAAATTCCTCCTTATGCCCAACCTGAAACTGCTGTCTTTGCCCATTTGGATGCCTGTATGTAGTAATGACAAAGAGGACTGGATTGTACAGAGGTGAGTTGCAGAAGGTGCAAGACCTTGTAGAATCATCTTGAAATAGGAGAAATTGCTATGAGAAAATTCCACTGTCTGAGCTGCTAAAGCCAGTGTAACTAAAGTGAGTCAATACTTTGAGTGTGTCTCTCAAAAAACTTTTAATAGGAATTGATTTAGTTAACAACTGATAAAAACAATTGTGTTCTGTAGGTCTACTCAGAAGGCAACACTTTCTTTATAAGCAAGATCGATGAAGTGTTAGAAATACCTAATTAAAATTCAAATATGTTTTTATTAGTACACATCCTGGTTGTGCTATGCAGATTATATTTTTTAAATGTCCTGCTTTTTGAACATCTGTATATGTTCTTAGAGTAGTATAAAAGTATCACTGTACAAAACTTCTTAATTCTCACTGTTGTTTTAAAGAATCAACTACTGACTGATCATGGGCATAATCCACTGATGAAGAAAGTATTTGATGTATACCTCTGCTTCCTTCAAAAGAATCAGTCTGAAACAGCATTGAAAAACGTCTTCATTGCTTTAAGGGCACTTATTTATAAGGTAAGAAGTGTAAAAAAAAATCTTCAATACTTGTCTACTTCTTTAATTAACAATATACTATGTAAGAATTTGAAAACTAACATCCCAAATTAAAATTGGTGAATAAGGACTGATCTGATTCCAACAGCGTGGAATACTTGTCCTTTGAATTGCTGTAAAAATTGCTTTGTGTCATAAATTAGTATAACTCTTGTTTTTTCCACCATTTGAGGATATTAATATATTTTTCTTGACATGTTACCAAGAACTGAAGCTAGTTGTAGTGAGTAATTACTTTTCTTATTTTTCCTCAGTTTCCTTCTACATTTTATGAAGGTAGAGCTGACATGTGTTCTGCACTCTGCTATGAAATTCTGAAGTATTGTAATTCCAAACTGAGTTCAATTCGTACCGAAGCTTCACAGTTACTGTACTTCTTAATGAGAAATAATTTTGACTACACAGGGAAGAAGTCTTTTGTTAGAACACATCTGCAAGTTAGTATATTTTCATTATTTTTCTGGGGTTTTTTAAATATTGTATTTGTAGATACTCACTTGCTGCATACCAGTATGCAAAGCCCTGTCAGAGAAAGACTTAAAAGAAATTGTTAGAGGTTCAAGCAAGGCTGGTACTAAGAGTAAGAAGATGGCAATAAAACTATGTCACTACAAGGAAATACTTAGAAAGAGGTGGATGACCTCTGGCTAGTTCACCTAGCAGGCAGTCTTTACAGCAAAGGATGCATGAGCATTGAATTTACACAAGGCTGTTTTTTCTTGCCTATGTTATTCAAGAATTGGAAGAACCCCCTCAAACACTATCTTATTTAAGAGAATTATTTTTCAATTAAAAACAACAAAATTTGCTTTGTAATTGCTTCATAGGTACATCTCAAGGGTATTTCGTGAAATATTCACTAACAAGATATTTGTTTCTGTCCAGGTTATTATTTCAGTAAGCCAGCTAATTGCTGATGTTGTTGGAATTGGAGGAACTAGATTTCAGCAGTCTCTTTCCATCATCAATAATTGTGCCAATAATGACAGAATTATAAAGGTGTGTTTTTATTCTTATTTCCATACTGTCGAAGGATGCTTGAAAATCCTTTAGTAGCATCTTTTGCAATTATGGTTTATCATTTTATTTTGCAAAGAATAGGAAAAGATAGTTCTTAACCTAATGTTTCCTTGTTTTAGCACACTACATTCCCTTCTGATGTTAAGGATTTAACAAAAAGGATTCGTACAGTACTGATGGCTACAGCTCAGATGAAGGAGCATGAGAATGATCCGGAAATGCTTGTAGACCTCCAGTACAGTCTGGCAAAGTCTTATGCCAGTACACCTGAACTAAGGAAGACGTGGTTAGACAGCATGGCAAGGATCCATGTTAAAAATGGAGATCTTTCCGAGGTAAGAGAGAAAAAATCAAACTAGTTTTAGATTTGTAATAAGCTTAAGCTTATTTTTATAGAAATTGAGAGTACTGTATGCAGTTGTTAGTGTGTAATGTAATAACTATTTTAATAGATTTTAAATTGTTAGTAGATTAGTTTCAGTAGCTGATAAGTTTTTGTCCTACCCAAATGTATCTGTAAGTAATTTCTGATTATTAACATAAGGAACGTGTTTAACTGCTGTAGCTGACATGCTGCTAAGAACGGAATGCTCAATGCAAGCTGTGGAAGACACACGTCTTCTGCTGAAAAATATCTTTATTAGTTGCTAAAACACTTAAAGCCACTCCTTGAGTTCCCCTCCAGTTGCCTGTACAGAATTGGCTTCATTCTATTCCAGACTGCATGCTAAAAAAACTCCTAATGTTCCTAAAATTGATAAATAACTCTTTTGGATTTGAACAAAAAAAGCCATCTGATTTCACTGTACTGTTGAAATATTTAATTCTAGCAAAAAGGAGTACTAGGAGTGAGGATTATTATATGTCTTTATGTAAGTATTTTATCAGGATACAGGTGAATTTTATCTCTTTCTAGAAGTTTGTTCCATCTGAAAGTAAATTGCTTTGCATGATAGTGAATTTCATAAACATCTGTTAAAATTAGCATCATGTAAACAAGTAAATATCCCCAGGAAATGAAAGCTGCTATCTTCCTAACTCAAGTCTTAGTACTAGAATTCTCTTCTTCTGTATGATAGCAACACAGAAGGTGTATATATACAGTACTCTGTTATTACTTTCTCTTTTGAAGAGAACAACTCAAGCTTTCTTAGAAGACAGGCTCTTTTTAGTCCATTTCAGATCTGTGTTAAATTTTTTTAATATATTAAAATCTTAGAATCTTTGACTATACAAATAGAGGAGGTCCTCTGCAAATCATCAAGCTCAAATCTATACAAAGTATACGTTAGAATTTCTAGCAGATTCTTACCTTTTTACTTCACTTCCATTGTCTGAGGTTGTGCAGCCTCCATATGTAAACTGTTCAATTGATAATTACAGTTAGAATAACACTTTGCTGAAAGCCTAAGCCTTTTTAATAAAACAAGAATATTGAATCTTTGGCTTTTTGGATCCTTTTTGGGGAGAAAGGTGGCCGATGTCAATGTCATAAAACATCTTAAATATCTGAAGATTTCTCTGTCTTCAGTATCTTTCTTCTGTTTTCCAAACTACCCCAACCAAATTCCTTCAAATTCCATTCATAGATCAGATCTCTTCACTTTTGCTGCTTTCTAATGGTCTGTCACCAGTTTCTTCAACATTTTTCTTGGTCTGAAGCCAAAAGGCAGAAAAAACAGGTTAGCAGAAGAACCACCAAATGTTGAATAGAATAATTAATAGCTTTTTTTTGTTTCACATAGCATTTAAAATACAACCCAGAAAAGATTTGTCTGTTTTTATTACAGCATGATGTTCCTACTTTGTAATTTGTGATCTGTGATCACTCTTAGATTGTGTACAGCTGTCCATGCTGTTCAGTGCTCTGGTGAAGAACAAGCAAGTGCACTAGCACACTTATTGTTTTGCATAAATGAGGTGGAGAATTCTCATAGTAATCATGGGACATCTCCTGCAAAGCAGCAGAAAACTGAAGGAATTATCTCATTCTAGGACTCTTCTTATATACCTTGTTTTAATAGTTCTGTTTTAATGGTATTTTAAGAGATTATTTCTGTTTTAGGCAGCGATGTGCTATGTCCATGTAGCAGCACTGGTTGCAGAATATCTCACACGAAAAGGTATGATTTGGAAACCTTAATTTAATATGTAAATCAATAGTTTTATCTGAGGAAGTTGTAGGTATTTCAGTGTTCACCAAGGAAAAAATTCTGACCTAACTGGGTAGCTTAATCACATATTTAAGAGTATCCTTGCATATCTAAGGGGCAGCGTTTCAGATGAGGGCAAAGTAAAATTTCTAGGAAAATAAAAATTTTAATTTTAGACCAGAACTCTGCTAATAGTTGAAATCAGGTCCTCTCTACAGCAAACTTACCTGTGAATATCCTTGTTCAAGAAGCAATCTCTCACTGCCTATAGAGAAACTTGGCATTGCCAGAGAAATCAAAATACATGTTACAGATTTTCAGGTGTTCAATCAGTGATAATGCTGCTCAGAATGCCTCACCTGTCTTGGTATTCTGTGCTAGCAGCTCTCTGTAAAAGAGGGCTCTGATGACTCTGGAGATAGGGTGGAAAACTATCTTTCATCTGTAGGATCAGAAGGGTTCTCAGTCAGGGATTTGAGAAAATAAAAGATTATATAGATTTTATTAAGAAAAATAGATCTTTAGAAGAAAATTTCAGGAATCTTTTAGGACTGATTATGATGTTCAGCTAGTGGTTTTTGATTTTGTAGTCAAATTCACGTTCACAGCTTTTTAACTTTGCCTTTGCATGACCATTCAAATTGAAGTAAAGTCACGAGTCTAAAAGATACCTTTTCTCTGTTCCTTTTGTGCTTCTTGCCAAATGCTTGTGTAGCTATAGGCTGTCTCCTCTGCCTGAGAGGTTTCAGGAGCTCCTGAGAGCAAATCTGAAATTAAATTGCTTGTCAACTTTACTATGTCCTGTTGGAAGCCTGATGATAACTGGTAATTAGTGGTAATCTGTATTAATTTGTAAGCCCTCTGGGTGATCTGCTATTTTTGTTTACTGTCATGTAAAACTTATTTCCACTCAGTAATATACAGGGTCGAACTTCTACCTGTGATAAAAATAGCTAAACAGCATGGGTAAAAGAGGTAGGTTTCGTGGGGGAACATTCTGTACTCCATTTTTGCTAAATAATTTTTTCAGTAAAGGTATTTTATTAGGGTTTTTCCTGCTTGTCTGTACCTGAATAATCTGGTTTGCCATCCTTTGGTCATTTTGCATGGTTAACATTGGTCCTTTCTTAATGTTCAGACTGGAAAAATTGATATGCCAGGGCCTGTTTCTGTACTCAGTTCTAGCATGACTTCATGCTAGTTCAGGTAAATACTGTAAAAGTTATTTTGAGCATATGGTGGAGTAGATTAGACAGAGGTTTAAGGTAAAATAGAAAGATTCAAACACTATTTATTTTGGTAGGTAAGAGTCCACATATTAACATCTGTGGTTTTTTTAAAACCTCTTTATACATACAGAGTAATGTGAGGTCTTGTATTTTAATCATGCAGCATGAGGCTTATTTATTTATTTATTTGGTGGTAGGTATATGTAAATATGGCTTCTGCTCTATCCTGAATCACGAAACAGCCCATTGTTACCCTGCTGGAGAAAAGTAAATCTGTCTATATTTCTTTTTCAATGACAGGGATGTTTAGGCAAGGTTGTACTGCTTTCAGAGTCATCACACCAAATATAGATGAAGAGGCTTCGATGATGGAGGATGTTGGAATGCAAGATGTTCACTTCAATGAAGTAAGTAAACATAAAGGTGTTAGAATTGATGCACATGGAAGTGCTGGGATTTTTTGCAAGTTTTATGTTTCAATCAGAAGGCTGACTAATATGAGGGATATAAGAATTGTTTTCTTAGCCACTGTAGTTATTCTGAAACTGAAATAAAAAATGTCTATGTGCCACCTTTGGAGAATTTACTATATACATGTATTTTAAATAAATCACTGGTACATCAACTCAACACCACTTTTGGAATAAATGGGGGTTTATGCTATTTGACTGGATGAACACTAATGTGGCTTACTTATTAGAGTCAGCAAAATCTGTTCCTTTTAAAACTGACTTTGAGTGTTACTACACCAGCAATCGTGAAAATATATTCACTGTTTTTTCTGTTTACAGTTTCCCTAAGCAAATATGCCATAACAATGAAAGTGGTTTTACTGACACCAGACTTGTGTCCATGTGTTTTTTCTGGCTTAAGTTTTGCTATTTGTGTCTTAGCTGATCCATCTGTGCTGGCTCTACGGTACATTTTACTAGTAAAAAACCTGTATGAAAATATGAATAATCTTGCTCTTGAAGGGCTGTGTACACACTGTGTATTTGCTGGGATAGTTGGGAAAGAGAGGGATGGACCATTATGGCAGTAGCTGTGTTGGAAAAATCCCTGGTGTGTAAGCATAATTGTACAATAAAAACATTTTTCTTTTGTGTCTTTAGTTAATGTGTGGTGAAACTGGATGACAAAACTATTTGTGCTAATTGAGGATGTGCTAATTTAGGAGGAACAGATGAAAGACTGAGTGTTTTAAGCCTGGGTTTAGGTCTAGGGTACTTGTGTTTTAGCCCTAAGTTCTGGTACTATTGTTCTACAGCAACAGAAATTGTTGACTTGCCTTTTTCTGGGAAGGTGGGAGTTTGAATTACTTGAAATGAGAAATACAGTGCTTTTTTCTTTCCATTGACACCCAGTAGCAGATTGTGTTGTGGTTTGGTTTGTTTGTTTTTTTAATTTATGTGCTAAATTTTTAAATCACTGATTTTCCTGATCCAGCATGGAATTTAGCATGTTAGGCAAAGTAAAATGCAAGCTGTTCTAAGTTAGACGAGAGTAGGAATTGTAGTGAATACTGCTGATGGAAAGTTTTGTTTGAAATTCTTGTCAGTGTTTCCCTGCCAAACCATTTGTCAGAGCTAAATTCTTTTGTATTTTTTTTTAATTTGGAACGTCTTTGTCCTTTTTCTCATTAGTCAGTCCCTGCAAAAGAATATACTGCTTTTTCTGGGTCATTGACCCCTACACAATTTTATTTCCATCTCTCAGTATTTTCTTGGAACGGAAGTAAGCCAAGAATGAAATTATAAGCCTGTAGAGCTTGCAGAAGGATCAAACCAAGCCAAATTTCATTCTTCCCTGCATGCAACCCTTTTTAAACTTAACCATGTAGTAATCTAACTGGAAAAGCTAATCTAATTGAAAAAACTTACCATTTTTCAGATAACTTCTAAAATTTATCTAAAACATGAGAAGAGTCATAATAGAGAAGAAGTAATAATATTAATAAAGAGTAGTAATAGGGAAGAACTGTTTGCTTAGTAGACTAAAAATCATGGCTAAATTATGATTATTAGTATTTTATGGAAGTACTTCAAACAGGTAATCTAGCTGCATCAGGAATAGGAAGATATTTATTTATGAAGTATTTCCTTAGTGTATTCATATGTAAGTAGAATTGTATTTGTCTAAGAAAAAAAATGATATGACAGATCAATTTGGTACAGAATTCAAAAGTCAGAAACATATTTTTCAAGCTGAATTTTACTACTACTGAGCAAAACAATGCTCTAATGGGAATGCTTCCTGTATGTGGTAACAAGTCATATGGAATTTCTCTCTTAAAACTTGAGATTTCCCTGTTTGCTAGTTACTTTGGAGATAAATCTCCTAAAGAATAAAAAGGAAAAAGGAAAAAACACAGTATGCGTGTTGTATTAGAGGACTGAGTCAAGAAGCGAAGTGGATTTTTTCCTTTTTACTTGGCATTTTTGGAACCCCATCTCTAATCTTGCATCTAGCACTGACCCCCAAAAGTAAAGAGAGGTATTAACAAACTGGAAAAGTCCGTCTCCTGAGGTGGTTAATAGAAGAATCAGACTTTTCCAAGAGGTGCACCATTAAAGAGCAAGAGACCGTTCTCACAGGTTACATGGGAAACTGATTGGATATATGGAAAAATACTCTTCCCAAGAGAATGGATAAGCATTGAAACAGGTGGCTCAGAAATGTTGTGTTCTTTTTCTCCCTCCTATCAGCTCTCCCTCTTGAAGCTCTTTATGTTCTTTTCCTGTATGCAAACAAAATTTAACTGCTTTGCTACATTTGGGTGCCCTCTAGTGTCTGAGTTAAGACTCATGACATATAAAACTGTTTGTGGACATCCCTTGTGGTCCATCATGACACTGGTCTTTCAGTTCTCACCACTTGGTTGCTGGGGATGGAGATATGGCAGTCTGTCCAGACTAGGGGAAGGAGGAGGTGTTTAAGCTCTGTTGCAGCACATGGATAAGGGTAGCATTTTTTCAATCTCTTTTTTCCTCTCAGTGTTAAATTTGGCTTTTCATAGTGATACCTTTTTGTTGTCTTAGTCCTCTACCAAAGGGAGGAGGTGGAATAGAGTAGCATTAGATCCTTTCTAAGAATAAAAGCAATTTCTTCCAGTTTCTGACTTCACCACTATGATGTAAGAATGGCACAAGAAGATCTCAAGAGTATCTAAAAGAAAAATGCTGTTTGTGGTAAATATAAAGAGTACATATATACACTCAGACCATTCTATCTTGTTTTGTTTCCTTTGCAACTTTTGATTGCCACAATAATTTAAATCACTATGGTTACATAATTTTGTTATGAGGCAGCATCTTCCTTTGCACTGGGAATAACTTTGATGCAATGATTTGCTGTGCTTTTCATGAGTACTGAATTGTTTTCCAATGTGTTTCCAAATATAGGATGTGCTGATGGAGCTGTTGGAGCAGTGTGCTGATGGACTCTGGAAGGCAGAACGCTATGAACTCATTGCTGACATATACAAACTTATAATTCCCATTTATGAAAAACGGAGAGATTTTGAGGTACTAAATTTATCATAAGTAAATCTGAGCAAGAAAAAAAAATCCTGAATTTTCTAGTGTACCTGCGTGGCACATTGGACATCACAGAACAAGAGTATTAAAATTGTAACTGAAATTCAAATGTGTAGAAATTTTTGTTTTAATTTTAAATAATTTCTTTAAATATAGTTACAAATTAATCTTGCATATTATCATTCTGATACAAGCACTAAACCTATTACTGCTGTTCAATGAAACAATGTTTTCAGTTGTTACTAACCACAAGGATGTAAGTTATTGTTGTTTTAAGATAGGAAAGTTCTGCATTATTCTTTTACCTTGTTATCGTATTCTTCTATTTTTAGAGGCTTGCTCATTTATATGACACTCTTCATCGAGCATACAGTAAAGTTACAGAAGTTATGCATACAGGCAAGAGACTGCTGGGAACTTATTTCAGGGTAGCATTCTTTGGACAAGTGAGTATAACTTGCTTTCATTTGTCTGCTCTATACAGTAAGAAAAACCTGAATTTATTTTACAAGGTATATTATTTCATCACCTGTACTGATACCATGACATAAAAAGCACAAGAAATGTGTTCTGTAGGGAATAAATGGCATCAGTAATGACTTTTAAAACATTTATCAATTCCAGTAAAATTCTTATTCTTTTCCTCAGTAAATGTTTTGCCTTTTTTCCTTTCTCTTCTTTTATTTACTACCTTAAGGCAGCGGTAAGTTTTCTATAATTTCGGTCCTTAGCAATGCATCGACTTAATGTCTGTAGTGCTACAGTGTGGTTTGCAAGGCTGCTTCTTAGATCGGTATGCATTAATAACCATTGCAATTCAGAAAATAACATCAGGTTCCATTTAGAGAGCAGATCACTCTTTTCTCTGCATCAGTATTGCATGCTTGGGTCCGAAGTTCTGGCTGTGTATGGGACAGCTTCACGTCCTCTCCTCTATGTCTAGAATGCCTCTGTACCCGTACAATCTCACGCAGTATCCAGTAATACACTTTCGACATGCATAGAGCCCAGTTGCTTAATTGTTCAGCTGAGCATGGAGAATTGTAAAATACTCTGAGCAGTATAACTTTACATGTATTCTGTTGTCTTTTATAACCTTATAGCAATACCAGTTTACAGACAGTGAAACAGATGTTGAGGTAATTACAGTAACCGCTACAAAGCAAGCAATGCAGTAAAAACTACTGCATTTCACCTTAGTTTGGTGTGGGTATTTTTGTCAATCTAGCCTGTGTTTATACATGATATGTTGTGCTTTTCTATTTTGTCTGTTGCATTTATGACAAAAATATTTATTTTCTGGTTTCAAACATGAACTCAGACATGGCTTGTTGTTTTAAACCAATGACCTGTTTCACTTTCCATGTACTCTATTGTGCATTTAGTTATAGTTTTAAAGCCTTCTGTAATAAAATAAAGAAATACATATCAATATAGTAAAACATAAATCTAAGATATTTGCATCATTAAATTTCATTTTCTGGAATTAATTTTTTGTTACCACATAAGGAAATTTTTTTATTGTAAACTGTTGCCAGAATACTCACTTATGAATCAGGTAGTCCTGTTGGGCAAGAATTCTGTTTTGGTGAGTGAAACAGTGCTGCAAGTTCACTTTTGAATAAAAGTGAAAGAAACTTATCTCAAAGGCTTGCCACACCATAAGATTGCAACAAACTTCTAAAATTTAAACTCTGTGTTTCCATTATCTTCCACTCATGTTGTAGTATAGAATTACATTTTTCTGTTGTTTTTTATTCTCTTAGGAAACCTTTTTTCTTAGATTTTAATTTCTTTTTATTTACATTTGCTTGAATAGCAATGTTAAATGTTTATGTTTCCTTTGAACCACACGCATTATGTCCATCTTAATCATTGCCTTATATGTTTTTTTCCCCAAGATTTTCATTACTTCATTTTTTACAGGGTTTCTTTGAGGATGAAGATGGAAAGGAATATATCTATAAAGAGCCTAAACTCACGCCTCTTTCAGAAATTTCTCAAAGACTCCAAAAACTCTACTCTGACAAATTTGGATCTGAAAATGTCAAAATGATTCAGGATTCTGGCAAAGTATGATTTTTATTCTCTCTAAAAAAATATAATATAGTACTCACACTAATTCACTTGAAATACTGTGGCATCACTGTCTGTTGCTCATTTAACACAGAGGAATATCAGTCTAAAAACTCTACTGTTTGAAAAGCATGACAAAAATATTACCTCATACAAAGTTTGCCTTTTAAAAGAGCAACCAAAAGCTTAATTTCTTTAGTGTTGCCTCTCAAGACAGTAATTGTATATTAGAACAAATTTGGATTATGATCATCTTCTGTGTTAACTTTAGCTGTATTTCTTGCCCATTCATTCATAGTCGTTCTTTGGAAATTTTTCTCTTTTCTACACCTCAGCCTCAGACTTTATGGTGATTTTGTCCTCAGTCTCAGACATTATTTTCTCTTATTATAATTTCCTGGCTCTTTTGATGCTCCTTCTATCAGTAAAATCAAAAATTCTGTGCCTCCTGGCCTGAAAGTTCAGCAAGGGTGGGCATTTCAATATGAGAACTTTAAAAGGAGAGGAGGACTTAATGCAAGGGCTGGGTTTAGTGTTCACGAGTGATTGAAAAAAACAAAACACAAAACCAAACCAAAACGAGCAAAAAAAAAATCCATAATATGTTATAATGCATCTAGTTGTCTTGTCTTCCTAATATTTAAAAACTGAATGCAGGAAACCCCTGTGAAGGCACGAAGATTTGCTATGTTTTCAGTAATTCAAAGGCTGAGAGACCAAATTTAATTTCTGAAAGTTGTGTGACTCCTGTTAAATTCACTTTATTCACAATGTAGCTATTTGATTTTCTTTTTTGGTCCTGTTTTTAAGGTAAACCCTAAGGATTTAGATTCAAAATATGCATATATTCAAGTTACACATGTAATTCCATACTTTGAAGAAAAAGAGTTGCAAGAAAGAAAAACAGATTTTGAAAGGACTCATAACATTCGTCGCTTTATGTTTGAGATGCCTTTTACTCAAGCTGGGAAAAGACAAGGAGGAGTAGAAGAACAGTGTAAACGACGGACTATTTTGACAGGTAATTGTTGACTGGAATGCTTTGATGGAGGCATTTGGTCAAATTCTGTTCTGTTTGGGGTTTTCCATTTCACTAATTAAGGCCTTTACAGCTGTCAGCTAAAACTCTTTCCATATTTTTCATATTTTTATCTGGGTTTTTAGATTGGTTTCTTCAATGGAGAATCCTCAAAATTACTATTTTGTTTTCCTTAACCTTCAAGAATTGTGAATCTTGTTCTTAGAAAAGACTGTTTTGTATTTTGTCTCTGTTAAGTGTGAGTTTCTGTATTTACGTAGTTGTAAAAAGAAGTAAATGACTTTATAATGTTTCCTGTCCATGGCCATTACTTGTGAGGAAATAGTACAGCTTTGCTATTATTTTGGATACTTCCCTTCTTTGAGATGTGTGAAAGATAAGCAATTCTCTTTACAGTTCTCCTATGAATTACATTCCAGTGGTTTATTTCTTTGTGGTTATTAGTAGCAGAAATGACAGTGATCTTTCTTTCCTGTGGTGGGTGTAAAGCTGTGCATATTTACATTTTCAGTGTTTTGTTTCCCTGTACGTTTGGTAGTATTTCTAATTATAGAAGTTAGTCAATTGGGCAACTAATTACATCAAAATGAGATTTTAGCATAAGATTCTCTCAAAACACACCTTATTCAAAAACCTTTTCCTAACTGTAGTAAACTTGTTTCTGTCCGTAGCTATACATTGTTTCCCATACGTGAAAAAGCGCATTCCAGTAATGTACCAGCACCACACTGATCTAAACCCAATTGAAGTAGCCATTGACGAAATGAGTAAAAAAGTTGCAGAACTCAGGCAGCTTTGCTCTTCAGCTGAAGTGGATATGATCAAATTGCAGCTGAAACTACAGGGGAGTGTCAGTGTTCAGGTAA
Source organism: Hafferia zeledoni (assembly GCA_035583235.1). NCBI lineage: Eukaryota > Metazoa > Chordata > Aves > Passeriformes > Thamnophilidae > Hafferia > Hafferia zeledoni. The sequence goes on along the minus strand of JAWWEV010000001.1, from coordinate 78,996,488 downwards.
GACCTTTGTCATGCAGCTATTTCATTTGCTTCTGGCCCTGAAAAATTATAGAAGTAGCATTTTGTAACTAGTTTCTTTTCTGTATGTTCAAGAATGTCCTAAATTAGAAATATGCTCATTGTTGGGAGTTATTTCCTGAATAGAAAAAGCAATAGCAGTATTTTATATAAACACTCATTGTAAGAGTTATATGAAAGATTCACCTCTGGAATGAAGATTAAGATTCATCTCTGGAGTCTATTGCAGTCTGAGCCCCGCCAGGTTTTGGTGTAAAGCTGAAACTACAACAAAATAGTGGATCAATAGGAGGATGAATGAGCATATTTTGCCTAGCTGGAGGTCTGCCCGCAGTAGGTGCAGCATATTGTCTTAAGATCCCTATGGAGATGAAGAGAGAGTGACAAAATACAGGATAAGTTAGTAGTAGAAAATCTCACTATGCAACATTTCTTTTTGCCTAAGGAAAGCAAGAACTGAATGTATAAAGAAACCATCAGACTCACAAAAATAGGGTACATACAACAGTTGTAGCATGTACCAGTCTATGTGGTAAGGATCTTCATAATGCAACCATGGAAGTGCTGCTCTGTTATTTTTAACTGATTCAAAACAAAGGAGCTGTAAACACAGTTTAAATGAACTGAAATGAACAGTTTTCATGTAGAACAGAAAAGAGAAAGGAAACAAACCCAGGTTCCAGAATCAGCAAGTTGCCAGGCTAGTGTTTGGGATGAGAAGGGAGGGGCTCTTACTGTTAATATAGAGGAATAATAGGGATGAGTAAGAAGTCACTAGATCCACTTTTCATGTAGCTGCCATAAGAGCACCATTAAATGTCTGTGAATTATTGCAGAATTTTCAGCTTGGAAAATTGTTTTTAATAGATAAGCAGACCAAAAAGTGGTAGATATAGCTCATTTTCACACGCTAATTTCATAAGCAAAGATGACAGATTGGCAGTACTTGCAGTTATTTTGCCACATCATGGACATGGTTTCTTACAGGAACAGGTTCTTACAAGTTACTGGAGAGACCTCTCCTGCTCTTATGTTTCAACTCCAGCAATTTTCTTGTTTTCTAAGTCCAGCTTTTTTGAAATCAGTGTGTTCTCATAAGGTAATCAAATCCAATTGACACATGCAGTACCTGTTATTGCTGAAACAATGTCAGATAACTGACTCTTTTTTAATTCTTATTCTTTTTAGGTTAATGCTGGTCCATTAGCATATGCAAGAGCTTTCTTAGATGACACAAACACCAAAAGATATCCAGACAATAAAGTAAAGCTACTAAAGGAAGTTTTTAGGTATGGTGTGGTGGGTTTGCTTTTTTTGAGGGGTGAGGAAAAACAAGAAAACATTTACTTTTTATTCTAGAATCATGACATAAGAATATTTTAAAAACTTTAAACTTTTATGTTCTGATTCCATTAAAAACATACTTTAATCTGACATTTTAAATCAGTATTTTAGGTTTCTGATTGAGAACTTCTTTATTTTCTCTAAATCAGGCAATTTGTTGAAGCCTGTGGCCATGCTCTGGGTGTAAATGAACGACTTATAAAGGAAGACCAGTTGGAATACCAAGAAGAAATGAAGGCCAACTACAGAGAAATGGCAAAAGAGCTTTCTGAAATAATGCATGAACAAGTATGTGCTAAAATTGAGTTATACATACCATCGTTCAGAATATAACTGTAGCATGAAAACAATAGGGAAAATGTATTTAATGCTTTATGTATGTAATGCTTTTTTCTTTCTATTGGAGTATAACCATGACATGAAATGGTGGACCTGAACTCTTTTTCTGTTTGTGAATTTTCTTGGCATCAGCTTGTTTTTTTGTAGGCAAAGAAGACTACAGTAAAGATAAAACAAATTTAATTAAATTAATATATATCACTTATACTTTGTATGTATGGTTACAGAGGTCTCTATTCAGTGACCCAAAAAACTAATTTTAGCTTTTATTTCCTGTAAGTATACAGGTAACTGTAGGGGGATTTGGTCTGAAAGCTTAGCCCATTTTCATTAGATTTTGGAGATACAAACAGTTACTTTTGCAAAAGAGCTGAACATTTTTCAGGAGGTATTTCACTACATTTTCTTGAGGGAAGTCCACTACTGACAAGACAGAGATATGGGAGAAGGAAAACCAGAACTCTTGTGAAGCAAGATGTAGGACCTCGCTTCTGGTTTGCATAGTAGAAATGTCTCCTGACTTCAAAGACAATGATACTATTTCCAGGAGGAGAAGAAGGGCTGCAGTTTCATGCTTGATTCCTGCCTTCTTGACATTTTTGCTCATCATATTCATCACTTCAGGTGTTTTTTTCATTCACTGTTACCTGTATAACCTTTTGCCAGAGCCACAGAATGGTTCATAGTTCTTAACCCTCTGGGTTTCTGGCCCACAAGAAATAACTGTGTTTTCTGATAAGAATTTACCTTTCAAATACACAGATCTATGAGACTTCCTTAGATGTATGACCATAATAGAAACTTTTCTCAGTCTGAGAACTTCAAGTCTGCACAACCAGTTGATACAAGTAGGAGCTCTCAGTTTCTCTTGTCCAGACAAAAAAACTGTAGGCTTTACTTAGAGATCAAATTGTACAGGAAAAATCAAACTTGAGACCTACCTGAATTATTCAGTCTATCTGATATTTAAACACTCTGGTAATATTCAACCTTTTTTTTCAGGATTGCATCCTTTAGATGTACAATGACTTTATCCATTTACTATTTTTTGACATCTCTCAGTTACTCTGTTATTATCCAAGAAATACTTGCTCAGAAAACTGGTCAGCTTGGTGGTGTAACAGCTCACCTGTAGGCTTATCTAAGAGAGATTTGTCTTTATTCTAGCCTTGCTTAGGTGGTGTCCAAAACCTCTGTGGCAACATTTTTCTGTTCAGAAATGTGTTGCTTGTCTGAAGTTCACTTCTCGTACATTCTTGCTCTCCATGATTTCCTGGTGTGGTTTTCTCAGATTCTGTGCTGTGAGTAGCTCTGTGATATGATATAATTATGGTGAAGCACTTGAATATGACAAGCACATAGGCTTGATTTCCATTCTCCTATTTTGATATCCTATCACAGAGAAGAGCTTACAACAAAACTAACTCTTTTCAACCACCAATGATAAAGAATATTGTGGAACAAAGTTTATAGGAAGTGATACCATTTTTCCAGACTTCGTGTGGTTGAGGGGTTTTTTTTCATAAAAAATAATATTTCAGAAAACAGTTTTGAAAGATCTGTGGAAAAGAAAAAGAAATTGCTTATCTGACAATAATGGGATGGTTTGGCTATATTTATTGAAAAGAAAAAAGTAGAGGAGGGTTTTTGAAGGAGGATAACTGATTGGAAAGCTGATTAAGATGAACAAGGTACATGAAAGAATTAGACAGCTGTAGAGAATACCCCTTTGGAAGAGAGAGGCAAGTGTTTTGCTCAAGTAATTTGATGATAAATGCAAAATTACCATTCCCCTGGCATAGGAAAAAGTGAAGGAATATAATGACAATTTGTACCCAAGAAAAAATACTTTGAACTCAGTGCAAGATTTGTATGTTTAAAAAATGCTAAAGTATGTGAGTTTCCAAAGGCTGACAATAAGAAAATGCATGTAATGTCTGAAACTTAAGGAGTAAATTACATTGCCCCTTCTCTTTGTTTACTTTTAGGCAAACAGCTGATACATATGGTAGTGTGAGCAGAATATCAAAGTACATCACTGACTGCAGTAATGTGTACTAATAGCCTACCACCGGGTTCTTTTTATACAAATGTTGTAATTAGTTGTAAATTATCAAAACATGCAGCGTTGGTGGTGGTTTGGTTTGGTTGGGCTTTTTGTTGTTTTGGTTTTTTTTTAATTAGACTGATAGCTCCCCTGAAGGCTTAGAAACATGAGGCTCTTTCACTGAAATCTTTAACAGTGTCACCTTTATGTGCCTACCTATTGCTGTTCTGGTAAAAATAGCTTTGCATAGCGTTTTTTCTAATGTTACTGAATAAACTATTAGCTGTATTGCAACACTGGGTGTTTAACAACTGCAAAAATTTTGTTATAAGATACATATAAAAGAATCTTAACACATTTTTCTTTTTTTTCTTCTCTGTTGCTTGCCAATATGATCAGATGGGATGGTAATTAGTTTTCTCTACTTCTCTAAGTTGTCTAATCTTTACATAATACCTTTTTTTTTTTTTTTTTGCAATATGCCTAATCTTAGCATCAGTATGTTTTTAAGCTATTAAGCATGGAAGCTTTTTGGTGCTTTGGTAGCTTTTCATAAGAAAGACATGCTCAAATCATACCTCTAAGGTTAAAAAAGGAAAACCAAAAAAGGGCAAACAGTGAGCTTGTTGTCACTGTGAGCCTCCTTTTGAAAGTTAACAGGAGGAATGAGAGAAGCTATCTAAGCATCCTCCACAGAGGACAGTGTGATACCTAAGTTGGAGAAATAACTACTGCCCTAAGTCTAGTAGAGGGTGGCTGAAAAGAGTAACCAGCCTTAAAAAGTTCTATGCAATTGAGAAAGTACTGGGAGGTTGAGTTGATAAGCAGCACAGCATGAAATTGGTTAGCTGTTTTATGAATGCCTGTGTTATTTTGTACCATTTTGATAATTATCTGTTTTTCATTTTAAGATTACTCCGGTTGAAGAAAAGGCCAGTGTCATACCTAACTCGCTACACATTTTCAATGCCATAAGTGGAACCCCAACAAGCACAACAGTTCATGGGATGCCCAGTTCCTCTTCAGTTGCATGATTGTTTTGTAAAGGAGAGTACGTTGGTTTCTTTTAAAGTTTGTGGATTTGATTCATTGTGTGCAAACTCAGGATGATCTTGAAGCTAAATGTTGGGCACGTGCAAGCTGCATAATTCACATGAATGTCTGAGCACACTTAGCAAATAGCAGTTACTGGTAATAGTCTTTTAGAGTAAGGGAGGCACACATATATTTTTTAATCTTGCTGGTAAAATTTAAAAGTGTTCACAATGTCATTGCAGAAGTGTGTGTTGGAAAATTATAAAGTTGACGTTAGCTTCTGTTTTTCATTAGAAAGTATTATTAAAATGAATTGCACATTACAAAAAGGTGTTGTGGGATGTAATTTTGCAGATATGTAACATTCAGGTGTTCTTTTTGTGTATGGCACATAGAGATTTCAAGTACAAGAACTATTTTGGGGCTAGACAGAGACACTAGTTTTTGGGGTTTAATGGAACTGACAATAGTAGTTTTTGTACCATTTGGCAAATTGTTGTGCTTTATTTTATACCTTGTTGCATTTGGAGGTATGCGAGCTTAGATCTTACTAAACAACTAAATACAACCAAAGGTCTGTATTAATGAACACTGAATTATACTACAGTATCAATAGTAGTAAACTGTTATGTACATATTGTTTGTTAATACAGTCCGTACAGTCTGTACATAAATGTATTACATTTCTAATCATTTTTTTAATATTCATACCAGCTCTTACCATTCTGCTTTCAGTTTATTTTGAAAATCTGCTCATTCCAAGTATATGGAGACTTTACAGTTCATTTATTCCTGTATATAAATAAGTGCAATATAAAGATGTATACAGTCTTTGCTATGTTAGGTTTATATGCAGTTATTAAAAGAAAAAAACCTTTTTGCCAAAGCAATGGAGTATGTAATTGGTAATCATGGTTACTGTGGTAAATGGTGGTATAATTTAAAGCTTTTTCCATATTCTTTTAAAACATTAATTTAGTAATTTTATATTTGGGGGAAATAAAGGTTTTTAATTTTATTTAACTGGAAGCACTGTCCTGCTGTAATTAAACATTCTGTACTACATCTATATTAAAAGGAAAAAGGTAGTTACTTTTCTCACTGTGTACTGTTTTTTTTATTTATTTTAGATTTATCTCTGACATTTGGGAAATATGAAAGCTTGATTAAAAAAAGGCTTTTTGCAACTTGAATTTGACATGAGGTGCAGACTTGTCTAGGGTTTATTTCATACTCCTTGTCAGTAAAAGGAATTTAGCTTATTAGTTGAAATATCAATCTGAAGTCCATTACATTTGACACAAGCAGGATGTTGCTCTAACTACAGGTTTTTACTCTCCAGGACAGTTAATATTAGGAAGTCTTCAAAACTTTTTTAGGAAGTTTTCTAAAATATGACAGTAGAAATCATCTTTTCCTTATGACATAAGGTTCCTGTCATTTTCTGTAGTGTAGCATGAATCACGTATGTTGTTGTTACTCATCAAAGGTTTTCCCAAAACAGCTCATCCTGGCAATGAAATGCTGAATAACTCTGTTTTTCCCAATTATGTTTCTGAAACAAAATTTCTGTTTGTTTAAAATTTTCTTCCTTGAAAAGGCAAAAATCAGAGATAAACACTTCTAGACAGTGAACTCATAACACTGTGTTAAAAAGCAGACCCCTTTCTTCCCCTCTGTCCTCTGTGCTTTACACTTTTGTTCATTTATGGAAATCAGTGTAGGAACACCTACCTCAAAAGGTTTTTCGTTATTAGAATATATCCTGTGAAGTTGTTTTGCCATTCAGGAAGATTTCTGTATCCATGTATTAACAGAAATTGTGTACATCATGATGGCTTCTTTCAATTACCTCCCTTTTTCTAATTTTTTCCACTTTTCCCTGGGAGAAAAACTGACAATTTCTTACAGCTGTAAAATACTTTTGGAACTGAGACCTCAATTGGATGGAGTTGTGTCTGCCAACCAACCTATAAATGTAGGATGTATTCAGAATTGAATATGCATCTATGTGTATGTATATATACATCTAAATATGTGTGTAGCCATTTTGCTTACTTGCTATAAGTTAGCCTATGAAAAACAGCAAACTGTAGTTGAGAAATACTGCTGTAGGTTTACATAGGGTTGCATTAATGATTAACATGTGTTCAACTCTATAAACAAAATGTGTATAGACTTAATCTAATGTCATGCATTTATATGAGGGAACACACCCTCTACTGTTTTGGTTTTATATCTACTAAGATTATAATTGTGGGGTTTTACCTCATGAATAATTCCTTCTGTACCAGTTTCCCATCTTTGTTGTTACTTCTGCAACATGTAAATTAAGTACCCAGTATGGGTTAATGTATTTATAAGGACTTGGGCTCTGCTGGTTTGGGAATAGGGTTGATTTTTCTTCACAGTAGCGAGTATGGGGCTGTGTTTTGGACTCGTGCTGCAAACAGTGTTGATAAGACAGGGATGTTTTAGCTGTTGCTGAGCAGCTCTTGCACAGAATCAAGGCCTTTTTTGCTTTTCACACTGCCATGCCAGTCAGCAGGCTGGGGATGCACAGGGAGATGGGAGGGGTCACAGCCAGGACAGCTGACCCAACTGACCACAAGATTATCACAGACTATATCACGTCATGCTCAGCAATAAAAACTATGGAGAAAGTTTGCCAGAGCAACAGTTACTCAGGGGCTGGCTGAGTATTGGTCAGCTGCTGGGAAGCAGTTGAAGGGGTTTTGCATCGTTTCTTTTTCTTGGTTTTCTTTTGGGATTTTTTACATATTAAACTGTCTATTTTAACCCACAGATTTTCTCACTTTTACCCTTCTGATTCTGTCCCCTCTCCCACTGTGGAGGAGAGAGTGAGCAGCTGGGTGAAGTTAAACCACAACAGTCCTTTTTGGCACCCAGGGTCGGGCTTGAAGGGTTTGAGATAGCAGATTTGACCACAGCGTGTTAGAGGAAACTGATAATTATTATCTGTTTAACAGTTGCTGGTCACAGTGTTGATTTACTTGTTCACAGCATTGGTTTATCTAATCACTGCCATGCTCCCTATTTTTTTGCTGTACATCAAATTCAAGAGCTTGTTAAAGGCTGGATTTGACTTCTTCCATTTGCTGTGCAGTGTATTGTTTGGTTGTGTTTTGCCTGGGAAAACTCTGATAAAAGCACTGGCCTTGAGCCTAATCTGGTATTTGGGCCCTGCATTGTTGCCTTCACTGTTTGTCAGGAACTATTTCACAAAGACAATGAACAATTGCACATTTTCCCTTTTCTCCTCCAAGAACAAATTGGTGGATGAAACAAAGAATGGCACCTTCCCCTTCTTTTTCTGTGGGGTAGGTATTTTCTCCTTTTTTACAAAAACTCTACAGTATCTTGAGCATCCTTTGGTAACTAAAGTATTCCTAGTAATATATTTCAAGAATATGTTTTCCCCTTTTCCCAGGGTTAATCAGCTATTCAGGAACATCACATGGGGGTATGTCCTGAGGCAGTGTGGGTGTGGGTAGCAAGGGAAAGTATGGACAGGCACCTACAAGGGTTATTACCTCTGGCAGTCTGGGACTTCACCCCTGAACAAGTGCAGGAACTTGAAGAAGTGATCAAATATTTGAAAAAATGATGCCCTGGCTATGTCAGAGACATAACTTACCACTCTGCCAGGCTGCCATATGCCTACCTAGCGCTATTTGGAAACCTCAAGGGCAAGAGAGCTTCTCTGGATCTGAAGACACACAAACAGACACTGTGTGTACGCCAGAGACCCAGCACGCAGCTGTATCAGCCTGTACTGATATGGTGCATCGTGCACTGCAGGGAAGAGGAAGTAAAGTCACAGGAATGAGGAGGCAAGTTGGGCTTAAGGACAGTAGAGATGAGGGCTGTAGGGATAAATCATGAAACTGTGCCTCTCCAATTCATATGCTTCAAAAATCTTTTTTCAAGGTGCTGAGTGTGCTCTATTTTACTGTTGCCTCAGTTACATACATAACAGCAACGTGTAATAGTGTCCTGGGGGTCTTTGCAATTAGGACTCAGGCTGGCCATGGTAAGCAGAAAATTAAACCTAACAAAAATGGTATAAGTATTTTTTAAAATAGTATTTAATTAAATGGAATTATTTCAGATAAAGGTGTATTTAGACAAACATGGCTATTAATGAAAACACTAGTCTAGTAAATGAGGCAAGGTTTTTTCTTAAACCCAGTTTCTTTTATCTTTGTTTTCTTTTTGAGAAGTCTTCAATACATAGAAGACATGTAAGTCACTGTCTATTGTGAAGGCCATCTGGTGAAGTTTGGGAAGACTACTGTTCTGTGGCTTTTTTTGAACTGAAAAAACCTCTAATTGTGCTGGGACAAGTGATCCTGAGATTTCTTGGACAAGGGGAGATTTATGCAAGTGACCATTTTAACACCTTTAAATATCTGAAGGTGGCTTTTTCCTTTCCAAAGTATTATACTGAATGTATAATGAGTTATTTTGAGACCAATTAGACTCTAAACATCTTTTGGTCTTGACACAAATAACTAATTAAAATTATATCTAGTGACTAGGCAGTATTTCCCATTTAAGTTAACTGTAGCAGCTTTTAGGGGTTTTTTCTGGCATTTTCTGCTTAAGGAAAAGTTTTATAATTTCTTGTTTCTATGCAAAACTTGCCATTCTTTTGGGGGTTTTTTCCTGCAAAAACAAGGTGTGATTGATATTAGTAAAATACCTTGGAAATGCTACACCTTGGTTAGCTGCTTGTTGTTAATGATGAAGAAACAGATTTTTTCTAGCTGCATGGTTCTGTCTTGCTATTTGGATTGTGCAGTGACAGATTAGCTAGTTGGAAAGCAAGAAAAGAGGAGGGCAGAGGGGTTTAGGTAAATAATCTTTCACTGTGAATCTTTAGAGCATCTCTGATTTATTGTATGATTCTCTCCGTCCTGTAAGATTCATTGACACCAGATACCTGAACAGCAGGTGTAGCTTCCTGGGATGGGGGGTTTTGTAGCTAGTGCTGTGTAATCTGTTTGACACTGTGATATCAGACTCCCAAAAGCATGAATGTTTTGACATGACAAATTAAGATAGAGAACATGAACATTGTGAACAAAATTGGCAGAACTGCAGCTGAGGCTCATGTCCCGAAATAAATATTCTTTTAAATCAGTTTAGTGTCTATGTAATATTTTAAGAATTGGTATAAGGTTTATGCAGCTTTACACAAACGTAATTCTCAAATTAATGAAAGTGAGACATCAGATTATTTCCAAGCATATGAGGGAAAGATGTCTGCTATTCTAGAGCAGACTATACAAGACAATGCTGGTAGCCACTGAATAAGTAAGTTTAAGTTGGCATTTAGTGTTTGAAAAAAAAAGGATCCTGAAGCCTGCAAGAAATCTGAACAGAAAGTGACTGCATTGTTTTGCTCCAGTCAGTGTTATTATTAGCACAACTACCAAGACAGAGGTGAAATTTCTGATAGAGCTGGTAAGTAACATGTTTTTTTCAGAGGCTTGGACTGTAAATGGAAGATACAGGAAGTTCCCAAGGTCATACAGATAACTGTAAGAGAAGGACCTTAGTTAAGCAAAACTATTCAATTAATTGTTCATTTTGTAACTCTCTGAACTCTGAACATGGCTCGGGGAGGGACAAGTTCAGAGCAGTATTTCATTTAGTGAAGGTTTTAGTAACCACATAAACCATAGCAGTCAGTAACAAGGCACTAAATGGACCAATGCCTTTTGTAATTGGTCTAATGAAATGAAAGTATTCTCAGTGTAACTACATAGGTTTTTAAAAGGCCTCTGACAGGACAGAAAATTTCTATTCATCAACAACAGCTTGTTGAAGTTATTTTTTTCAGATTGCTTAAAGCTTTTTTCTTGCATTTTTTCTTGTGCTGGATCCTTGTTCTGCATCCATAATTTGAAACTGCTGAATATTTTCTCATTAAAGTGTGCTAGAAGACCATAAAAATATATACACAATGAAGCCTTGAAAATATTTTATTTGGATGTGCCTAGAGAAATTATGTGACTGTGTTTTTTTTTTCATTTATTTACTTGAGAAAGATAGGGGAGGTGACACCCTACACTAAAATGGTTTGTTATCTGTTTTGGAAATACCGGTAACTCCAAACCATAGGAATGGAAATAGAAAAAAGCTGGTAAAGCACTAGGCAGCAATGTGTTGGTGAAGAGCTGTGTTGTTAAACTGCGCTCTCAGAACTGGATGATTAACTTGCCGTGCACATCTGCAGGGGAAAATGACTCACAAGCTTTAGTAAAATATGCTTATAGAAAAGCTTTGTCTCTAAAAATACACAGCTGGTTTGGATCACAGATTCTTATCATGAAATAATTATCATACTGTGTTTTGGTGTGTATCTAGGATCCAATGATCAAAACTTGACTCTATTTGTTAACAACTGGCGAAGATAATCCTAAACCAAAAATTATATTTTTATTCCTCCTACAAATAAGTAAACCTGTTCAGCTTGTTAATTAAAGAAATGGATGGATGCAAAGCTATGACAGCAAAAGAAGAAATACTATTGCTTTTTGACAAGGCGAGGATAGTGATGAAATACTGGCACTTTAAAAAAATACAATATTTGAATACGAATAAGAGGAAATAGAAATTAAAATACAGAAAATTGCTAAGAAATTTCACATGTTGGTTGGAAAAAAATCTACCTGTCACAGATGAAGATATTAAGGCATTTTGCTAAAATGGTTGCTAGCTGCTTGCTCCACTACTAGGCAGGTGGTCAAAGGTCACATTGTGACAACATGTTCCAAGTGGTTATGTTCTGTCTTGAGAAACAGTGACATATTTTTGCATGAAGATAATTACATATTTCATAGCGCCCTTTTTAATCCAGCAGGAAGTTTGTTTTTATCATGTGTTCGGTATCTGCAGGCCTAAAAACTGAAACAAGACATAGTGAGAGTTGACAGAAAGGTGCTGGCTTTCTGACATTGCATCAAAACAGATCTCTGAGCGCAGAAATTTCAGAATAATGTTCATATCCCAGTATCAGAGAAAGCATGTGGGGGTTGATGATACACTTGTTGCCATGGTACTGGTGTGAAACACCACATTGGGAGATTTATTAGGAGATTCAAACAACAAGGAACAAAAATAGGCTTATATAGAAAATAGGTCTGGTCAAACAGCTGTCCTCCTTTGCAGAAACTACAAATTAGAGACTCTCTTGTAATTCATTGACTGTGTGCAGTATGAAATTAGTGTGACAAAATTCAACTCAAGACTAGAAGGAAAGGGAAGTTGCTATTGATTTTAAAAACTCGTCTCAGTCACTCGTGTTGAGTCTCATAGATTTCACTCAGTCATGTTTTCACACCCGCATACTCACAAGCACTAAGAAGCCCATGTCCAAGCAGCCATGCCAGGCAGCCTGGAGATCCCCATGGGAGACAAGGAACGGTGGGTGACTCTTGAGTAAGTGCCAGGTCTCTGGGATTCTTCCTTGGCAGTGCAAAACGTTTTTATCGTGCTGGTTTTGTCTGGGCTAGAGTTAATTTTCTTCACAGTAGTTGGAATAGGGCTGTGTTTTGCATTTGTGCTCAAACAATGTTGATAGCTCGAGGATGTTTTTTGTTATTGCTGAGCAGCACTTGCACAGACTCAAGGCCTTTTCTGCTTCTTGCCCCATCCCACCAATGTGCAGGCTGGGCATGCACAAGGATCTGGGAGGAGACACAGCTGGGACAGCTGACCCCAAGTGACCACAGAGGTATCCCATACCATATGGCATTGAGCTCAGCAGTAAAACTGGAGAGGAAGGAGGTTGGCCAGGGCAGCAGTTGCTTGGGGACTGGCTGGGCATCTGTCACAATTAGGCTTTTGGCAGCAGCTTTATTAGTTTGGGGCTTTTTTATCTTTGCTTGATTTTTTTTTTCTTTTTTTGGATAGGGTGTTTGGTTTGAGTTTTTTGTTTTATTTGTAAAACTATCTGAAGCTACAAGTTACTGTACTTTTACCCTTCCAATTCTCTCACCCATCCCATTGGGAGGGGGATAAGTGCCTGAACTTCAAGCTGGGGTTAAACCACAGAGCCACCCAGGGATTTATGTCCTTCAGCTAGTAAAATGTGACGTTCCATCATAACCTTGCTTACCTAATCACCATAAACCACAGGGAGGGTTGCTATCTCTTTGTTTCCTCATTTCAGTAACTTTACGGTCTTTTCTTCCTGCTGGGGTAACAAGCAGTGGACTGGCACATGCTGTGCTGGAACCCTGCTGCCATCCTCCTGCTATCAGATCTCAGGTCTTCTGCTGACAAGTCATCCTGCCATGGCCTTATCAGAGCTCAGGCCTCCAGGCCTTGATGCAAACAGCACATTCCTGAGCATTTACTAGTTTAATTGCTGTTAGTCATGTCCTTGCTTATCAATTCGTGCTTTTCCTTCAAACTGTGCTGCTGCTTATGCTTTCACAGAAATAATTCTCACTTGTATTTCATTCAAACCATTCTTAATGACTCAGTTTTGGCCTCCTGGAGCAGTATGGTATGAGGGGGCCACTGTAACATGTATTCAGATGCTCAAGTGCAGCCTGGCAAATTCTTTTGGATACCATTGATGGAAAATCAAAATGGGTTGCTTTCTACAAGACTTCCCAAACATACTGGTGTCATAGTGGTACTCTAACATTTTCACTGCTATTCCTAAAACAAGCTTTAAATTGCTGCCAATTTAAATTGCATGAAAGCAAAAGTGAATCTCTCTGATTTGAACTGCTCCAAACAAAACAAAGTCCTAATGTAGTTCTCTGATAAAGAGAACGAATGCAGCAAGTGGATGTAAACAACATATTGTAGTGGGTTTACCCCCTGCCCTACAGCACCTGTAAAACCATTGTGAAACCACTCTGCTACTGGGTGGACACTGGGGCTGAGGTTTTAAAACATTGAACTGAGGAATTTATACAAGAGTCGAAAAAATCCAAGTTCAAGGGATATATGGTAGAAGGTCTGGGGGATAGTGTTTCAACTTACCAAGTAGAAATCTGAGGAGTGTCCAATACAAAACCAGTCTTGCCAAAGTGAGTAGAGGATGCTGCAGGGCTTTTTAGTGTGATTAAAGAGAATGTAAGAGAGATTGGATCCCAAAGGAAGGCAAATTCAAATCAGAATCTTAATCCCCATTTAAAACTACATTGAGCACTATCAATGGTGCTGAATTCCAAAGGTCTGGGCACCTTCTCTCAGATATTTTTTACAGTAAGGCAATGCTGCTTATTTAATTACCTCTTCATCTCAGATATAGGTAACCTGTGAAACCTCTCCAAGCTAAAATCTCTCTTAGGTCTAAGTGCTAAAACCAGAACCTTAAATTCTGAAATCATTAGCTTAGTCTTGAGTTAATGTTAGTTACTGTCAGCTTGTTCTGTTTCATGGCTGTTTTATAACAGCATTCTGGAAAAGGACAACTGCAGTCTCTAACACGATAATTTTAGAAAATGGTGTTGTTGACTGGGTCTTTGCTTGGGGTAGGACACTGATACTTACCGAAAAACTTGTATTCAGCAGTCAGATTTCAGCCAGTTGTTAGTCACAGCAGAAGCTTGTACAAAAAGCACTAGTGAAGCAGTTTCTGGACAATTATGTGCTAATATTTGTAGTGTTTGAAGCAACTTGAAAATGCTCGTAAGTGAAAAAATGCCTGGGATGGTTGTTTGGGAGAACAGTGTGTTGCATAAATGATCTAGAACTTGAGTTTTGTTTCTTTGCCTTCACCTTTCAGGTAGCAGTGAGAAACTTACTTTTTCTTTCAGTTTTGCGTGGTACCTATCACCTTTTAAATGACAGATGAGTCATTTGGTCCATGCAGCATGAAAGTTGGATTTTGTATAATCCTATCAAAAGAAACAAGGCCCTGGGTTGAAATTCATAGAACCTGGAATTGCTCAATTCAATTTCATACCTGATGTGTCTTGTGTGCTGATTTATCATTTTTAAACTGTTCTACCTTCATACAGCCATTTGATGATGCACTAGGAATGGTTACAAGTTCTTGTAGCTGTTCTTGTTCTTGCTCAAGTTGCAGGTATCTGACTGGGGCTGTATTGCAAACTGAGATAAATTAATAAGTTTGGGAAGAAATTTGCAGTACCCTTTGTTGTCCTCTTTAAATGAAAAAGCTGTTTATTGAGCTGTGGTCCTCCTGGATCTCATAAGTCTTTTTTGGCTTTTTTTCTCCTCTTTTACCAAATTGCAAGTCATCTACATATAATTAAATTACATTGGAGATATTCATCTGGTAAATACTTGATAGAAAGCATTTCAATTTGACCTATTTCAGCTCCATTTTCTTAATCCACTTGTATATTTTAATTAATTTGTATTCCCTTCAGTTAAGACTAATACATATCAGATTGCCTCTATCCTGATTTTATCACTATATGTAAATTAGGACATGAACAGATCTCCCTCTTTTATCAGGATGTGTTATATTTGCTATTGATGTTCACAACTTCCTGCCCAAAACCTGCACTTAATTGTTCCATTGCTTTTCTATGTATTGTGTGCAATTGATATGTATGCTTGTTATTAGAACAATTTTTCAGATCCTATATTTAGCTTTCATATATTTTATTTATTTATTGGCAATGTAAGAGGAGTCATCCAGCTTCCTGATCTTGCCTCAGGCCCGGCTTCTTCCATATTGAAATCTTGATTCTTGAGAACCTCCTTGCCTAGAGAACTGAACCACTACATAAAAAATTGTCTATATTCTATCATCTCTTTTCCTTCTGTCTATCCTGGTTACAAAATATTTCAGACTGCTGTAAAAATAAACAAACAAAAAAGACGTAACTACAATGAAAGTTAAATGGCACCTCTCTACCCCAAATAATTTAAAAGACAATTAATACGATTCCAACTTCACCCTGATACAATATGTGGCAGTGCCTGTTAGGAGGATGTGGCAATGGTTTCACACTGTACAGCTGCATTGCGTAACAGCTGGAGTGAAAATACATGTTTGATCATGTGAAGGGAAAAGATAAGTCAGGCGAGGTATGTCCCTTCTTTCTGGACTAACCTTTACACCTCACTTTTATGCCAACTCATTTTCAGCTGTCTGACTATTTGTAATACTGTTGGCTCTGCTGTATCATTGCTTCCTTTAGATAAAGTCTCCCTTTAGGAAGACTGCTCACTGGTCTTTCCCCTCACCAATCCTTCTGCAAAGCCCAGTCTCTGAACACTCCTCTTTGGCCATTTTCCATTCTTTTCAGGTCCAGTGGCACTGTTCCAGGAAAACAACAACAACAACAACAAAAAACACAACAACAAAAAAACAAACAAACAAAAAAACCAACAAAGAAACCAAGTAATCATCTTCCCTGCAGATAAGCCATTTAGCCAAAGTCATTCACTGTGTTCAGCTCCTCTCTCATAGTACATGTCAGCAGCATTGATGCTAAGGAAAAAAGTCATCATCAGTACCAGACAGAACATCATCTTGACCATCATTCCAATGTAATGGTTCAGCTCACCATGTTAAAGGTGTGCCAGCGATAAATATTTTGAACTGTGCACATGTACTACAATGGTGTCCTAAATCTCATCTCAATCCATCCTTAGGGGCATCTTGCACCAGAGATCTGTCTTGCTGCTCATTAATGACCTCATGCAACAAAGTGGGGTGTTAGTGAGGATCTTTGGTGGGGCTTTTCTGCACAAGATTTCTGAAGATACTGGGGGGTTTCTGTAGTAGGCAGTACTTTCCCTATGAAAGAAGTCTGTGGTCTCAGCTGAGTTCAATGTAACACTTTTTTTCTGTGAAGTTTTGTTGAGCTCTAGAGCAGCTCACCAAGGGTTACTGGCTGGAGTATTTCAAATCCCAGGCAGATACCCAGCATCAGCTGTTACCAAGTGAACCATGAAGGAAAGCTCAGTGTGAATATTAACAAAACCAAATATGGCTGAGAAGCCTTGTTAGATCACATTATCTGATAATAGAAAGAAAAGGAAGTCGTTGTAGTAGGATGCACTAACTGCTTGTTGTCTCCAGGATCTGTAAATGAATGGGTGTGGGAGCAACAGGGTAATACTTTGTTCCTTAACCATGTTTTCACATCCACTTTTTAAAGATGTTCTCAAAAAGAGAATGAAATTGATCATTTTCAGTATGAGGCTGAATGTACCTGTGGATACTTCTTACTGGTACACACTGCTAAGTAATAGAGGTGGTAAGACATAAGCAACATGATTTTATCAGAAAGGAAATAATAGCAAAGCACAAAGCTATTAGATATGTGCACCATGTCTGTTTGTTATGGAGATGATGCAGATAAACTGTTTCTGCTTCAACATACTTGATTTTTTACCATAAGCAAAAGACAGGTATTACTGCAGCAGTAGCAGGACTTCATAAAGAAACCACTTTTTATCAATATTACATTAATTAAAAGGAATGTAAAAATGTACAGGTCCCCGTTGACTGGAAGCTGGTGAATGTTGCCTGATTTTCAAGAAGGGCAAGAAGGAGGACTCCAGAAACTACAGGCCTGTCAGTCTCACTTCAGTGCCTGGTAAAGTTATGGAGAAGGTTACTCTGGGAAGTATTGAAAAACAGCGTTAAGAGAACACAGTCATTGGTCACAACCAGCACAGCTTCATGAGAGGAAAGTCCTGCTTATCCAGCCCGATAAAGGGAAGACAGTTGATGTAATATTTTTGGATTTCAGTAAGGCTTTCGATACTTCCTCTCACAGGATCCTTCTGGACAAAAAGTCCATTCCACAGCTGGATAAACACATCATGTGGTGGGTGAGCAATTGGCTCATGGGTCAAGCACAGAGTGTAATAATGAATGGGGTGACATCAGACTGGTGACCTGTCACTGGTGGGGTTCCACAGGGCTCCATCTGAGGCCCTGTGCTCTTCAACATCTTCATCAATGACTTGGATGCAGGATTGGAAGGGATACTGAGCAAGTCTGAAGATGACACAAAACTGGGAGGAACTGTTGACTCCCATGAAGGCAGGGAGGCCCTGCAGAGAGACATATTAGAGGGCTGGGCAATCACCAACTGTACAGAGTTCAAGAGAAAGTTCTGGATTCTGCACCTGGGATGGGACAATCTTAGATGTAGGTACAGACTGGGGAATGCAAAGGGACCTGGGGGTCCTGGTCAATGGCAAGTTGAATATGAGTCAGCAGTGCCCTGGCAGCCAGGAGGGCCAACCCTGTCCTGGGGGGCATCAGGCACAGCATCACCAGGGATCGAGGGAGGGGATTGTCCCACTCTGCTCTGCACTGGGGTGGCCTCACCTTGGATATTGTGTGCAGTTTGGGGCACCACAGTATAGGAAAGATATTAAGTTATTAGAGAGTGTTCAAAGGAGGGCAATGAAGATGGTGAAGGGCCTTGAGGGGAAGCTGTATGAGGAGTGGCTGAAGTCACTTGGTCTGTTCAGTCTGGAGAAGACTTAGGGGAGACCTCATTGCAGTTACAACTCCTTGTGAGGGGAAGAGGAGGAGGGGCAGGCACTGATTTCTTCTCTGTGGTGAGCAGTGACAGGACCTGAGAGAATGGCCTGAAGTTGGGTCAGCAGAGGTTTAGGTTTGATATTAAAAAGGTACTTCACCCAGAGGGTGGTTGGGCACTGGAAGAGGCTTCCCAGGGAAGTGGTCACAGCACCAAGCCTGATAGACTTCAAGAAATGTTTGGATGATACTCTCAGACACATGGTGTGACTCTTGGGGATGATCCTGTGCCAGGCCAGGAGTTGGACTCAATGATCCTTATGGATACCGTTCAACTCAGCATATTCTCTGATTGTATGATAAGAGAAACTGGTATTAATAAAGCACTGCTTTCTAATAACAATATACAAACCTAATTCAAATATATAACTTTAAAGTTTTTTATTTTTACTGCAGTATTGGAACAGATAAATGTAGGCACTATTGTAGCCTCCCGGATTAATTTCTGATACACAAACTGATTCTTAGCCACCCTAGTTCAAGTAATTTTGGTAACTGATGCTGTATTTGTTCTCTGGAAGATCATTTTACATCTTATTACTAAAATGATCAAGAGGGTCTTAAGGAAGGCCTTTCTATAATAAAGAACCCTTCCATTTTAGACTACATTTTTAATAGCTTTTACCTATAACTAGCTAGGGGTATTTTAAACAGCTTTGCTTTGATTGGATATAATTGCTTGTTTATGAAATAAAGCACTACATTGGAGGCAAATCTGTTCCACACCAGTTTCCAAAGAACAAAAAAAGCAGAGTAATTAATTGTGCTTGCATGACCATTCCATTTTTGGGGGGTTTTTTTGTTGTTTTTTTTTTTTTGCTTTTCAACATAGAGTATAGAGAAACATTTTGCATCATGAAGGGACTGCTTCTGTTATGGAAAATGTTTCCTGCATATATAATGTATCTGTTTTACAGGTTGAGTACTTTGAAATCTTTTAAAAGAAAGATTTTCATGTAGCATGTGTGGGAGATCACAAGATTTACAATATGCTAACTCCATGATCTCATTATAAGCAGACTTAGGTATTTTTGAATGCAAGGTGTCATATTATATAGCCATTTTAGAGTAAAGAAGTAAAACTTTTACATATGAAAAGCTGATTAATATCTGCAAAGGGTCATAACTGTTATGTTTTTGCAGACAGAAAAGCTTAGATTATTCACTGAAATGTCAGTGTGTCAATGGCAAAGAAAGAAGTAGCAAAGCTGTGAATTCTGAACCCGTGTTTTTGTAACGGCCCATTACCTTCTGATTAATAACAGCTCTTTCTGTAAAACTTGTTCATTTATAAAAATGTGCAGTGGAAAAATAACTGCACACTCTGCAAACTTTGACAGCTAAGAAAGCAATAGAAATTAGGCCTTGATCAATATATGGAACAAGATAAATCCCTTGACTAGGCAGCCTATTATTTTTTTTTCTTTTATAGTTAACTGCAGGTATTTAACTTACAAAGTCTCCTGAAACTTCAGCTCTATCTTCATATGTCTTTTTTAGAGGTGGATGATCATAATTCTCAAAATGCAGCATCTCTGGCAACAAAAACCATTGTGCACTGCTGCCATGGTTATACTCACCGTTTATGTTTAATATCCTTGGATGGTTTGCTCAGGTTTTTGTTATCTTTTGTTCTAATTTCTTCCATGACATGACAGTAAGTGAATTATGAGTGGCAGAACTTGATTATCATATTTACTATTTGGGTGTTTGGACTTTTTCAACTACTATATAGGTTTTGTGGTAATTACCTTTTCCATACCTAGCAGCTGTGCTTACCAGAAGAATCCTGTGTTCAGTTTTGGGTCCCTCGCTACAAGGAAGACACTGAGGTGCTGCAGTTTGTCCAGAGAAGGGCAGCGGAGCTGGTGTAGGGGCTGACACATAAGTCCCATGACGAGTGGAGGAGCCTACTGGTGTTATTTAGTCTGGAGAAAAGGAGGCTCAGGGGTAACCTTCTCACTTTCTACAGAAAGGAAGTTGTAGCAAGGTGGGGGTCAGGCTCTTCTCCCAGGTAACAAGCAATAGGATGAGAGGAAATCGCCTCAAGCTGCACCAGAAGAGGTTTAGATTGGATTTTATGAACAATTTCTTCACAGAAAGGGCTGTAAAACAATGGAACAGGCTGCCCAGGTAAGTGGTTGAGTCACCTCAACTCTGGAGGTATTTAAAAAGATGGCTAGATTCTCTAAGTGGAGATTGCACAAGCTTAATCATGATATACCCTTGTTTTGGTTTGAATAATTAGGCAAAATGCTAAGTATAACCCAAAGCAACAAAGGCTCCCTTCTCCCCTCTGCAGAGAAAAGGGAGGAAAAAAACCCTGGACACTTAAGCTTGAAACAGAAACTGGGATATATATTTAGATTAAAAAGGGAAAATTAAAAGTAAACTACAATATAACACACACACACACAAGTTAGATGTAACAAATAATTCATTCCCTTCTCTACCCAATGGAAAACTGAAGAAAATTCTTCTTCCCATTACAACCTTCCCTCTGCAAAAGGATTTCAGGCAGAAAGTTGAGAGATGGCAATTTGATTTTCAATCTCATGAAAGAAGGAGGCAGAAACAAAGGTAAAATGTCTCACTGGTGGAAAGGAACCCATCTCCAAGGATTAGGATTCTGTAAAACATCTGAAAATACATGTTTTCTGTCTGGAGCTGCTAAAAAGTGAGTCTCTGCTTTCAGCACCAAAATTACTCTCAATTTCATTACAGAATTAAAATCTCCGTGTTGCCGATATTACTTTTCTGATGAGGATAGTGCTAAAAGGTCACAAATAATCTTTTTTGTTTTGTTTTGTTTTTTTTGTAACTAAATTGTGAATTTTCTTTCATTTCGTTGTTGGGATCTCCAGGAGATGGTTCTGACAAACTCAGTGTTTCAACACACATGAATAACATGTGCTTAAACGAATACATGTCTGGGTGTGTTCCAGCAACCATCCAACCATTTTGAGCAGCAATCAATAAGCTCCCAGGCTTTGCTTTTGTCCCAACATGAAAATATTCTAGATGCTTAATGTTACTACAGGATGTGTTTGAGAATCTGTGGTTGTTCCTCAAAAATTCACACTCCAAATTTTCCAGTCTAAGA
The DNA here is from genome assembly GCA_035583235.1 of Hafferia zeledoni. Taxonomy (NCBI): domain Eukaryota; kingdom Metazoa; phylum Chordata; class Aves; order Passeriformes; family Thamnophilidae; genus Hafferia; species Hafferia zeledoni. The sequence continues at coordinate 78,975,069 of JAWWEV010000001.1, read as the reverse complement.
AGTGGATTAATCTGACTGTATTTATGAAGTTATATGTAGGTAGAGGCTGCAGAGGCTGTTGATACTCTCTGGCTCTGAGAACTGTATTTTCAAGAAAAAAAATGTTGCTAAAACACCTAAAATTAACACAATTCACCTCATCTTTAGAAAAAATATTAACCTTCCTGGTAAAATTCTTAATGATTTCCTAAAAATCTATTTCTTTGTCATTAGGTATGTTCCCTGTAATTCTGTATGACAGCATTGCCCAATGGGAATATGCTCCTTTATATTCTCCTTCTCTCTTTGGTTCCTCTCCAAAGACAGTTTCCTGGAAAATTTATTATGTTGAAGGAAGAAACAAGTGACCCAACATGTTATGCTCACAAGTAGGACTAGGTTATTTATGTGCTGTGGTTTCAGTTTATGAAATATGTTATGTAATTTTAGGTAGTTAATGTAGTGTTGTATTGTAACCTTTGTGTTGAATGTATTTTAATCAGATGCCTTTGCCAGAAGAAAAAAGCTGTTGAGCTGTTGGTTGAGTTTCTGATGTGGTTTGGGGTTTCTTTTATTTTTCCTTTCTTTTTAAAATCTAACCCACCCCTAAGGGGGGAATGGGTTGGGCCATTAGATTTTTTTACACTTCCTGCTAAATAATAGCAAGTCCTGGGCTTTCCAAGTGTGAGAAGGTAAGGGGACTATGCCTGTTTCAGAAGCTGAAAGAACAAATAATTGAATTGTGTTGTGGTGCTTACTGGGGATCAGTTGCTCAAGAAAGTGCCAAGGACAAATAGAATAAGAATATAACTGCACAGATCAATAGTAACATGTCTTTTTTCTAATTTGGACAAATATTACAAAAATAAGTAGACTACCTAAAGAAGGTTAGAGCTACTACTGGAAAAGACTAAAGAGAAGTAGAGAGGCAGGGAAGCCCTCAGGGGTACTGCAGTGCACACGTGAATTAATCCAGTCGAGCCCTGGATGCTTTGATCTTTCAGTAGCCACAAAACTGACCAAGATTTCTAAGATGAAATACCAAAAGTTGACTTTATAGTGACTTTACAAGAGAGCAGTGAGACAAATGAATCCGTTGATATCTAATTACACATTGAATTCTGTCGGATACTGCTGGTAAAGTTTTCATTTAAATCTGAATGATATACAGGAAAGCTATAGGTAATGAAAAGAAGAAAGCTTTGTAACCTGTGGTGAAAATATGAAAGTCTGTGTAAATAAAAAGAAAATCCATTTCAGGAGGAATGAGCCCACCTGCAAACTTCTAACAGGGCTGCAACAGGTATATGGTGTCAGCTCTTGATCTCCAGCTGCAGAATTTGAACACTGGAAAATGCATCTCTAGAAAATTATATGATGTTGTCCTGTTACCTGAACTCAAAATATGTTATTTCCACTGTAAACATTAATATCATCTGAAATCAGGTATCCTTTGTACAGCAGTGCTGCCTCACCCAACCCTCCTCCAAAAATGTACAAAGTCAAAGGATGTTAGGACATTTTCCCTTGAAAATGTGAACATCCAGTTTTGTAAGATGATATATTTGGGGTGGGAGGTAGTGGAGGGGGAGAGGGAGGAGTGGTACATGACTTATAAATAATCTTCTAAATGTCTTCAGGAGTGAAATACAAATCACACATCAATTCCTAAATATCATGGCAGTTTAACTCCAGTCTTTTAACATCTGCTTGAGTCAAAACACAGATTGGTCAAGAGATGACACTTGTGTTGTCCAGTCAACAATATGATTCATGTTATAGGGCTGGTTGCGTAAGTTGACAGGATAATCCAGCCCGCCGTAGCAGCTGCTGTGCCGCTGACACCCTCACGTGTTGTCCTTAAGAGAAAAAAGCTGAGCACAGCTTGTCTGAAACTCCTACAGGTCTGAAACTTTACCAAAGACCCAAAGCTAAACTTGAAAACATTAAGATCTCATTACACAGATCTGAAGTTTCAGAAGAATATCAATGTGGAAGTACAAAGAGAATAAACTTGAAGAGGTGTTTGGGTGGTTTCAGTATGCCTTGAACAACATTCACCAACCTTGCACTGCCTTAGGTGAGATGGTGTGCCAGGCAAATTCAAATCTAATGTGAAGAAAAGCAGAGGTACGCAATTCAGAATCAAAAAAGCTTTAGCCACCCAGTTAAGTGTAAGGCTGGAATCCTAGCTGGGCACAGGATACCCATAAGTTTGTTGTTATCTGTTTTTCTTGAATATGGTCCCATGCTTCAAAGGTACAAACAGGTGTTTCTTTGTAGTAGAAGGAATACATAAGGGCTTTGAATCAGAAACTCTTTTGTTCTGCCCTACTTCCCTTGCCAGCTGCCCTTAATACTTATGCTAACACTCCTATTTGTCTACCCCACATACCTGCTGGGAGTGCCCTTCCTTGGCAGGGAGAATCTTCCAGCCTCAGAGATGGATTGCACAATGTCCGACAGTAACTCGGCACCAAAACTGGGATTACTGTGTTTCTGCCATCCCTGTCTCATGCCCGATGTACAGCAAAGGCACCATGCAATGTGTGTGCCAGATTTGACTGTGACACATGGTACAAAGATTAAGGCTGAAGGCTGGATCCACAAAGGCCTTTCAAGGCATAGTCACACCTCTAAGTCCAAAATCAAGGTTTTTAACATCTCTTTGCATCTAAGGTGCATTTCCATAGAGACCTGTACTTCCAGAACTGAAGTTCCCTATTAAATCCAGGCTTTATACAAAACACGGTTCCTTCAGATTCCCTGAGGGGAAAAACTGGAAGAAAACAGCAGCAAAGGTCATGATGGAGATGGATATAAAGAGGAAATGGACAAGGGGTAAATCTGGCTCTACAGAGAAGACAATGTTATCAGAGCAAATGAATGGGAAACAAAACAATCGAAGTTATCAAACTCAAGTTATGTTTTCGGCAAAAATAAAAGAAACAAACCCCCATCTTGGCAGGAGTGACTTCACAACGTATTGTGTATCATTAACTCATTAGGCCTATATATGCAGTATTAGTTAACTTTACATGTTGTCACAGGCACTGGTAATGAGCCAAAGACTTTTGCCATCAGTCTGGGGCAACTCCAGGTAAATAAAGTTCACTTAGTTACTTTATTTATGCACAAGTCTCTGTTCTAGTTCCCGCTCCCTTGCTTTTCCCTCCACCCACATATTCACTGTGTGTACACACAGAGCTGCCAGAGAAGCCAAGTCCCTTCTGGGTCATAGCACATGAATTTTTTTCCTTTTTCTGGAGAGGATTGCCATTCCACAAACTGCTGCTGAGCTGGCCTGGCAGGCTGGGTTGGTAGAAAACTTCTATTCCTCTGTGTGTCCCTTGTCTGGTTTAGGAAACTTATGAAGTAGCAAGTCCATGGGTTTTAGGGCCAGAGTTGATCCTTGCATGGAAATTGAGTGAGCATCTCAAATACCAAACCCAGTGTCATTTATGGAAGTGCACAGCACCTTGTCCCTGTACTGCTGGTGGCTGAATGCAGTGCAACTGCTGCAGACCCCTTCTCAAAGACCCCTGATGCCCTCCATCCTGGCAGCCCCCATCTCCTCCAGACCATCCCACCGATTATTTGCTCTGCTACCAAACTGTATCTTCAAGAAACAAAACATGACATAGTGCATGAGAAAGATCACAGCAAACAAATTCTCTCTTCTTCATTTTTCTGAACGTTCATGGTTTTTATGGGATGCCTCAATTACATCAGAAAGTAGTAGCTCCTCTGTGAAAGCTTTCATATGCTGATTCACTAATCACTTTTTTACCTCAGATTTCCTATCTGGAAGATAGGAATAAACTTTTCTTGAAAGGACACATTATCTTGGGAGGAGTAGTTACTGGGAAGTGACCAGTGTTAGTGTTTGGCTACTACCATTGTGAAAGCCAAATAGGTTGTGACTGTAGAGCAAAACCCATTAATCTTTGCTGAGAATCAGTTTTCAGCATCCCACACAATACTGGCTATTCCATGATCAGCTGCACACCCCTGCAAATTCTTTATGCTTATTATAATTTTTCCAATCTAAAATACAGAGTAAAAAAAAAAATCTATTGATATTTATAAGCCACACATATTCTGAACAAACAGTAATTTGTCTTAATTTTCTTTAAAAACTTAAATCTTAATTCAGGTTGTTTGTCTTTAAATAATGAATAGTTTTTATCAAGTAGTTCATTTTATGGATTCACCTCACCAACTCCTCTGAAATTATCACATTCTTGCTACCTACTAGATGTGAGGACACAACCTTACTGACTAAACAACAACCTTTAACTGACCGATATGGGGAATGATCCCTTCTGTGGAAAGATCATTGCAGCCAGGCCCAGGAGGTTCCTGCAGAGCAGTGATCAGAACTTTTTGACACAGGTAGTGAAAGAGCCAATAAGGAGAGGTGTGCTGCTGCACCTCATACTAACAAACAAAGACAGACTGACTGGGGATGTGAAGGTCGGGGGCAGCCTTGGTTGTGGTGACCATGAGACCAGAGTTCAGAATCCTGCATGGAAGAAACAGTGTTATACGTAGAATTAAAACCTTTGGACTTCAGGAGTGCTAACTTTGGCCTCTTCAAGGACCTACTTGGAGGAATCCTATGGGCAAGGGGACTAGAAGGTAGGAGGGTCCAAGAGAGCTGGTTAATATTGAAGCATCACTTTCTCCAAGCTCAGAATTGAGTAAGAAATCTCACTTTGGATAAGAAATCAAGCAAAGGGGGCAGAAGAACTGCATGGTTGAGCAAGGAGCTTCTGGCAAAACTCAGAAGAAGGAAGTTTATGGAATGTGGAAAAAGGCACAGGCCACTTGGGAGGGATATGGGAATGTTGTCAGAGTACAAAGGGATGAGACAAGAAAGGCTAAGGTCCATTTGGAATAAAGGACAACAAGAAGGGCTTCTTCTTCAAGTACATAAGTAGCAGAAAGCAGACCAGGTCAAACAGGGGCCTGCTGCTGAATGGGCTGGGTGCCCTGGTGACCAAGGACACAGAGAAGATAGTTACTGAATGCCTTCTTTGCTTCAGTTTCTACTGCTAAGGCCAGTCCTCAGGAATCCCAAACCTTGAAGCCAAGAAAGAAAGTCTGGAGAAAGGAAGATCTAGAAGGCAAACTTGACACCCACAAATGCGTGGACCCCAATGGGATGCACTCACAAGTGCTGAGTGAGCTGGCAGATGTTATTGCTAAGCCACTCTCCCTCATTTTTGAAAGGTCATAGAGAATAGGAGAGGTGTATGAGGACTGGAGGAAGGTCAGCGTCAGAGAACTACAAGCTAGTCAACCTCACCTCAGTCCCTGGAGAGGTGATGGAATGGTTCATCATGGATATAATCTCTAAGCATGTGGAGGAAAAGAAGGTTATCAGGAGTAATAAATATGGATTCACCAAAGGGTAATCATGCTCAACCAACCTGATCCCCTTCTTCAGTAAGGCTCTTGACACTGTCTCCCATAACACCCTCATCGGCAAACTCAGGAAGTGCAGATTTGATGAGTGGATGGTGAGGTGGATTGATAACAGTGATCAGTGGCAGAGTTTTCTTGGAGGCCTGTTGTTAGCAGTGTCCCTCAAGGATCAGAACTCGGTCCAGTACTCAACTTACTCATCAATGACTTGGATGAAGGGGCAGAGGCCTCCTCAGCAAGTTCACTGATGACACAAAACTGGGAGGAGTGGCTGAAACCCCAGAGGGCTGTGCAGCCCTTCAGAAGAACCTCAACAGGTTGGAGAGGTGGGCAGAGAGAAACTATTTGAAGTTCAACATGGACAAATGCAGGGCCCTGCACCTGGCGTAATATAACCCCAGGCACCAGTATTGACTGGGTGCTGCTCTGCTAAAAAGAAGCTCTATAGAGAAGGATTTGGGGGTCTTGGTGAACAACAAGCTGTTAAAGACCCAGCAGTGTGTCCGTGTGGCCAAAAAGGCCAACGATATCCTGGGATGCATTAGGAAGGAAGTCAAGGGAAGTGATCCTGCCCCTCTGCTCAGCCCTAGTGAGGCCTCATCTGGAGTGCTGTGTCCAGCTCTGCACTCCTCAGTACAAGAGAGACCTGGAGCTCCTGGAGCAGGTCCAATAGAGGGCAACAAAGATGATTAGGGAACTGTAGCATCTCTCTTACAGGGATAGGCTGAGAGAGCTGGGACTATTCAGCAGAAGAGATGACTGAGAGAACCTCATTAATGTATATAAGTATCTAAAGGGAGAGTGTCAAGAGACCAGGGCCAGGCTCTTCAGTGGTGTGCAGTGATGGAACAAGGGGCAACAGGCACAACCTGAAATGAAAGTTTCACTTGAATATGAGGAAAAACTTTACTGTGCAGATGACAGAACACTGAAACAGGCTGCCCAGAGAGGTTGTGGAGCCCCTTTCCCTGGAGATACTCAAAATCCATTTGGTTCTGATCCCATGCAACTTATTTTAGGTAATCCTTCGCTAGCAGAGGGTATGCACTAGATGATCTCCAGAGGTTCCTTCCAACTTCAACCATTCTCTGATTCTGTATTATTTTGTGGTATTTAACTATTGACAAAGTACCCATCAATTAAAATTTCCACCCATACAGCCAAACAGCTGGTGCTAGGATATGTATGGTCTTGGAATAATGTGTCATTTTAACCTGCTGAACTTACATAAATCACATGCTGTACATTTAAATCACCAACTGTGGTTTATGTTTAATTATTCAAAGTTATGTTGCCTAACTTTTCTATTACATCCTGAAAAGGTGCTCCTGTGAGTTTGGAGCTTTGTAAAAGAAAGCAGAATTGCACCTTCATCTTTACTGAGTGTTTAACAGCCCTGCTGTGCTCTGATCTCTCCTAGAAAGTGAGCCTTTCTAGGAAACTTAAATCCTCTGAAAACAACTTCTGTCCTTCCAATGAGTAAAACCACAAAATAGCCCCACAGAGGTCAACCCTGTGGCATCAGCGTACTAAAGCAAAGCAGAAGTCAATCCACCTCAGAAATGAACCAATTGTGTGTACCTTTATCTCTCTCTGCGGAACAAACTAAAATGTGTATATTCATCAGGGTGAACTTTCTGTGAATTAATAGAGACCATGAATATTGAAAGATGAGCAGAAGCCAGGGTAATCAGATCAGCTCATTTATCTCTTTTTTCTTTTTTTTTTTTAGAAAACAGGTGGGGTTTTTTCCTTAATTTCTGCATCCCACTTGTATGTCTATTTCTAGGAAGAAACATCAAAGGCCTACTCTTTGTTTCCACCAGATGCACTGGCATATATAAGATGTGCTTGGGAACAAAATTTTCACTACTGTTAAGCAAGAGGAAGAGACCTCATGTTCAGAGAAGAAATGACACCTTTAATTTCATACTTTAGCAACTTAAGAATAGTGGTAGTATCTCAATTATTTCCGTGCATAAGGGAGCTATTGGTGGTTTAATCATTCTTTGCTGCATTACAGACTGCTTGTTTTACTGGAGTTACCATAATAGAGAAAT